>CAIGQW010056782.1:5241192-5291027 GCA_903798125.1 Danio choprae
GCTGCTTGTTCAAACTACTTATTTAAAATGAGCTGAAACAACATAATTTTTGAGATTTTTCCAGACAACTTAATTGTTTTACGTTTAATCCACTTAAATTTGTTAAGCTAACTTAATCATTTATATAAATTGTGTGGAACCCTGCATTTTTATTAACGGTGTGTAAAACATTAACAATAAACTATTGAAATATGATATTTTACTGTATAATGTACACCTTTCTTTTATAGTTTCTAACATATTTTTCATTCTGGCACCCACAGCTGCTGTTTTTCAACAGTTTTTTTTAACCTCTCTCTTCAAAGCAACGGTCACATCCAAGCCGAAAACACTCACACACACCAATCATGGTCACTTTAAGTGCAGCTCAACAGAGAAATGAGAGGAACACCTGGTTTATGAAGTGCTCTCCTCTAATTCTGTCAAATATCTCCTTACTGTTTTGTAATGTCTATTTTTTTACTATGTTTTTTTTTCCCTTCAAAAATGCAAGTTATAAGAAATCCATGAGCTGAAGTCAGCGTTTAAACTTCAAATGCTACATGTACGTTCATTTTTCCGACCGTAAGCCAAATGTAGGCAGTTCCACCACAATTTGTGCTGAACATGCCGACATAAAAAGCACGGTAATTGTAGTTGTTACTTTGATTTATCATCTTTCCAGAGATCTTCTGACAGACCTCCATATGTCCGCTGTCTATTACTGCTGCAACATCGGAAAAAGATATATATATATATATATATTTTTTTTTTTTTTTTTTCAAACACATGTTTTTTTTATAAAAAATCCATTTCTCATTCAGCATCTCTGATGGGAATTCCAGTAACAACAGCGGTGCACTTTTCCAGAAGCTTTCTTGCAATCACTGTATGCAAAATCCTTAGAGAATGGCAAAGTCCTTGAGCCAGAAGTCAATGAACTGCACGGCACATGGAGGAATGACTTTGATTTTGTTGTAGCATGTAAACCTGGGAAAACAGAGTCCACTCTTAAGAGCTGAGCTCACATATAGTCTTACAATAAAGCTCAGATCCTTTGTCTAGCACTGTACACCAGAGATCCAACTGCTTTAGGCAGAAAGAGAGACAGATCTGCTCTTTTGTATGGAACAAAGGCACCTTGACAGAGTCTTTTGCATAGCGCTTAAATGGTAGCATGTTCAAGATCTTGTGATCATCATACACTCTAATTGTAATACTTAGATTTTTTTGTTGTCGTTTTAATGTTGAATTGCAAGTTTAATCACTAAAATGTTTGTAGTAACGCCATACTCTGATCATTGCAATATTAAATTAGCTTTTTTAATACATACATGTACAGTTGAAGTCAAAATGATTATCCCTCCTGTGATTTTTTTCTTTTTCAAATATTTCCCAAATGATGCTTAACAGAGCAAGGAAATTCTCACAGTATTTCCTATAATGTTTTTTCTTCTGGAGAAACTCTTATTTGTTTTATTTCGGCTAGAATAAAAGCAGTTTTTATTTTTTGTAAAAACATTTTAAGGTCATATTATCAGCCCTCTTAAGCAACATTTTTCTTTTCTCGATTGCCTACAGAACAAACCGCTGTTTTACAATGACTTGCCTAATTACCCTAACTTGCCTAATTAAGTATTTAAATGTCACTTTAAGCTGAATACTAGTATCTTGAAAAATATCATGTGCTGTCATCATGGCAAAGATAAAAGAAATCAGTTATTAAAAATTAGTTATTAAAACTATTGTTTAGAAACGCATTGAAAAAAATCTTACCCCTATTAAACTGAAATTGTAGGAAAGAAATATACAGGGGGGCTAATAATTCCGATTTCAACTGTATATTATAGTGGTTGCAACCATTTAGAAACAATAAATGTTTAAAGCTACTTATTATATTCTGGTCCCACGATACAGCTTGAGTCCCTCCTTAATTGTAAGTCTCACAAAATTTCCCACCAGCCAAATGAAAAGCATAAATCAGATTACTCAGACAGGTAATAACACCTCTCCTCAATGTAAAACATTGTTCATTTTTGTAGAATAAACACAGACAGAGAGACAGAGATACGAGTGCAATATGTTAGTTATGGGCATGTTCAAACAGCTAACCTAAAATAGGAGCAATAATGAACCACAGGCTAAATTAATTCCATTCAGGGCTTTTTTCTAATTTCCATTTTAATGTAAATTTTAGTCATCAAAAAGCATGTCCAGTCAATTGAAACCAAGAAACTTGTTCAATTTAAAGACTAATTTATTACGAGTTTAACATAAATACACTTTTAAATCCCATTGTTTAACTGTTAGTATTATTATATTTCTTTCACAACATCTTTAACTATATAGCTTTAATTCTAACAACTTATCATAAAGACACTCAAGTTTAATGATTTGTCTCCTATCAACAGGTAAATGCTTTATAGGTTACTCTCTGGGCAGCTCTTCATGTTCATAAAGTCCCACATTGTGCAAATGTATAGGGCCCTAATAAACACCATGAAACTTTCCATATAGTCATGGCTTCGGTGACTGAAATTCTAGCACAAGTTTGATCAACTTAGTGTAATTTGCAAGCTACAAATCATATGCAGCAGAGGTCTCGGAGTTATTGAAGGCATTCTTCGCAGTTGCAAAACAATCATAAAGTCACAGGGACTCCCGTGTCTGTAAGGGAAGTACAGTCACCCAAGAGTCTGCAGCAGTAAACAGGCAATCTGAATGGAATGCAACAGTCAGGGATGACTACTGCAATACAATAATAGTTACAGTCACAACAAGAGTCTAAGAGCCCTTACAAAAAAAAAAAAAAAAACAGCTACAGAGATCTATATAATTCAAAAACAGTATAAATGTTTGAATAAGAAACGCATCCCACACTTAAACGCAAGAAATGCATGCATGTGCATATCTGTATATACCCTTTAAACTTTAGAAAACATGTACTATACCTTTGAATATTCTAGCATATAAATGTGTAATGTATTTTCATAACATGCGCTTTCCCATTGCTTGAAATGTTAAAATTACAATATACTGCATATTGATTTAACTGCAATCTTACGTCCAAAACTGAAAAGACATCCAAAATTATACTTAATTATTTTATATTACAAACAGCAACTAATTATTGAGGTTCATGTACATGTACATGCATGATATTTTCCCCAAATGCAATCTAACATTGTTTTACATTGTTGCTTTATATTATACATTAGTGACCTAAAAAAAGATCCCTAATCTCAATCTGAAAAGGCAACAAAAATTATATTACACTATTTATTATATATGATTTTATTATAAACAAAAGAATTGTGATTGGTTTCTATATGTCCTCGTGCATATTTGTGCATTATATAGTCACAGCAACACTGCCTATTCCTAAAATTAATTGAATGCAATACAATTTGTAATATTGTATCATGCATAATGCAATGTATTCTCCCGGCATGCCGTTTACCAAAGCTCGAAATGATGTGTGACATGTGGCAAATATAGGTCAGTGCATTTTACAGCCTTCACGCTGTTGCATTGTACTGACAGATCCACAGTATGCCTTTGTAGAGTTTACATAACAAATCCTTGGAAGGAATCTGACATATTAATGCCAGTTCAACATCACCTTATATTAAACTGCAGAAAATCACAGCGATGCATTATAACAACATAAATATTTACAGACAACTGCAGACAGATTCATACAGTAAATGCACTGTACCTTATTACTGAGGTTCTCTTTGTTGTTCCCAGCTTTACTTCTTCTCAATTTGATGGAAGGTGACCGAAGCAGATTTTTAATCCGACTTTTAATAGTTGTATTTTCCACTGTCATCTTGATTCTGTGTGCTGTTGAATCAGTGTTTCCAGCAAACAAACGGCGGGTCAGCCGAAAGCCCTTCGCTCTACAATCACAGTCGGTAATCAATCACACGATACGCGTTTAAAGCAAGCCATGATCTGATCACAGCCATTTATTTCATGTGATAAAACCCATTCACCGGAACCGTCATCGTGAATCCCCTCTAAAAGAGCTTTAAATCCCGTGCGGGTTTCCCGTCAGTGTGAGACGCGCTTCCCACGGACGTCCATTCGTTAAAATGGACCATGTTTCGTGTTTCGAGTCAGCAGTTTGGCGGTGAGCCGGTCTGTGAGCTCCGCAAGCACCTACAGTCGTGATACCTTCACCGGTACGGTCTGTGTATTTACAAATCCTACTACTGTAAAGATTACGCTCATGAATATTAACTCCAGAACGATAAAATGCTCTTTCGGCTTGTCTGATTGGCTGAAAGAATGACGTAGGGAGGCGGGCGCTGCGCAGCTGATCAATAAACAATCCTGATATGGGGGAACGCTTTACTTGTTAATATTAATGAGATGGCGTCACTTGGTGCACATGTAAAGCAACGAATTGAAGCGAGCTTGTCCTAATTAATATTAAAATTGCCTTAGCCATAGTATACATTAAGTACACATAGCACGCATGACTACTAGTCGGATTATACTGCACATATGGGCGGTTGTGTGATACTGCAGTGTTGCTCTAAGGCGTAGACAATTCGTTTACTTGAGGTAAAATGTTTATTTTCATGTTTGCAAACAACAGGTTAAATAGTAGCAAACTCAAAACTTTAAATTGCTTCTTTTGACTTTTTTTTCCCCAATAGGAAAATCCAGCTTTGCGTTTTGAAGCCCGGTACCTGGTTTCTGGCTAGTTTAAGGGATAGTTCACATAAAAATTTAAATTCTGTCATCATTTACTCACCCTGAAGAATGCTGAAAACTTGTAACCACTGACTTCCATAGCAGGCTATCTGTTGTTTTCCCAGTGGTTACAGGTTTTCATCTTTCTTCAAAATATCTACGTAATCACTCATAATGGTTTTGAAACTACTTGAGGGGGAGTAAATAGGGACTATATTTTAATTTCGGTTGAACTATCCCTTTAAGTTGTTGCTTCCCAAAATGGAAGATGATTGTATTTGATTTTTACAGCCGTGGTTCTAATGTAAACACCGAATGGTTACAATTCTTCACCCAGGACTTAATGTCACCCTGTAAAGCAGCTTTGAATGCAGATGTATATTATAACATTATAAATGAATGAAAGACTACAGGTAGAGGAAATAAACTCCCTCGATGGTGAACAATGAAGTGTATTAATGGATGGCAAATACAAACAAATTCATGACAATAAACAAATTCAACCTGCCCTGTCAGACTGAAAGACAATAGCAGCTTGTTAAAATCCACGATTCATCCCCTGCTCTTCACACTTTGTTGTAAACTGAATCTCAATCATTTCAATCCTTATTATTATTATTTTTTTTTTTTAGAGTTAACATTTATTGGCTAGCATGGCATTTGGCTGATGTATAACTTCAGTTTATAGCCAAGATCAAGTCTGCCATCTAGTGATGCAAAGTAGTACCTTACAACAAGGTTGCCAAGAATTAGGCTACTTTTAACCACTCGCAGAGGGTTGATTTTGTATTTATCTTTATGTTTAGCTTTGACATATTGATTCAGTTATATTTAGGTTGCACTGAAATGTTTCACTCTACCAAATTTATATTTCACAAATGATTAAAAATTATGATAGGATGATAGTATTTTCGTTTCCACGGTAACAGATTAGCAGGATTTTCCAGGATAGTTGCTAAATACTAGATGCATAATTAGCTAAATCTACGCAAGTCTATGAATTTACAATTTAGTTAATATCTTTATTTTAGATTTTTAGAATTAATGTAAAATTAATTTCACTTTTGTTAAAGTTGTTTAACTTTTCCCCGCATTTTAAATGGAGCACATGGCAGTCACACGAGATACACCACGCCAGCTGTGCTGTCAATATTAAGGTAAAGTTATGTTTTTATGATAATCTTTATCAATTATCATATATAGTATATCACATATATATATATAATTTTTATAAAGTACTAATATACAGTTTCAAAGAAAATGTTTGACTGGCCATTAGGCTTACCTTGATGTGAACACATGCCAACTCCCCTTACGATTTTTTGGTTGACATTTTATGCTATGCTACGTTCAACAATAGACTCAACATGGCCAGCATATTCTGTACATGAACATTTTAAAGATAGTAATTGTTTAAAATGTGTAACAATGAGACAAAGAGATACAATATTTACTTGCCTGGTCATGAAGAGGTCATACAGCGTTCATTTATAACAAGGAGCTTAAAAACAATGATAATGACAAAAGTTCAGACAAATCCCTATTGCTAATTGCTGTTGTCGAACAAAACAAGAAGCTTGAAAACAGAAGCACAAGAACATGAGGACAAACTCACAGTTGCACAACTATACATCTGCGGTGTTTTCACCAATTCAGGTTTTTTCTGTTGCGTTTTTGGATCCATCGTTCACCTGGATCCCTCCGGTGGGTTCCTCTAAAGGTCCAGCTAAATCTTTTTTCTTACCTACCCGTAAGACCTTTCTAGCCCAGTTTGCCAACACAACCATAGAAGCTGTTTCACCGGGTCCCCACTGCATGTGAAATATTAGAGGATCGAGACACGCATTGAGACAGTACAATATTTGGGAAACTTCAGAGAGAAGGTTGACCACCCATGCAACCCAGCAAGCATTTTTACAAAAATCCAAAGTGTAGAAAATGATACAGGCAATGATGTGAAGCAGCTGAGCTGGCACCCAACACACCAGGAAGTTGGCGATGAAAACAGCAATCAGCCAGATGGTCTTGTCCAATCCCTGCATGTTGCCCGGGCCCCATTGCTGCCGCGACTGCTTCATCCGGGAAATTATTTTTACATACGAGGGAATGATGATGAGCAATGGGATGGACACCTGAATGGCATAGTAGGATAGGAGATTGTAGGTTGTTTCACTGGCCCTCAACGTAGAGACCACCACCGCTCCACATACATGGATGCCATCCTCCCTGATCCAGTAGATGATGTTTGGATAATTGAAGTAAATGAAGATGGCAGTGATGGCCCAGAGCAAAAGGGAAACCAGTACAGTGTTTCGAGGGGTGCGGATCATTCGAGACTGCAGAGGAAACACAATTGCAAGAAAGCGATCAGTGCTGATGGCGCAGATAAACATGGTGCTAGAAGTCATCCCGGCAAAGTACAGGATTTTCACCACGAAGCAGAGTGGGCGGCCCATTTTCCAGTGGTAGTCCGAGCTAATGTAGGCAGCCCAGGGTCCTACAGAGGCCAGATAGGCAAGGTCACAAAGGGCCATGTTTAGGACACCTATGGACCCAATACTCCAAGGCTGGGATGGCCGCATGCAAGCCCACAAGCTCCAGAGATTTCCAATTGTCCCAAAAATGGTAAGTCCATAAAAGACAAAAGATATGGAGCATGAGA
Source organism: Danio choprae (assembly GCA_903798125.1). Taxonomy (NCBI): domain Eukaryota; kingdom Metazoa; phylum Chordata; class Actinopteri; order Cypriniformes; family Danionidae; genus Danio; species Danio choprae. The sequence goes on from CAIGQW010056782.1 coordinate 5,248,538, forward strand.
TGTACTTGCGGTTGGACGGACAGTCCATGTATGGAACCAAAGGAAGGGCCAGATCATTGGAGTAGGTGCAGTTCTTTGCCCAAGCCCAAGAAATGTTGTTTACTGCCGACATTTCTTATGCTCTGTCTATATTTGTAAATAAAAAAAGGCAAAGTTAGATATCTATCTCTTATAAATTATTTTTCACCATTTTGGCTTTGATGCAGTCAAGAGAATTTCAGAATCATTTAACATAAAGCCAAATATGCAATAAATAGATGTACCTTACCTTCAGAAATCTGAAAGACGTTTGAGTACACCTATTTGTCAACTGCTTTATATCAACTCTGACTCTTCCTGGAAGTACATACGTATTCTCTTTTGGGAGTTGGGAGCAAGGTAATGACCATGAGTTGATAATTACCCATTTCGGAAATTCTCTATTGTCTGTATCCAATTTAAAATGACTTCTGAATCATTAAGATATGTCCGAACTATGTGTAAACCTATCCTAAAAGTAACATATACCCAAGTACAATCTAGAGATTGGATTTTTCTTAAGATTACAAGCATTTGTAATCTTAAAAACAAACATTAATATAAATGCGAGAATAATAATATTTTCACAGACTTTATTGACATATCCATTGCTTTTACAAAGGTAAGAGAGCACTGATTAATAGCATATAAAAATAAGTATTTTAACAGACAGTTTGCAGACTAACAAATGGAATAATTTGACATATTTACAACATCCAAGGAGTTCTCTTGCCAATATACAGACTTTTACCTAGCTAACTTATTTACAAAATATAACAGTTTAGCATTAAATATGCAGGAAAGAACATAGCATCTTGTTTTAAGGAAATTATGCAGTGTTATTTTCTATATCTGTCTCATCTGAATCAAAAGCAAAACAGTTGCATAGTGATAACTATATATTCAAGCTTAAAACGAGGAATCTAAACATCTCGCTGGTAGTGTGACACTTAAGTGTTAAAACCCTTTGGAAATTGTCATCTATTCTGAAGAGGAGAAGGGCGAAGCAAGAACAAGTTTTCACATCTAAAACAGGTAAATGCCATAAACACTCAAACCTTGCTGGATACTTTCAAAATAAGACTAAATAATTAAAATAGCAGTAGTAACACCTCAAAAACCTCAGCAAAAAACTAAAGCTGATATAGTGTTTTTTCTTTTATTCCTATTACTATTCCAGGTTTACTAATACAAGAAACCTTTCTATGGTCCAATATGCATACAGAAGAACCCTTTGAAAGGCACAACATAAAATATAAACGTTTCATGTATATACTCAAATTCTGTTAGAACAGTATGTTGTTACAGAAAAGTTTAACAGCTATTATTGCCTTAACATGCATTCATGTAATGGGCTTAACAGACAGTGATGTTTTAGCTAGATGTAAAGACAATGGCATTTGAGTAATCTCATTAGCAGATAAAGTCACGGGTGAAACAGCTTTACTAATAAAAGTCACTGGGTAAATTTAATTATTCCTAAAAAGGTCACCCGGAAAGAAATGCCTTACTATTCCAACAAAATCTCCAGCGGAAACAACTGTTATGCGTTCACCTTGATGGCGCCGAGGGAGAAATATTCTTATGTTTAAAGATCAAGTAAACTTTTTATTTTTAATGAGCTCCAGTGGGAAAGAAACAGCAAGCTCCAATATGGAGGGTAGAATGAGTTAACAGTTTCTTTCGACTATTGCTACAAAGAGTGGATATACAAGAAAAAAGAAAGTTCAACTGACATCTTGCCAGTCAAGTATGCTGAGAATAATAATAATTAAAAAAAAAAGAATGACAAAAGAATAAAGTAAAATCGACCAATCATCTTTGGATATACCAGAGGCACAATATGTGTATCCTACACAGCAAACAAAAAAATAAATACATATAAAAAACATCCTATTTTGTACATTAAGCAACATGAGCAGCAGCTATACCTGATTCAGTGATTCGTAGATCACATTAGTGGTTCATGAACATCTTGCTCACTTGAGTCCAGATTGGGGACAGAGGAATCGATTACCTTATTCACGACAGTATCTTGAGCCTTCAACCCTAGAGGAACCAGTTTAGGCATAGGCCGCCATGTCACACTGGTTCCCTCATTAGCAGATTGGCCTGATGCAGCTTCACATGCAGCTTTCATATGCAACAGAGGTGGCGGAGTAGGACCATCACCTGTAGCATTGGATGTTGATGCAAGTGGGCTTGAAGCATTTGTTGACGGTGCAACCCCAGATTCAGATGAAACCGAAGGAGAATCTGACCCAAAGATAACTTTGACCAGGTCATCCACTTTTGGTGGGATATCGATTTCATCTTTAGAGTCTGGGGACATCAGATCTTCATCTAGAGTTAAGAACAAAGGACTCAGAGCACGTTCGTCTGCCGCTTCTGGATCTTCCGGTTTGTCAGAACATGACTGTACATCACCTGGCACGACAATTCTCTGATCTTCGTCTTCATTGGTCAGCTGTTGGCTAAGAAGAACAAGTTCATCCAGCAAAGACAATAGATTTTCATCATCAGGATCATCGCTGTCATCGGTACTCTTCTTCTCTGGCACTTCTGGGTTGGACTTGGGTACAGATGCAATATTCTCATCTCGTACGACAGATTGTTTCAGTACATCCTTGGATTGAGCCTCATCTTTCTTTTGCTCCAAATCAGGAATTTTATCATTGGAAGAATTCTGCTGATTGTCCACAGATGTTGGCTGTGCTTGGACAACAGGTTTATCTTCCACAACTTTCCGTGGTACTACTAGATTCTCCGCCAGAGAAATAACATTGGTGATATTTGGAAGGTTTGCAGAATCCACTGTAAATTACAATTATTGCAGAATAAATAAACTTTATCCAAATGAACATCTCTGGAGTTTGAATGAAGGAAATGGATTAAATATACATAGTCCGATTAAACAGGTAACTTACCTTTAGTGTTCATTTTAACAGGACTGTTTGCGATTTTAATAAACTGAGGGTGCAACATTGGAAGAGTATTTTCCACTCGAAGCGGGTGAGATATTGTGGGAACTATAGACACAGATGCTACACCTAGTTAAACAAGATCAAAAAATAAAAACAACTTATAAACAAACCACCTTTCCATTATATTTTTAAAAGAATTGTTAACCTGCTTGAAGACAAACCTGGTGTTGATGATTGTTGTCCTCCAACTGAGGTGATGCCAATCGGCTGAAGTGAGTTGTTTATGGTTATGATTTGATTGCACGGAACCATGGTATTCATCAGAGGTAATACTTGAGGTATACACACTGAATTAAACAATAAAACATGTGAACATCCAAAACCAAGTTGCACCTAAATAGCATATATATGTAAATTTGACACTCTCATACTAACCATTAGTTAAAAGAGACTCTTTGACTGGAGATCCCTGCGATGAGGCACGTGAAAGAATGTTTGGCCGAATTCTCTCCCGTGTTATTGGAGGAAGTTTAATAGGACTTGGTATAGAGACTGGTTTCATGAGTAAAGTGGAGTTAAAAGATGGCTGAATAGGTGTTGATGTAGTTATTACTGTCTTAGTATCCAGACTTTTAAGAGTGTTTTTACTACCATCAAGGTCTGCAGGCATTGAGACTGATGGTGTGGATTTTGGAACACTTTCAGTCGTTTCCAGACTTTTTTGTTTTTTAATACTCAAGTCTATCGGTTTGGAGGGAGAATAGGTGGCTTTGGGAACATCTTTCTCTTTGTTCTGGAGTGTTAAACCTTTCTGTTTACCACAAACATCAACTACTTTAGATTTTGGTTTAGCTTTGCGTTTAGCCTGGATGATCTTGGGATTCATCTCTTTTGTTTTAGACTGGGCCTCCAGGGCTTTTTGTTTGGTAATGATTTCATTAAGCTTCTGGCCAATGGACTCTGTACTCTTGTCTGTGAACAAAAACAAATACAACCTTTGAATGCAGATGTTTACACATTTAAATCAACCCCATTTATATAATAACACATCACAAATACATATATGAAAGATTGCCTTACCACATAATTGTGAAAGTGTCTGTATGTAAAGCTCTTTCTTAAATTGCAGCTTTGCTTTTTTTTCTACCAAGTAGTCCTCCAGCTTGACCAGATACTCAATTTCCTTATTAGCCTAAAAATAAATAAGAAAACATAAGTCGTATTTTCAGTGCAATTACAAGCATGATTTGTAGCGAAATCAACAAACCTTTGTGAGGATCCTCATCCTGGACACTTCAAATTTCTTTGAAGACAGTCCCAGAGTCCCCTGAAGTTTAATAAAGCACTCACTGAGTGTGTGGCGCCTCTTTCTCTCCTGTCTTACCTTCTAAAAAAAGAAGTTGCGCAATGAAAATCATAAAAAAACTTTTTTTGAATGTGTATTTTAAAAAGCGTAGAAAATAATTAGTTCAGTTCTTTTACCCTGTGTACTGGATACATGATATAGAGGGTAAAACCTACCTTGACCCTTACTTCCAACATTTCATCATGAATGCGCTTCAGGTTACTGAAAAAACAATATGGTTTAAATGATGTAAGATTTTTTAGGAGAAGAACTAGTTTATTTTCTTAAGCAAGGCATCTGCTCAGTGATGCTTTCAAATACCTGGTTAAAGGCACAGTATGTCATTTATTTCTGATAAATAATGCTGCTCTGTGAAGACTAATAAAGCACACAACATATTAAATCATCTTTGGTTTTTCCCTGTTTTCTGTAAAACCAAATCGATAATCGAGGGTGTGTGACATCATTACCATGAACACACAGGACATGTTTCATCTCACTAATTAAAATAGTTTATTTCTCAAGAATTGAACCTTCTTTGAAGCACTTGGGATAAAGTACTTAGATCAAAATATATAACACGTTTTTGTCGTTTTTGAATATTATAATGAAATAAAGCATACATTTTGTGCCTTTAAATACCAAAATAAACATTGGAATGCAATTTCACGCCCACATTTTCAGACATCTATCAGATATTACTTACCGTCGATGTTGATTTCTCCTGAGTGCGGACGCCCTAAATTTTGCAATTCTGTTTTGCTCTGCAGACTCTTCAATGGTCTCAATGTCAACCACCATCTCTGCATAACCTTTCTTCTCAGAGTCCATACCATCTGTATCCTCCATCTTCTCCTCTTTATCGGAAACCTAGAGAACAGCAAAAATAAAACTATCCTGAAAAAAAATCCCAGAATAAGTTTGCGGAGCTACAACAAGAAACCCATGAAACTCTTACGCTTATACAAGATGCATCTTCTTGGTCATCATCACTGTATAGGTCAGAGTCATCAGTTAATTCTGTTGAATCGGAACCAATCTCTCTCTCTTCGGGATCTTCTGGTGCTTTGTTGAAATGTTTTTTTTTCACATAAGCATTATCCCTGCTACTTTGTTTAGCAGGATCAATCTTAGACTGCTTCAAGACCTGAATAGCTGTCTTCTCTGTAGATTGTGAGCTAAAAGAAACGGCGGTCTCAGACTTGCTAGAGTCTTGTTTTGGCGGCATAGAACTTGCAGACTTTAACAATGTGAGGCCACTCTGTGAGAGGATAGTGGAGGAAGTTGGAGCATTTGGTGGGAGAATTCTCAACGTGCAAGTGCCAGACTGTCCCAGAAAACCCTGGACAACTTTAAGGGTAGAAGGAAGGCTGCTCAAGACTGATTTGGATGAAGGGAGTGAAATTAACTTGCCACCCATAGATGAAGATGTAGAGACTGGTACTGTATCACTAGGCTTTGCCAGTGTTTGTGTTGTTGTGATGGAAGATGTGACTACGGTGGCACTGCCATCCTGAGGCTTATTCATAGTCACTGTAGGTGGTGCAGGCAAACGGATAATGGTCGCTGTGGGGAAAAAGTAAGGTATAATTCATATATATGAATATCTATTGGGCATATGAACATTTTTTGTGCCATTTCACAGGTTTTCATTTTTACCTAATTTGTGTCAAACAGGCTAGTCTTTATTAGCACAAATTAGGATTTTAAATACCATTTACCAGTATCACAACAAATGAAATGAAAAGATTTTTTTGAAAACGCAAAAGAAAATGGCTTAAATGTGTTCTTAACCAGTTTTTAATTTAATGATTTCAGCACTTTCTTTAGTTCACTCAAAAATGAAAATTCCATTAATCACTCACTCTTATGTCATTCAAAACACTTGAGATCTTCGCTCACAAAGCTCCAAGAATACGTTTGTGTGTCAAAAAAACTCTTCCGCATCAGGTTTCATGTTTACTTTGAGCAGTATGGTGTGCTGTTTTGGTGTGCAATACATCACAACATGCAAGTGATGTATTGACTCTAGTAATTCTTGACAATTTGTATGGAAGACATTGGCGAACAATTGTTTTTACAGTTATTTTGGTGCTCAAAAGTGTTCTTGGAGTCACATAAAATGTTCTGACAATGTTTTTTGGATCCTTTTCTGGACTTTGAACATCTCGGGATCATTGCTATCTATGGAGAATGAGGGAGCTCTCGGATTTCAACTAATTTGTGTTACAAAAATGAACGAAGGTCTCAGGGGATTAGACAGATATGAGGGTAAGTAATTAATAACATAATTAGCATTTTAGATGAATTAATCCTTTAAAGTTGTAGTTAATATATAAACATAATAAAGTAAATAATAAGTATTTCAGAAGCACTTACGTTGACCTTGAGAGAGGAGGTTGGGTTTGAGAGCTTTGATCTGACTTAAAGGCACCAGCTGCATGAGTTGTCCATTAGGATTACGATATAATGTGTTGCCATCAGCTGTTTTAACGACCTGAAGCAACATCTTTTGGCCTGAGGTATGTGGGGGACCAATCTGTGTGAGAGGTTTTTTAATCTGAGGACCACTATTGGGGAGGCCTGTATTACGGGATGCAACTGTTATATAAACAGTCTTTTTAGCAGGAGAAGTAAATCCAGGAGAAGATGCAGTAGTAGATGTGGTTGAAGTAGACCCACCTGAAAGTAAAGATGAAGATGTATTACGGCAACTTAAATACTGGGACTTATTGGCTTGGTGAAAAAACAAACAAAAAACAAAAAAACAAACTATGCCGAAAGCACCAAACTAGCCCATAATTGAAGATAATGATGAGTGTGACGTAGCAAACTGCCAATACCACTATGCAAAGTATAAGCAGCTGTTACACTGACATTGACTAAACTGCGGTAAATCCACATTGGTAGTTGGAACGTTATGTCTCTGTGCATTTGCATCAAGTTTAACAATACTGATGCTTATACATATTTTAAATAAAGTGGCAGTTCATTTAAAATGTGACATGGTATTTGAACATTAAACTTTAATCAGCCTAAGTTTAATAACTGCAATGAATTTCACCGTATCCATTTAAGCTATAACTGATTTATATTTTACTTTACTGTAAACAGTGTCACACACATCTTTACATCTAGGCCTGCAAAACAGAAAGATCTGACATAAGATGTAATGTCTAATGCCAAAATCAATGGTGGTGTTGTAAAGCTTGCATGAATTGAAGCACATGACAAAATTACAACCTAAAACAATAGCCACAGGAACAAATTAGCACTTTGGAGTTATAAGGGTTTCGCTGTATTCTTAGTGTTGATACTGAGCCTAAAAGATTTTGCATTCCATATAGCAAAAATCTAGTTTTAAGCTTAAACAAACAAACAAAAAACATGATTAAGTACATTCTGACAAAAACCTTATAATTCCAAGGTGACAAGATTATAACAGACAATCATGGGAAAGGTACATAGTGTATGCAAGTACTCAAGCCTCTCTGAAGCAACAGCAAGCTGTAAATCACAAGAACCCCCATAAAGACCAACTATATTAAATTCTCCAAGCAGATGCATGGCCAAGGGTTTTTTTTTGGAGAAGAAGGCACAGACACACAATGGCAAACCAAGGAAGCCAGGCTTACCCAGAGGCAGGCTGGGTGACTTAGTGAGGATGGTGAAGGCAGTGACCTGGACATTTGATACAGTGGGAAAAGTGGTGCTACCTGTGGAATCTGAAGACTCTGAGACCTGAGTAACCAAGCCTGCTTTAACAGGAGAAAGAGCCACACCGGGAGCCCCAGCCTCTTTGCCAATCATCAACATGGGAGAGGGGATGACAATTTTTGTAACAGAAGGCTGTAAATGTGAGGTGCTAGTGTTGGACAGATTTTGAGAGTTGATTTGGTTGACCACAAGCTGGGTAAAAACCTTTCCCAATGGGGGCTGGCCCACTGTGCAAAAAAACAAATTACAGAGCAGGTTAAGTCTGCCAAATTATCCACGTTTGTACGCAGTAAAGCTGAAAATTTAAAAACTGTTACACGGTAAGTGCTCAGTAATACACTTATGGCCTGTTTCCACTGAGCAATACAATTTGATACTGTGCAATACGGTATGTAATTATGTCCGTTCATGCAAATCGTACTGTACCATTCTCAGGACCATTTCCTAAGGGTACCTAGCATTGCAGTACTGTACCAAAAGATTGGAGCTTGACTCACTGCTGAACACTTAAAGAATCGTCAACATCGCATGTAACAAGACAATGGGAACGACAACACAAGAAGTGCCATTTGTAAATACAGCTGAAACATGACAATTACACAATAATGGTGCACAAAAATGAACCATGCTCAATCAAAAATGAACCATGCTAAACAAAGCTCATCATCTTCTTGTGACAAACAGCCACATGCCAAGATCCGAACTGTACTGTATTGAACCGTACCGCTCAGTGGAAACGAGGCAAAAATGTCCACCACTTTGGTCAAAATCCTTGAGAATAAAAGCTCTGAAGGGGAACAACAAATATTTGTTTGACTTACCCACAGACTTGCTAACAGATGTAGTCGTTGAAGCAGGTGTACAGGTAACTGTAGATGCTGGAACGGATGTGACCGAGGGCTTTGTAATGGCTGATGCTGTTGGACATATCCTCCCTGTGATGTATGCTGCCAGTCTGTTGGCTGGGTGCAAAGCTCCCATATGCCCTAACTCTAACTTGGCTTGAGGATAAGGCTTTCCATTGACCTGCAATAACAAATTATTAGGTTTTACAATTCAGATTATCTATTCAAATATAATCTCAGCTAATATATATATATATATATATATATATATATATATAGACATGTCTCAGACAGGAAGTACTTCAACCGATTTGAAATTTTGATCATTCCATTCAAGAATGGAGCATAACACATGACAAAAATATAAGTTCCATGTCAATCTTGCCTGTTATATCAGTTAGAATGTAATTTCATGTGGTGTTACATTATTTTAATAAAACATTTTGGAATAACATGCATACACTGATAAATTAGGCACAAGAAAACCAAATTAAGTATATATATGATAACATTGTGTTAAATTCAAATTACTCTATGAGACTAAAGATGCTAATTAAACTTTTGAGCAAATCTGCAATATTGCATAAACCATTTGCGAGTGAAAGAGAACCAAATGTCACTTCCTGATAAACTGGAAGCAAATATCAAAAAATAAAATGAAATCACATGACTTTTTTGATGCACATGCTGGAATTTATTAGGTAAATGTCAGTTTATGAGAACTTTTTCTTATTTGCTAAAAAGTTTTTCCTACTTAGTTAAGCTAAGATTTCCATCAAGCATTTTCCTGCAATATTCCAAAATGCACATAGAAACATAGCTATTGTCTATTTCTAAATACTTCCAAATGGATTTGTCAGATAATTCCATGCATACCATTATCTGGCCTGGGGCATCGGGTGATTTTTTTTCAGCCTTGAGCAAGCCTGCAGGGCAGCACTTAGAAAGGAAGGGCAGACCTTTCACCTCACTCTTCTTTACATGCTTTTCCAACTCCGCTTCTTTTTGCGTAACCATCTCATTTTCTGTTTTCGTCTCCACTGGTTGAGAGATGATGACTTTGTATATTTCAATAGAGCCATTCTCCTCGTCTTCTAGAATCTTGGAGACTGGCTTAATAAAGTACTTGCCAATCCAGAAAGGATGCTTCAAACGATCTTGGGCCATATGTTCACACACAATCCGCATGACATAATTTCTCATGTCTGTACTAGTCCAAGTGCATTCAGATATCATCTCAAGCCGCTTAGCAGGGCCAGACAAATTTAGGGGTACAAGCTCACCCTCTTCGATATCTGTGTCAGAAGGTTGTAAAAATAAAAAAAAAAGAGATGAATTTCAATTTAAATCACCATGATTACACCAGCTATTAAATGATCATCAGCTAAAGCAAAACTAACCTGGTGTAGAAACTTGAGAGATGTGGTGTTTGTTGTCATCCTGCCAAAAGTAGAAGAGTTTTGTATGAGTAAAGTTTGTCAAGTGAGCATTACATGAAAATATGCTATCCTTCAGTTAGAAATCTCACCGTTTTTTGTTTATCATGACAGTTGGAGTAAAATGGTCGCGAACGAGCACAGGTCAGGTTGATCTCTATATTGTCCTTACTAGTAGTCAAATTTTTCTCTTCCACCTTTAAGGAAATATTTAAAATATCAGTCTACACATCAATGAAAAAACGGGTTAACAGAGAAAATATATAAGTACAGGGAATCCATAATGGAAAATTGCACATGAAATGGAAAAAAATTTAATTATAAAATCTGATTGCAATGTAAACCAAAACTAGTAGAGTCTTGAGTGTCTCACCCTTTTTTGTTTTAAAGGACTGAGAAAGCTTTCCAGATCATGCTGAAGCTCTTGAGATAGAAGTTGCAGGAGCGGAGATCTCGGAGGAGGAGGACAGAAAAGAACCTCTCTATCCAAATTTCCTCTTGTCCGATCCCATAATGTACTCACACGCTTTGCTGGTTCAGGTGCTATTTCTGGATCTGTCAAAACTGCAGGAGATGGAGATGATAATTCAATTTCATTTGCGTAGCTCTATTTTCAATAGTTTCAAAGCAGTTTTCCAGGAAATACAAGCATTTTGGAAGGATAATATAAATTAAATGGTAAAATGTTAGTATTAACATATAAATGATATCTAACATTTATGATACTAACCATACGTTTTTCTCATTTTGTTTTTCTTCTTCCATTTAGCCTTATTTTCTTCTGACATTCCTTGAGGTTCAGGATCATCGGCTGTACCTTCCTCCTGTTTGGGAGTCTTTAGTGCAACAACTTTGCGCCGTAGGCAGCTACAGCCCAGCATGCACTGTGGTTTTCCACAGTGATGATGTCGCCTCAAGTGAACAAGGCTGGCACACACGCAACCAAGCCTACAGAATACATTGAGGCACGGTGGTGCACGTCGTCTTATAATTCTGATGGCATCAGCGCTTCCTTTTGATACCCCCTTAAAAAAGAAAAAAAAAAAATATATATATATATATATATATATATATATATATATATATATATATATGGTAAAGAGTCTAAGGTACCTTGGAGAAAAATATACACTAATTCAGAGCTGCTGTTAATGTCACTTTCAATATCACACCACATACCAGCCACTTTTTCACTATTGGGCTGAACAGTTGACTACGATTCCAGTTGTATTTCCACATGAACCTGGTATTAAACAGTATTCTAGGCATGATTGGACAACTGTGCTAGATTGTATAGCGTGTGTACACATGACGCCACCAATATTTTTTTATTTAGCAAAATAAATGTCTGAAAAAAGAAGTCCCCAAAACAGAAATATCTTATTCTCGTCCATATCATTGTTATTATGAAATCGTATCTGTGCTGACTGGTCTAGATAGGCAGGAAATGGAATGGTTAAACAAACAGAACCATTTGGCCCAAAAGTGGAAAGTGGCTTTAGGTTAGTCTCACTCTGACATGTACCTCAGCAGTGACAAGTGTAGCTAGAGAGATGGCCGCCCTTTCTTCTGTGATATAGGAACGATGTCTCCCTTCCCACACTGCTCCATCTTCCACATCCAACAGCTTCACCAGAGTCTTAGGCAAACCTGGACTACGCCCACCTGCACAGGTTGATGGTGTGGAGCCAGAAACTTGAACCATGGCAGTCTTATTAGAAGCTGCCACTGAGGCCACAACAGGCTTTTCAGGACTCAAACTCTTAAATTCCTTCTTATTTTTATATTTCTTGTTTTGTTGGGGCTTTTTCGTGCACAAAGAAGGTTTGCTTTCAGAAATTATTGGTTTCGTTTGCTTTCCTTTACCAGCCTTCAAAGATTTTTTAGATTTATCTTCCACTTTGGACTTAAATGTTGACTTGACTTTATTGGTTGTTGTGGTTAAGGTAGCAGGTACTTGTTTCTTAAGTACGCTATCCAGGGTGCGAACATAGCTAGTGCTTTTAGTGGGTAGCTGGTATGCTACAGGGGTAGAATCAGCCTGTGATAAGGTGGCTGCTCGTTCATCAATCAATTTGCCCTCACTGGCCAGGTACTCATCCAACATGTCACTACAAAATGCAGAGAGGTTGCTCTGTCCTGCATCTGTGCTTGACACACCTGCAAAATAACATTCGTTTAGCAGATGTATCATATCAACATTTAAAGCTAAAGTTAGTTTTTATGAATAACTCATAAAATTGCATACCTTCACTTAGGGGTGCAGAGGTAGCAAACTTATCTCTCCAACCTTTAATTTGGGTGAAGTCAGAAGTTTTCCCTGTCCTTGAAACAAACTGGGCTAAAGGGGGAAAAAAACTATTATTAATGACGATTAAAACCTAAATAATCATTTAGGCTGAATCTGTAAGCTTATAATTTGTTTGTTAATATTATAACAATCTGCTACCTTGAGATGATGTTCCTTCAGCTGAGAGATCAGGTGGAGGTATGGGTAATTGCACACCCAAATATTGCAGATCAATTTCCAGGGTGACGTCAAGCAGATTCAACTTCAATCCAACTAAGAAGTAAAATGACACGTTTTATTGTTTTGTTCTATATTGTTATGTAATGTTGTATAAATGTGAAATTTATAAATGAAAATTGCAAAAACTAAAACCTTCTTGCAGCACAGGATGAATGACCTGTCTGTTCTTCATGAATTTCAGATCATGTAGAAGGACTTTTTCTAGCCCCTCGATCTTTTTCTCTGTATTTTCATCCTTGTTGCCTGTTATAAGTAGACCAAAAAAAAAAACCATCCATGATACTGTAGATGATGATTTCTTCACATTAAACATTGTTAGATGTTTAATTAATTCTTACCATCTGGGTTATCTGTGTTTTTTTGTGCTGTCTCTGGTTTATCATCATCTCCAAGATGAATCTGAAGAGCTTTCTGTTTCAGGATTAAGAAAGTAAAAACCACAGAGTGTAAATTAAATACACTGTTTAAAACATTTTGTATTAATGCAAATAAAGCAAAAGCAACCAAGTCAGGTGTCATGACACCAAGAAAGGCTTGAGGAAATTACTTAATTTTCATCAGGTTTGGTGCAACATTGGATCTTTTTGAAGAGTTTGTAACTACATTTTCATCTTTGGATGCCAAAAGCTTTGGTGTCATGTATATATTCTTAAGTTAAATAGATAGTTCAACCAAAAATGAAAAGTCATAATTTCTCTCCCTTCTCTTGTTCTAAACCTGGCTTTGTTTCTATGTAACTCAACGATTACAGGTTTTCAGCTTTCTTTAAAATATCTTCTATTTTGTTGAACAGAAAAAAGAAAACTGAAATTTGTATAACCACTTAAGTGTGAGTAAAAAGAGAGTAAATATCCAGCTCATAACAGTCCCTTTAACACACTTTATTTATGTTACCTTCGACATGAAGGAGACAAACAGTTGGCCTTCAACATCCTCCAGGCTGGGCAGCAATGGAACAGGTACAGGTCCATCGAGTACCTCATTATCTGCACTCAACTTCAATGTGCCTACTTTTTTCTGTTTTGCCTTGTATTTTTTGCAACTGCTTTCATGAGACGATGGTTTAGTTGGTTTGGAAATACTGTTGTCAGAAACAGCAGTCTCGCAACTAGCAGCTGACTTCAAATCATTAAGGGAATTTGCTCTATCAGGGCAGTGAATTTGAGAAAACGAGTCACTTGTTTCCATGGGATGTTCAGACCCATTAGGGACACTTGATGGCAATGATTCTCTTGAAGCTACAGTTCCTATGAGTGGTCTTTCTGGAAGATCAAAAATCTGTCTAGGAGGTTCAGGCCTGTCATTGAATAAACCTAGTGGGAACAGGTCAGGAGCAGAAGAAGCCGTGCAATCCAATAGCCTTTCTGGAAATGAATCAAGAGCCTTTCTAGGAGGTACTGGTCTATCACAAAATAAACTTGGTGGAAATGGGTCAGGAGAGGAGGGAGCCGGGCTAGGTAAGGAGAAAGCTGGCGAGGATGGGTCATCTAAAGGCAAGGAGAGTGAATCTTCATTTGTAAATAGCGTGTTTGGAGGGATTTCTTCTGAAAAAAACTCAGGACAAGAGTCGCTGGAACTGTCTAAAAGACCATCAGAAATGGATTCACTCTCAGCTACATCAGGCATTGAGGCAATGTCCTGGTAAGAATTCATGTCATTGTCTGTACTAGATGGTACATCAAAAACTGACATGGGAGAAGGGACGACTGGTGTTACAACAGTGTCAGTGTTAACTGTAGGTGGACAACTATCATGCACAGCATCACATGTTAAAACAGATGAAATGTCTGACTGTGACCTGAGTGTGTTATCATGATCTGGTATAGAAATGGCATCAGTGTTATCAGAAATGTCAGGGTTTGGGTCAGAAACGGGTTTTGAGGGAGAGGTAGTGTTTGGGGCATTGAATGGATCAATGCCAACTGGGGAAGCTGAAAATCCATCACATAAGTGTGCTTCTGATGGTGTCGGGGGGACAGTTGTCGATAAAGATGATAATGTGGTGGACAGAGATGTCATGTTGCTTGCATCTGTAGTTGATGTAACTTTCTGAGATAATGAGGTAACTACTGGTTGTGAATCAAGGTTTGTAGTAACACAGGGTATGAAAGACATTAAGACGGATGAGCTTTCAGAGGTTAGGGCAGGTTCACGGGACTTTTCAGAATCTGAGAGTGAGCTGTTAGAGTCAGGTTTGGCCAAAATAGGTCTTGCCTTAGACTTTCTCTGTTTAAGAAACTGAGCAAGGAGAGGCAGGGGCACACGTTCTGGTCTCTTGTGTGGTAAGGTTTTCTTCAAGTTTGCTTCAGGCCTGGCTTCAGTGCTTAGTGAAGAAAGGGTCTCCATTTCTTTTTCCTCCGAATAGGATACATTTTGGTCACTTGATATCAATGTATTCTTATCAGCACGGTGTTCCTCAATTTCTATTTTAATCTCATTTGCTTTTAACACACCTGTTTTTGAGGATGTGTCTGTGCTTTTACATTTGTGAACATCGCCTGTTACAGTTTCATCTTTTTGATTAACCTGCAATGAATTTTCTGTTTTGGATGATATATCAATTGCCTCCTCTTGTTTACTTGTGCAAGCTGTAGATGGCTGCATGGCCACACCAGTTTTGTTGATATTCTCAAGCGATAACCTTTTGACTTTCACATGAGCACCTTTAATGAAGTCTGAGAATGCCAATGACGATGGGCGCTTCTTACTACTGTCAGAGAAAGAAAGATAAAAAGAGACATAATAACATTTTATATTTGTCAAAAAGGGTAAATATGTACAATAAAAAAAAATTATAATAAATTAAATAAATACAAACATTTTAAGGTGCTGTATGTAGGTTTTTGACTCTTCTAAAGCCTAAAGATACCATAATATGTTTGCAGATATTTAAGAAACATGCCAAGTGAACATACTTGTTTATCTGAGAAACAATGCTGAAGTCAGATATTCTACTTTGAAAATGTGTTTTCTGTGCCGGAACGCCTGTCTTTGTTTTGGTCATTTTAACCTGCCCAATGTTAGTTTAGTCAATTATATTTCAGCACCCCAGGTTGCCTTGTTGGAAAAGCATGAATTCTATTCATTCATTCAGAAAGGCTCTGAAAGCATGCGTCCGTGACCGAAATGCGACCTCCGGTGGACAGTAGCAGACATTGAAATGAGACCGATTCAGTTCCACATGAGGTTATTATTTAGCAATTAATATAAATATTACGAACGTAAACATTAGGTGAGCAGGTTACATTGTAACCCCGTGTCCTAACAACACGCTACGTGACGAGATTCGCAGTGATAAGCAATTTGGCTGTTTGCACCAGACAAAACATGACAGAAATGTAATTACAGCCATTCAGAAGCACAGAATATGCACTCACTCACGAAATGGTAAGGTTTATAATCTATTTAATACATATTAAACCGCTTTAACATTATTAAATGTACATGCTGAATCACTGATATGTGTTTAGTTCTAAAGTTCCATTTCAAACGGTTTATTTTACTTTCAAGATTTGAGGTAAACTATCTGCTGCTGCTTTCAGTATATGGCAATAAATGTCACGTAAAATGGCATTCAAACTTACATTTTTAGCATTTAACACTGAAAAGCACATGAGGTGTACCTGAGGTGATCACTGTCATAGTTTTCTGTTGCTCAGCTGCAAGAAATAGAAGCCATTTCTAATATATCAATTCGAGGTGTTGGTTGGGACAAAAACTCCTTTTAATATGAAAAGTATTCCCTCTACCGCGTGCCGTTGCTTTTATTTAGAACACGGTTTAAATCACTCGCTCATGTCCTCAATCTGGCAACCTGCGCTTGCGTTTGTTTTGATCTAGGAGTACAATGCCTAGTTCAACCACTAGGTATCAAACTTACATACTGCACCTTTAAGCCATAGCTACATAACTCTGTCTATATGCAGATATATCATAATGGATCAAGAGAATCTTTTTGAGAATATTAGATGAACTGTCAATATGTTTATGGCTCAATAATATCACGTCCAGGTTAACTGAACATAAATTTATAAACTGTGTGTGTGTCATGTTTCTTGATACAGCAATATAAGAATGCATATAAATGGACTGGTTGCACAATGAGTAACTTTCTTGTGTACATCTTCTCCAACTAAATCAAAGTTCTGCATTTGTTTGACAAATTGTTAAAACTACTTACCACAAACTTTGAACATTTGTGTCTACAGCTGGCGCAGCACCATTAACAACTTTCTTTTCTCCATTTGTAGGGCTGGAAACGTTTTGATCCTTATTGACCTTTACAGAAGCGTTTCTCTTCATGAACAGTGTTTTCAGGTTATTCAAAGTTGTCATCTCCTTACTCAGCTTAAGCTCACTCTCGGTTTCATCAGTGGACAATCCATTTTTGGCCTTAGACGATCGCGCATTGACCGCATCCTCCCTGAAACCTTTGGCAAAGGGGTTGTAGTCAATTTTGAGCTGGGTGATGCGAAGGTTTTGATAGGCTGTGACTGCAAAAAACTCAGTCTGAGCAAAACTGAGAGTTACAACATTGGGTCTGTCCACAATTAGAATGTCTTCACTGACTTTGTCTGCAGGTATAATATGAATTTGAGGAAGGTATCTGTGCATTGAGTGCAAAATAATATGGCCCTCTTGGTCCAAGGTGTTGCAAAGTTTCAGTCTGTAAAATGAAACCGGGTACTGCATCCAATGTAAGCCACTAGCAGGGGATTCTGGGTGTACAAACAACCGTGAAATATGAGGCTCAGCTTTCCCATTGGGTTCCCATCCTTTGCCACTCCATTTATATCTGCAGTTATCAGCAGGTTTAATATCCATTGCCAAAACATAATTCTGGAAAGGTTCCATTCCAGAGAGACGAAAGCGGCAATAGGGGAACATTCTACGTCCTTGTTTAGTCAGAATCATCTCAGTCTTACATCTATGGAACTCATTCCACATATTGTTGTTGTCCAGAGTAACAGTGATGCCTCTACATCTAGCATCTGCTGGTAAGTTCTCAGACGGTGTGGTGCTGTTAGTGTCTGCAAATGTGGAGGATGTTGGTTGAATGCCTGGCACAGCAGTGCCGATTGAGGATTTCCCCATTTTATTTGCCTCACTAATTGCCATCAGATTGGCCTTGTCATTCCCACTATCGCTAGATTGCAACTGTTTTAAAACAACAAAAATGGAAGGTGGAGTGGTAGTGGGAGGTGCCAGTGTTGGGGCAGTCATGCCCTCTTCATGAAGCACCATTGTACCCTGTTTCTCTGTATCGGCCATGGGAATTAAGTCATCTGGATAGCTTCTGACCCTCTCACATTAGGGTATATCAGGTCTACATCCTTTAAAAAAAAAGGAAAGAAAAAAAAATATATATATAACATGGGATGATGGTAAAAGCATTTTTGACAGCTAGTAAATGAAAAGCTTAGCACAACATAAACTGTTTGTGTTACTCAATAGATTACTACTAATCAGTTGTAGCCCTGATTGGCTTGAAACTTGTAAAAGGACAATTTTTTTTAAAGAAATGCACTACCTTTTCAAACGTCTAATACCTTGAAGGAGAAATGTTTGAATAGGAAGACTGAAATTTAGTGTATAGTGCTTTGTGTACTACATACAAGTAATTATTCGTCATAGCCCATCATATCAAGGCATTAGCCTCAAGTTAATACATTTAAGGACATCCAAGTCTTATACATTAAGTACATCCTGGTCAAGGGTAATTGAGTTCTGATCCTGCGCCTTCCAAGACAAGTGCAGGGTTAAAATTAAACTTTGCATGAAGCTGACCAAACATGAACAGTGTTAAGTAAATGTCCTACCAACTAGTAAAATAAATAAATGATACAAGAAAAGCCTTGGTATTTGAACATATTCAAGTGGAAATTAACTGTAAACATGGGGAGGAACCAACATCAAGAATATAATACTTCTACCTTGAAAACAAGTTGCATACCAACCAATGAATGGACCTTGGTTATTTCCACCTTTTATTATATTACTATAGATGCTCTGTAACCCACTCACAAGTGCTCAGCCAGAAACAAAGTCTAAAAATATGCGTGATCTAAATGTGGTCAGATTTCAGAATAGATTCGACAGTATCATTCTTGGATTGTGTTGTGACAAACTGAAATTGCCTATTCCCTCCACCTTGAAAGCTGTATAGCCTAGCTTGTTCAAATGGTTTATGGTTTCAAAACGTGAATGGGGGTGGGGGGGGGCTCCACACAATTTTTTTTTAATGAAAATCATTTACAGAGTACTGTTCTTTCTCTTCATAAAACACATGATACATGGGTACATATAACAAGTGAATGGGGGTAAAGAGGAGGTATGCGCATGTAAGGAAACCTCTTTGGAAACAAACATTACTATTCTTGCAGTCCCAATTGGAGCCACTAGTTGTAAAAACAAAGTAATGGTATTTTGAGTTAAGCCAGTTTTTAATGTGTGAAACCATTGTAAGCCAGCTTCAAATTAAACACACACACAAACACACACAAACAAAAAAGTATTTCAGAAAAAAAAACTGTAAAAAAATACATCTTTCATTCAAACAATACTGCATGTAACTGTATTTCTAGACAATACATAGTCATGACAGGTTTTTAGCTTAGGTTATGTAACTTTTGTCTGTTTGGTGAGATTATTTGAAAAAATAATCAATAAGGAAAAGTGTTGCATAAATTGCTTCCTGAAAGAGTCAGAATTGTCAGTACTCACTTTCTAAATGTCATTTAGTGAATATATCTAATTTACTCATGTACATATGAGGTAGGGCTGGACGATTAAAATGAAATAGCAAATTCGATCATGCAGAGCTGCGACTGTCATGCACATCTTATCAGGGAAGCATGGCTCTGTGATCAGGAGTAAATCTACTCCAAAATCCAGAGGGGGCGCTGGTGTACTAACTCCAATGAAACCCAGGAAATCCTCACAGCTTTACTAAAAAACAGAAGATTTAACTACTTTCATTAGCTATGTTTCCATCCAAAGATGCAAATTAGATAATTATGGGCAAAACTGGAATATCGCATAAAACATTTGTGAATGAAGCGTGGTGGCTTTTGGAGGCACAAGTCTGATCTTTGGGAGCACAGCTGCTCAACAGTTCTGGAAGGTAATAATAGTGAACCATGCTGCTTTAATGCCAATTTTTATCACATCATCTGTTAAAACCATATAACTTTTTATGCACATGCTGGAATTAATTCGGTAAATGCATTTTCAAAGTAGTTTGTGTGCATTTTTTCTTATCAGATTAAAAAAATAACATTTACCCTACCCAGATTATGCACATCTTAGGGATTCCATTAAGCATTTTTATGCGATATTCCAAAACGCATATAAAATAGGTGGATGGTAACAGCTATTGATTTAACATGACTAATACTCACAAAACCACAGATTTTTCTTAAAGAATTATGTCTATTGCAAATTTAAAAATATATATTATTAAAGTCATTATTAATCCTTAAAGTACACATGAAAGAAAAACTAACCATATTGATGTAGTTAGCTCACATTGCTAGTTTTGTGGTGAACAATTCATCTGTGCATGTCATTAAGAAAATTGTTTGCCCTTGTAAATCTAAAAATGAATGAAATACCTACTTTACTACATCCAATCAGCTCACAGTACAAATAACGAGCCATGCCTAAAAAGTCACAGCCTCCGGTTCATGGGAACTGTCAAAACTACAACATTAGGCAATGTTTTGTTACATCCACTGCATATTTAGGCAATAAATTGCTGAATACAAGATTTCATTAAATATTATAAGGTAATTAACGATGGTAAATCATAGCTAGCTTAGTATCTATTGTATAAAATCAATAAGATATTGAAGCCATGCTGCACTGTAAATAAAGTCGCTCCACTGCATGAATGTTAAAATATGGGAATGTTAGTAGTTATGGCTGCTTTCAAAGCACTGTTCCACGAAGCTTCGGAAACTTTGCCTCTTTAGTTTTGAATCAGTGGTTTGGGAAATGTATCAAATTGGCTATGTTGTGTAATTTCTTAAATCCAATGGCTGGCCACTAGGGGGCGATTTGTGTAACATCGTAAAATCCATATAACTCACAGTTTCACTCATATAACATAATATAACGCACCGTAATAACGCATAAACTGTTTTCTATGTGTGCAAAAACAAAATGCAAGACACTCAAGCAACAATTTACTTATAATTCAGTGTTGCTTAGGTATTGTGTATTTTGTATGCACAAAGGAAAATATTACAAAAATTTGTATTTCAACGCCATGACAACACTTTAGCCACATGCTCTTGACAGTGCAAAACAAATCTCCTATTTTATACACATAGATTAAGCCCAAAAAAGCTCAATTACTCGAAAGATATCGAACGATCTGTAACGCGACGTGCTCGTGAATACCGAAAAGGCTAGCAAACTAGTGGTTCTGCTAAACAACAGTGCAATACTACCTATTTTACCTAACTCACAGGTGAGTAAACGTGGCAGCCACGGACGTGCATAAATATTATCTGTCCTTTTAAAGTCAAGAAATGGAGTTTCAGTCACCTTTTGTATTAAGTGCGTCGAGTTATATTCGTCGATGGCGCGTGTCTCTACTAGGCCCGAGAACTAAAAGTTGGCGCGGAGGGCGCATGCACGTCGAAACATCTCGAATGGCGGGCGAATCTGTCTGCTCTGGCCACGAAGTAACAACAAAAAGCGCCCTTGTTCATCCAGTTTCTTTCGATTTCTTTAACAGATACAGCTGCGTCCGGATTAGACCGTTACCTTGTGTCAATACGAAATGCATATTATGCATACTGTCTCTCCTGTCTTCGATAATCTTGTTTTTTTTCTCTCCCTTCCCACATTATTACACCGTGCGTCTCACCCTCCGAGGTTTGCGTGCGTGCGATGACGTCAGAACGTTGCCGCTCAAAACAGTGCACGTTGTCCTCGTGCGCATGCGCTGCTTCTGACTGATGAGGCTCGATGGTTGCACCGCGCATGCGTTTACTTAACGCCTTTGTTTACGTCATGGCCGCCTCGATCCGCACTGGTCCGGGTTTTATTCGAATATCGGAGAGGAAAAAAGGTCGACATGTAATGCGTCTGCTTTTACGTCTGATAGCGTTACAAATGCGAAGATTCCCGATCATAGCTTCATTTTGGGGAGCACAAATATGGATTTAAAGACAGGGAGTTGTGCCATGATGCTGCCATGCCCTTTTCTTCAGTGCACAGCAGTCAAATCCTTTGTTCATTGCACCATTAAACATGCTCTCCATGTTTGCTTGACGTTACTTGTTTTCATTTTCGGATAATGGGCAGTTTTACAGTGGCAAATAGGTATTACACATAGTAAATACAATATTTACAGGGCAAATGATGTGTTCCTTTGACGGAGGTTGTTTATATATGGTACATTATTAGATTTTGCTGTAGAGAGAAGAGTATGGTAGGCTATTTGGTGCATTGCAGAACTGTAGGTATGGTATTTAATGCTTACTGTTTTAGTAAATGACACATTTATTGCGTTTGGAAATAATACAAATGTGAACAAGTACAAGAGTAATTCCTTTCTAAACTGACATTTAACACGTGCATTTATTATTGATAATTTTGAATAAAACTAATTAGGATCGAATCAATCCTGTATACTTTAAAAGTTTTAACGTCAAAGGATAGTTCACTAAAAACTGAAAATTCTGTCGTTGTTTACTTACCCTTTACTAGTTCCAAACCTGACAGTCTTCTGTTGAACACTGAAGAAGATATTTAGAAAAGTGCTGAAAACCTGTAAACATTCACCTCCATAGTGTTTGTTTTTTCCTACCATGGACGTCTATGGTTATTGTTTTTCAGCATTTTTCAAAATATCTTCAGTTCAACAGAATAAAGAAACAAATAAAGGGTTGAAACCCCTTGAGGGAGAGTACGTTTTCATTTTTTTGGTGAACTATCCCTTTAAGAATGTTGAAGTAAAGAATGTAAAAAAATGTGTAATATCATTACCACACTAACTACACCTGATGGTTTTTATATACAGTTTCTGAAAGTAGTAATAATCACCCAAACTATCATATTTATTATTCAATGATCTTTCCATTGTGATATTCTCACTATTTGTAATGTAGATTTTCATTTCTGTGTTTGCCCTTCCACGATAAAGGGTCTTAAAAAAGTCATATCACTGAATGCATGTCTCCAAGTACAAATTCCCAATGCTTTTCAAATTAATTTTATGCATAAATTTGCTGCATATTGAGCAATTTCACTGAAAACAAGACTACTTGGGTCATTTTGCTTTGTGGGCGAATGCATCTTGATTTATAAATCTTTAGGCATTTGCACTTTGACATTTGAAAACATAAAATACAAAACATCACTATTTGTGCAGTGATTAGGAGGTACAGTGTAAATTATTCCATATTCTAGTGTTTGTGAACAGAGTTATTATAATTAAATTAATACACCAATGGAGATCGGTGTGTACAGTTGCATTTTTCAACTGGTTTGAAATTGATCTCCCTATAAACTTCCTTATAAATTTGGAGAACACATTGTTTTCTTCACATTATTATTTCAATTTTCTTAAAGGAAAACTCCACTTTTTTGGAAATCATTTTACAAGTCCCCCAGAGTTAAAGTCAGAAATAAAAATTGACTCATTTTTATATGTATATAATACTGATGTATCTGTCGACTTCATTATTTTGTAAAAAAAAATAATAATAAATTCATTAGCCCTCAGAATCCTTCATCTAATATCATAACCTTCCCTTACTTGTTAATACAACTTTTCTTCACTTTTGGTCCCATGGAATGCATTTAGGGCGGGGCTATAAGGGCGTGTCTCATTTCTACTCTGCCTTCATTCATTCGTCAATCTCCTTTCATCTTGTGAGCAATACCCATCTTCCAACAATCCAATTGGTTCCCAAAAGACAAAATCATGCGCTGCCCTACATTTTTTTTCCTGATTCAGGACCATTTTAAGTGGATTAACCGGACCGGAGGGAGCACTTTTAGCTTAGCTTAGCATAGAACATTGAATCAGATTAGACCATTAGCATCTTGCTAAAAAAAAAAAAGAGTTTCAATAATTTTCCAATTTAAAACTTGACTCTTCTGTGGTTACTTCGTGCATTGACCAAGAAAATAAGACTAAAAAGACTGATGGAAAATAAAAAGCTATTTTCTAGCTCAATACCCAATGTAACTACTGACGAGTTAACCTTTAAATTGGAAAATTATCAAAACTCTTTGGTCCTTTTTAGTGAGGTGCTAATGCTCTAATCCAATTTAGTGGTTTATGCTAACTAAGCTAAAAGTGCTTCCAACAGACCCACAGATTGGCTAATGGTATAAATGAACCGTTTAACTCGAGGGGAGTTGTAAAATGAGCTATTTAAAAAATAGTGGAGTTTCTTTAAAACTACATAAACTATTTATAGTGTAAGACAATATGCATCTTCAAAAACATGCAATATTATATTTTCTACGATACTACACACTAACCACATCATTCCCTACAAGCCACACCACAGCAAATGTTTACTGATTATATTTAGGCCTAGAGTGAATGTTTTATTTACAGTTACTGAAATGAACTGGAGGCGGCATGGTGGCTCAGTGGTTAGCACTGTCGCCTCACAGCAAGAAGGCCGCTGGTTCGAGCCACGGCTGGGTCAGTTGGCATTTCTGTGTGGAGTTTGCATGTTCTCCCCGTGTTGGCGTGGGTTTCCTCCGGGTGCTCCGGTTTCCCCCACAGTCCAAAGACATGCGGTGTAGGTGAATCTGATTAACTAAATTGTCCGTAATGTATGATTGTGTGTGTGAATGAGAGTGTATGGGTGTTTCCCAGTACTCGGTTGAGGCTGGAAGCGCATCCGCTGCATAAAACATATGCTGGAATAGTTGTCGGTTCATTCCGTTGTGGCAACCCCTGATAAATAAGGGACTAAGCCGAAGGAAAATGAATGAATGGAAATGAACTGGAAAACACTTCAACAACTTCACAACTGTAAGCAACATACAGATCTCAGACATTGCTATTTCAGTGCAACATTCTTACTCATTTTATTATAAATTTACACTCTAAAAATCTACAATTTGCTTGCATTAAGGGTAATTGTTTTCTTTTAGGATTTGAAATCTACAAGGCTCTAACCATAGTAAAGCAAGTCTCTCTCTGCTTCATTTGTAATTAACTGGAATAAAGATCTTAATTAAAAGTAGTGAGTAGGAGCCTTCCTTACCAGGATTAATAACACTGAATTTTGTGTCAGATTTTTCCACAACACGACAGTTTGTTACATGATCAAACTCTAAATCTGAGTGTCAGCTGTATAGTGATGAAGAAAAATACAAAAACAACTCTTGAAAAAACACAATTTTGCATTGCATTCTGAGCTGCGAAGCCTGCTGTCGTAAGTGATCTTAACATACAGCATTAAAAAAACTAAACTTGAATGTAATACAAACCTAACGTCCCTTGATATCCCAATCTCAGAATGCTCAAATGAGAGTTTGCTGTATAAAAGAAATGATTCGGTTTAAATGCAGCAAACACAGAAAATAATTTTGACTCGTCCTAACAATAATCGGACTGATAGTAACATTTTTCACACTGGAGATCTATAATACAATCAGGAGAACACTGGAGAAAGTCTTATTTGTTTTATCTCGGCTAGAATAACAGCAGTTTAAAAATGTTATAAAACCATTTTAATGTCAATATTATTAAGCAATAATAGCAAATTTTAAGCAATATTTCTTTTCTTAGGCGATATATATTTTTTCGATTGTCTATAGAACAAACCATTTTTACACAATGACTTACCCAATTGCCCTAACTTAACCTAATTAAGCTTTAAATGTCACTTTAAGCTGAATGCTAGTATCTTGAAAAATATCTAGTAAAATATTATGTACCGTCATGGCAAAGATAAAAGAAATCAGTTATTAGAAATTAGCTTACCCCAGTTTACCCTGCATTTAACCCGGAACATTCCTTTAAGTACAAGTACAAAAGTGACAGTCTGAGCTTATGTAATAGCATGCATAATAAATCCGCAGGAACTTTTCTTCATGCAGCGTAACAAACATTCAGAAACTGTTTGAAAACGTAGGCACCACATATGCGAGTCCCATAACATGATTGACACTTTTACACATACCAAATACACATTATGCTAGCGGAGTGCCAGCAAAAAAACAAAACAAAAAACATCTGTACAATGATTTACTGTACAATAACAATTCATAAATCACACGTCAGGCTATAAACATTTCATTTGCTTTGCTACACTCATAATTAGTCATTAAAAAGGTATTAGCAGCTGATTGTACGTCCTGTTAGCATGGAGAACAGTTCTTTGTGTTAAGCATTATTCCTGGAATTTCACCAGTAAAAATACTGAGGAATGTTTATACGGACCCACAGTTTTTGTAAAGAGTCTTGTGCAATCATTACCTACTAGATTAGCTTTGGGGAAAAAACAAAACATGTATACAGTTGAAGTCAAAATGATTCGCCCTTCTGTGAATTTTTCTTTTTCTTCAAATATTTTTCAAATGATGTTTAACAGAGCCAGGAATTTTTTCACAGTATTTCCTATAATATTTTTTGTCCTGGAGAAAGTCTTATTTGTTTTATTTTGGCTAGAATAAAAACAATTTGAAATAAAAAAAAATTTTTTTTTAAGGTTAATATTATTAGCCCCCTTAAGTAATATATATATTTCAATTGTCTACAGAACAAACCACTGTTATACAATAGACTGCAGCTCTGCACAAGAAGTTTGGCCAGAGGAGAAATCTCAAGGATTTTTTCCTTCACTTTTGTCAATTGGTGAAGTTTTGTACCTCGCCACTGTCGCCACTAGCTTGCTTTGTTTTGAGACTTGGGACTTGTGGAGCTGCGCATCGATGGTTTTTGGACTTCAGCAGTGAAAATTAAACCACACTGAAATGAACTAAACTGCAATTCAACTATGAAAACTGGACTGACACAGTTTCAATTTACTACAACTTCCAACCCAGGCTCATTCTGATTACGTACCCCTATATACATTTCTGGAGAGAGCAAAATACGTCCCAGGAGCTACATTTTTTTTGCAGTTTTTGTTTTCGCAAATCCACCAGAAGCTGCTGTGTATGCTTTTTCAGATCTCAATTTTATTGTTCTTGTGTAAATCCACCAAGGGCTGCTGTCGACTGACTAACTGACTGACTGACCAACTGACCGATCCCCCACTCTTCCCCTTCCCTAAACCCAACCAATAGTGTTATAAAAAGCACCGATTGACTGTCCACCCCCTTCCCTAAACCCAACCACAGTGTTTTCAAAAGCAATCCAGAAAAAGAAAAGCCCTTACGGCAGCCTGATTTTTACCACGTTTTCAGATTTTACCACATTCTCACCCTGTTATTTACTTGCTTATTTTATTTTTTGGCTTTTGTCTTACCTGCTTTCTGGAACCGTTCTCGAACCCTGTTGTCGCGGTCATCTCCCCTCTGCGTCTCAAATCTGCCGACGTACGTGTCAAGCCACCGGACTAACTGGTAACAGCGGAATAGCCATCCAAATGGAGGTAAGCGGTCAGTTGGTAAGCGAGAAAAGGAACAGCATCATACCGCGCTGTAGCGTTCGTTCTGGCTACATAATTCGCCATCTCCAGAAATGTATATAGGGCTCCGTTTTCAGAATGAGCCTATGTTGACAACTTCTATGTAATGCTGCTTTGACACAATCTACATTGTAAAAGCGCTATAGAAATAAAGATGAATTTAATTGAACAATGACTTGCCTAATTACCTTAACTTGTAAACCTAATTAACCTAGTTAAGCCTTTAAATGTCACTTAAAGCTGAATATTAGTATCTTGAAAAATATCTAGTAAAATATTATGTAGTCATAATGCCAATAAAAGATAAAAGAAAATAGAAATTAGTTATTAAAGCTATTATATTTACAAATGTTTTAAAAAAATCTTCTCTCCGTTAAAATGAAATTGGGGGAAAAATATACAGGTGGGCTAATAATTCTGACTTCAACTGTATAAATCACACATTAATAACAACATCCTCTTCTTCTTCCCTGATATCCTCCGATAGTCCGTCGTCAGAATGTCTGCTCTCGTCATCAATGGCGCTAACAGACGGGCCAATGATGTACCGGTAATCTCCACCAATAGCAAGAGCAGCTCCCGATGACACCATTAACCAGTCTTTTTCGTCTTCCTCAATACCTGCACACTGCCACGGGACGCCCCATGAGGGCTCCTCACTGCTCCGGGTCCCGCTATT
Organism: Danio choprae; assembly: GCA_903798125.1. NCBI lineage: Eukaryota > Metazoa > Chordata > Actinopteri > Cypriniformes > Danionidae > Danio > Danio choprae. Next base: position 5,276,650 of record CAIGQW010056782.1, read on the forward strand.
AGCCTGTTCTCCATCTTCCTCCTCCAGGTTCACATACAGCAATGGCTCTTTTACGGGAGCGGGATTCAACTTTGCCCACAGGAGCTCCAATTGGTCAATGAGGTGCTGGAAACTGGGGCGGCATTTAGGGACTGGAGACCAACAGCTGTGCATGATTTCGTAACTGAAAGTGAGAAAATGTGGGATGGTTGGTCAAGTGGATGAATGAGCATCTAAATATTTCGTGGTTTTAAAGTACACATGAAATCGAAACGAACCATATTGATTTTGTTAGCTCACATTGCTAGATTTGGTGAACAATTCATCTGTGCATGTCATTGAGAAAAAAAGAGGTTTGTCCTTGTTATCTAAAATTGAAATCTGAAAATGCACTTCCTGTTGGTTTTTAGTTAAATACTCAGATTACGTCTGTCTGAGGTATTGGGCGGGGCTAACATAGTTAACCACGCCCCTCCAACTGTCAGTTTTGACAACAAACAGAAATGGTGAGGAGGAGGTGTCTGTTAGGTTAATAACTCCTATACTATACTACATCCAATTAGCTCGCAGTAGAAAAACAAGCCACACCCACTGTTTTCTTATTTAATATTTTGTTTATCTAGGAACTGTCACAATACGGAAAAAAAAAACGGTCAAAGCTTCCAGTTCATGTGCACTTTAAAGACCATTTGAGAATAAAATGTAAATTTTTTTGCTACTTTTAGTACAAAAGAGATCATATTATGCTTGTTAAAATTGTATTTTAATGCTGCTTAAGCATTAAAAAAGGTCGTTTTCAAGTAAAGTACAAATTCACTGTAAAAATGGTTGCTCTCTATATACACTGTAAAGATTGACACAAAAAAGTCATGCTTTTCCATTCCTTTAACTTAATACAGAAAGTTAATCAGGTTTCAACTTATTTTTGTAAGCTAAACAAAATGTAACTTGATGTTTTAATTGATGCAAGTTAAAATGACTTGTAAAGTTAAATTAATTCAACTTAAAATTTTAAGTGAGCGACACATTTTTGACAGTATAAACAGTGTTTCTGATCTTTCTCAAGCACCTCTATTGTAGTTCTGGTTTTGCGTTCGGTAGTTTTTACGTCACAATATTTTGAATTTAAACAGTTGTTTTGGTTGATTTGTGTTAGCAGTTTGTTTATCTTCATGTCCAAGAGACACTGTTTTCCAGACCTAACAAACACACGCAATTTCTTCTCCAGGTGCTAACGTTGACAAACATAACTATGGAAAGCCAGAAAGCTCAAAAATATGCAAATTTGAACATGTAAACATGCTGAGAACATGTTGTTTGTGTACCTATTTTTTGTGTACACTGTAAACAAATTATTGCTGCCTTAAATTTTTTTTTGGTTGAATCAAACAACATTTCTAGTCATCTCAACTTACATCAAGCAAGCTGACTAAAAATATTAAGTTAAACTTGATTGATTTGAAACCTGATTAACTTATTAATAAATGTCTTGACGTTTTGTCATTACATTTTTTACAGTGTAGAATACATGTTGTTTGTGCATAGTTTAAGCATTCATTACGCATAGAGCTTTCACACATAAATAACATATAACAAAGTATTCTACACATCAATTATGCTGAAAAAACACATGTTCTCAACTTGTTTGTGTAATAAAATGTCCATGTTTGATGGCGTGGTGGCGCAGTGGGTAGCATTGTCGCCTCACAGCAAGAAGGTTGCTGGTTCGAGCCTCGGCTGGGTCAGTTGGCATTTCTGTGTGGAGTTTGCCTGTTCTCCCCAAGTTGGTGTAGGTTTCCTCCGGGTGCTCCGGTTTCCCACACAAGACCAAAGACATGCTATAGGTGAATTGGGTAAGCTAAATTGTCTGTAGTGCGTGCGTGTGTGTGTGTGAATGAGAGTGTATGGGTGTTTCCCAGTGATGGGTTGCAGCTGGAAGGGCATCTGCTGCGTAAAACATATGCTAGATAAGTTGGCGGTTCATTCCACTGTGGGGACCCCTGATTAATAAGGGGACTAAGCCGAAAAGAAAATGAATGAATGTGCATGTTTGAGCTTTCTGGCTTTCCATACATAATGAACATTATGTGTAACTGTTTCTTTGATAGCTGATAAGTAAAATAACTTCCATACATACGTAACTGTGTGTTTCGTGTCTGTGTTTTCAAAAAACAAACAAGCAAGTGTATCAGGAATTTAGTGTCATTAATTGACAAGCCTTTAAAACGTATGCAACTGTTGTGTTTGTTGTTAATGAGAGTAAATGAGGAACAAGCTGTAAAGCAGCTTCACACTCTTCCGAAAAGTGGCCGGGAAGCAGCAGCTCATTTGCATTTAAAGAGGCATAATAGGCATAATAGGACCGCTTTAAATATGCAGCATTTAAAGGGTTGGGGTCGGTAAGATTGTTATTTTAAAGAAATTTATTTATTCAGCAAGGATGTATTATAAAATATAAAAACAGACAGTAAAGACATTTACAATGTTCCAAAATATGTCTGTTTCAAATAAACACTGTATTTTGAACAATGTAGTAATCGTGTATTATTGTTTCCACTATTATCATTAATAGCAATTAAAAACTGAATAAAAGATTGATTTCTGAACCACCGTATAAAGCTAAAGACAGGAGCAATTGTTGCTGAAAATTCAGTTAAATACACATTAAATAAGAAATATATTGTAGCAATATTATATTATTACGGTGCTCAGCAAAAATGAGTACACCCCTCACAAATCTATCTTTTAAAATTCATATTTTAATAAGATGTTTTACAATATTATAATTGTGCATATAAGTTAGTTTGGTCAGTACTAAAGCCAAATCTGGAGCTCATCTAATAAATAATGAACGATAACGGTTCAAAAATTTGTACACCCAAATTTATATGTCAGGAAAAAAATTATTAAAAAAAAAAGGAAAAATCTAAAGAAACAAAAAAATATAACATTTTGTTTCACAAAAGTTCACGAGTTTAAATGTATATTCTTTCAATTTCTAAAGATGTTCGATGACTAAAATATTATTTTAATAAATGTATCTGTTTAATAAATCTGTTTTGTTAAAAATCATCAAAATATAAGATCTATATCCACTGAGAAATGGATAAAATTATTAATTTACAAAATGGGGTGTACTCATTTATGCTGAGTACTGTGTATAAATATATGGAAGAATTAATTAAGGAATTAAAATATATTTAAATATACTCACTTTCTTTTGGGTTATTTCCTTATTTATATTTAAATCATAATAATAATTTAACATAATTTTCAGAACATTTTATCATTTTTGGATATTTCATTTTTTTTAAAAATAAGATATTTTATAAACCCCAAGAAATAAAACGTACATGTCAGCAGGGCAGTCCGGCGGCTGCTTTAGTCTTTCTCCTTTAATAAGATACTCGTAGATCTCGGAGTTCTCCACACCTGGGTAAGGCGTTTGACCTCTAGTCATGATCTCCCACATAGTCACACCAAATGCCCACTTTAAACAAAAAAACACAAGACAACAGGTCAGTAACAAGGGCTATACACACTAGTAAACCTAGTATAATAGATTATTACATAGCGGTCTGGGATACTAGATTCTGTTGTAAAAAATGTTAATGTACTGTAATGACTAGGGCCAGACAGAATATGAGACTTTTTCGTTATTTCTCTGCATAATTTAGTAAAATAAATAAATAAATAAATAAATAAATAAATAAATCTGTAAATTTGCAGAAAGATTTTGAGAGTATAGGAGTTGAAATCCTAACACATAAAATAGAAAACAAGGAAACTTTTATTGAAGGTTTACAATCAAAACCCAATTAGAATCACTTGTTTGGTAAACAAAGCTATAGAAGGTCTCTCATATAATACATCCAATAAAAGACAGAATATATTACATCTACAGAATATATTATATATTAAAAAGAAAGTATTACAATACTACAAATTGTATTCTATTCAGTTCTATTTACATTTAAACAGTTGCATATTATTCAATAATTTTACTGAAATTAATATTAAAACTGAATATATATACAGTCAGGCCCGAAATTATTCATACTCCTGGCAAATTCTGACTGAAAGTTTTTGTTCAAATGTAAATAAATCTGAGAAATATTTATTTATTCCGGTCAAAAAAAAACAAACAAACTTACTGGTTGAATAAAAGTAACTTTGAGTCAGAATTTTCCACCTGTGTAATATTACTCGTCTCCATCCTTCTCTCACAACTAATTCATTCATTCATTTTCATTTCGGCTTAGTCCCTTTATTAATCTGGGGTCGCCACAGCGGAATGAACCGCCAACTTATCCAGCATATGTTTTACGCAGTGGATGCCCTTCCAGCTGCAACCCATCTCTGGGAAACATCCATACACACCCATTCACACTCATACACTACGGACAATTTAGCTTACCCAATTCACCTATACCACATGTCTTTGGACTTGTGGGGGAAACCGGAGCACCCGGAGGAAACCCACGCCAACACAGGGAGAACATGCAAACTCCACACAGAAACGCCAACTGGCGAGGCTCGAACCAGCGACCAGCGACCTTCTTGCTGTGAGGCGAACGTGCTACCCACTGCGCCACTGTGAGGCCCCCTCACAACTAATAATACAGCAATTCTCATCCATGCACTAGTTTCTTCACGTATCGACTACTGTAATGCTCTTCTCAATGGGCTTCCTTCGAAACTTCTCCATAAACTTCAATTGTTTCAGAACTCTGCAGCTCGTGTCATCTCTAGGACTTCATCTCACGAATATGTCACACCACTTCTTTATCAGCTTCAATGGGTTACAGTAAAGTATCGCATCGATTTTAAAATATTACTTCTCACTTTTAAGGCAATCTTGCTCCGAACTTCTCCATATCTATACCCCTTCTCGCACTCTTAGATCATCCAACTCTATCTCTCTGGTACCACCCCACACAATCAGACAATCAGAGCCAGATCTTTTAGCTCTACAGCTCCTCGGCTATGGAACTCGCTTCCCTTGGATTTAAGGAAAAGTGATAGTCCTCACACTTTTAAATCTCGTCTTAAAACCCATCTTTTTAAGCAGGCTATTTTTTATCATGTTATTTTATATTTAAGATGTGTTTGTATTTGCAACTCTTTTCATGTATTTGAAATTATGTTTGGCAACGTTTTATTAATTGTTTTTGGTATGTTTGTTAATATTTGTTGTAAGGCGAACTTGGGTGTCCAGAAAGCCGCCATCTATAAATAAAATGAATTATAAATATTGTCATTATTAGAATTTGCAAGGGGTATGAATCATTTTGGGCTTGACTGTATATTTACACATATTTACATTACATGAGTAAATAATTACATTGAATGATGGGCTCTAAATTCTGCAAAAGTTTGAGATTTTGGCAGGCGTACAAATTGTATTGTACAAAAATGTAAACAGTTCTATTGAAAATGTAAATGTAAACAGTCAAACATTATTTATTAAGATTACTGAAATTAATATTAAAACTGAATAAATATATATATTTACACACTTTTACATACATGAGTAAATAAATAGATGGAAAATTCTGTCTGCTTAAAAGTTGTGGATTTTGGCAGGCACAGATTTCGTGTGGAGTAGGAATGACCACGATATCATATAATTTCCAGATTCCAGTTCTACAAAACTGTTATGTTTTTGTCAATAATCTGCTCAGCCTCTCAGTGTTTATTCTGCAATAAAGATGAGTTGCCTGTACATGTTTCATTACTTACAGTGCTTAGCATATATGAGTACACCTCTCACAAATCTCTCATTTAAATTCATATTTTCTAAATTTAATAATATATATAATAAAGGATGCTATTTTATAGGATGCTTTATTATATTTGTGCATATACATTAGATTGATCAGTACTAAAGCCAAATCTGGAGCTAACCAAACAAAATAACTTATGATAACAGTGCAAAAATTAGTAGCCCAAATTTATGTTAGGGAAAATATTAAATACATTTTTTATCAAGAGAAACAACAACTAAGAAAAATAATGCATATAGAAAGATATGTTACATATAGATATGATCATTACCACATCGCTCTGTGTTGTGTAGACATTATCAGCCAGGCTTTCCAAAGCGATCCACTTCACAGGCAATTTAGAGACAGACCCTTGCCTATAGTAGTCACCGCTGTAGATTTTCTTCGAGAGACCAAAATCTGCCACACACACGCTCATGTTTTCATTCAACCTAAAATTGAGGATAAGGTTTGGTTAATTATCAATATAAATGATTTACGTTACATGTCTACTAAATGACATCTAAAATGTGTCCTTGTTACATAGACATAGCTCACATGCAGTTGCGAGCAGCCAAATCCCGATGGATGATGTTTTTGTTGCTAAGATACTCCATCCCTCGAGCGATATCCAGCATGAACTGGATGAGAATTTGCTGAGAAACAGTCTAGAAACAAACAAAACAAGAATCAATAGGGCTGCACACTATATATATTTTTCAGCATCGTCATTGCAATGAATCACATCAGAGTTATAGTTGACAAGAAACAGCAGTTCAGAACATGTGATTTGTGGAGTCATTGTAAAGTTGAACTATAATGGAGTGAAAGGTCATCATTTGCATGTGTTTTATGACCTGTGAGATTGTTTTCAAGAGATTTCAACAGTTTAAAGCATACGGGAACAAAAAATAACATTTGTAGATTTAACAACGGTTGAAATGTATTTAATTATTCATACAATGAAGAATATAGTGTTTATTTTATGTTTGTATATGGTGTATATTACCTTTTGATTATTTAATTTCTGTACCTGAATACTGTTAGACTGCCAAGAAAACCATAAAGCACTGTTTATTTCATGTGTATCTTTACTCTATTTATCTATGCTTGTGATTTGTTTACTATATTTTATGCAGATGCACTCCCCTACATCCTCATCCCAATCATTATAAAATTATGAATTAATTCCACATGGAGTTATTCAAGTCATCTGGTCAAATTTATTCATATTACAATATACAGTGGGGCAAATAAGTATTGAACACCTCATGTTTTTTTCCTGGGAATAATATTTCTAAAGAAGCTGTTAACATGAAATTGAACCAGATTTTGTTAAAAACCTAAACAATACAAACATAAAAATAAAAGAAAACAAAAGAAATCTGAAAAATGAGTTATGTGTAATAACAATGGAATGACAGAAGGAGAAAGGACTGAACTACTGAAACGTATTTAATACTTTGTATAAAAGGCTTTTTTGGTGATGGCATCTTAAAGACGCCTCTCATATAGAGAATGAAGTCACATTTGTTTCACCGACTTCAACAGAGTGTAAAAATTTTGATGGTTCTGTGGGTTTCGTCTATCAAATCTGATCTTTATTTTGTGTTTTATATTGGATTCAAGTCAGGTGATTGGCTGGGCCATTCTACAGCTTGCTTTTCTTTCTCCTCTCTTTCTTGAGTTTCCTTGGCTGTGTTTTGGATCATTGTCCTGCTGAAATGTCCACCCTGGTTTCATCTTCACCCTCTTGGTAATGTAGATGTTGGACTGAAGCAGCTTATATTCATTTACAATGAGGAAGGGCAGAGGGTTGCTGAAGAACTACTGAGAGATTTCAGCTGCTGTCTGGGCTTTCACTGCCTTTCTACACCTCCCTTTCTTCATGTGCTCAATACTTTTTTTCCTGCGTCATTTCATTTAATTACACATAACTTACTTTGTAAACTAATTAGTTTAGTTTTTTTTGCATATATGGATTTCTTTGGTTGTTACCAACATCCGGTGAAAATTTCAAGTCAACAACAACTTTATAAATATGTTTTCTGAGAAAAATGGTGACATGTTCAATACTTATTTCCCCCACTGTATATCAAAGAATAAAAAATATTGGAATGTAAGTTTTTTCCAATGTCATGCACCCCATTTCATACATATACAAACATTTATAATATCATTAGAACACACATACATCAACCTAAAGATGTATATGATAGGATTAAAGCAATAACTGATAGACTGATAGACTCATGAACTGAAACGGTTGTGTGTGACAAAACATACAAAAGGTTCATCTCCGAGGCGAGACATGAGAAGAAACGTGTGGAGATCTCCGTGTTTCATGAAGGGCAGAATGACCATAGGAACAGGCAGACGCTGCTGGGCTCTTCTGTGTAGACTCACACCTGAAAGAGTGAATTCATAACAGCACAACTTTAGTAAATCCTGCTTAATCATTAAGATGTCAAAATGCAAAGGAACTGTCAGAGATTAGCTTTGGTGCAAAAGTTGAACTTTCTACATGTCTTTTGATAGTTTTCAAGTAATGTCACACCATTAGGGGAACGCCACTCCTGGTGGGGAAAACATTACTCTCTCTCGCTGACTGCCAAATCACGGGCTGAGTGATTTCTCTTTTTTAAGCTAAAAAGCAGAATAATTGTTGTGCAATAAGATATAGCGTTACTAACTGATGAGGAGACACTCCTGGGCTGTGCTTCAACTGAATTCACTCATAGAGAGAACAGCCAGAAAGGAGAAATGTATGTATTTGTGCCGATTGGTAGCATTATTGACCCATAACAATCTATGGTACCTATAACTGTCATTGTGTTTGTAGGTTTTTTAAACAGTTTCTATTCTAATTTGCAGGTTAGGTGCAAGTAAAGTATAAATTGAAATGCAAAATCAAAGTATAAATAGCAGAATTGAATGAATAGATTTTCCCTACCAGCAAATATTAATCTAAGCAAAAGAAACCGACACCAAATATAAAAAAGACACTCTTGTGCTATAACGCCATCATCAATGACTAAATCGCCGAGGAATATCCACAAGATAGATGTAAACAGGGCAGCACGGTGGCGCAGTGGGTAGCACAATCACCTCACAGCAAGAAGGTCGCTGGTTCGAGCCCCGGCTGGGTCAGTTAGCATTTCTGTGTGGAGTTTACATGTTCTTCCCGTGTTCGCGTGGGTTTCCTCCGGTTTCCGCCACAGTCCAAAGACATGCGGTACAGGTGAATTGAATAAGCTAAATTGGCCGTAGTGTATGTGAGTGTGTGCAAGAGTGTGTGGGTGTTTCCCAGTGTTGGGTTGCGGCTGGAAGGGCATCCGCTGCGTAAAACTTGTGCTGGATAAGTTGGCATGTGGCAATTGATTAATAAAGGGACTAAAAAGAATGAAAATGAATGAATGAATAGATGTAAACATCGCCGAATTGGAGCTCTGACAGAAACATGATTCAGGAACATGAACATGAAGTTGAAAAATGGCTCCGGGTGCAGTATATGGACCACAAGCGCCCACAATTTACAGTTTGTGATCATATCTCTGTGTTTGTTCTGTTGATATGTGGTCCAAATATTCATAGCTTGAAACAGATGGAAATATGACCGGATTGTGCTGCATTTCTATGGAGATCCCTGTGACTGAAAACTATCAATCTAAAGGAATGATCACCCAAAAACGAACATTTTCATCACTATTTACTCTCCTTTTCCCTTTACTCTCTTTTCTCTCGAACACAATAAAAGATATTTTTAAGAATGTTGAAAACCAGTAACTATTGACATCCAAAGTATGGGGAAAAAAACTACAGAAATCAATGGCCACTGTTTTTAAAACATTCTAAAAATTATCTTGTTTTGTGCTTGAAGGAAAAAGGAAGCTCAAACATGTTTGAAACAAGTGGAGTAAATAACAAAGTGTTCATTTTGGGGGGGAACTGTCCCTTTAAAGCAAAAACATAGTCCACTAACCAATAAGCTGAATGACATTGGGATGGTGGAAGTCCTTCATATAGGCAGCTTCTTTCAGGCATTGCTCAATGTCACTAGATGAATTAATGTCCGCTGTTAAGAGCACAGAGAAAGATGCATCAGTGAACAGAAACTACAGCAACATCAATGGTTCACAGACATCCAATAATCTATTTCTATTTATGATATATAATGATCTATTTGTTAACTTACTTTTTAGGACTTTCACAGCAACCTTCTGCCCAGAGTTATTCTCTGATTTGAGAAAAGCTTCTCTCACAGAGCCAAACTCTCCTGGACAACAAAACCCACATGCTTTTAGATTTTTCTTAACATCATCAATTATTTAAACAGCATAAAGCTAATTAAAGGGATAGTTCACCCGAAACTGAAAATTCTGTCATCATTTACCTTTCACTTGTTCAAAACCTGTTTGAGTTTCTTTCTTCTGATGAACATCATTGACTTCCACGGTATTTGTTTTTCCTAATATGGATATCTTCCTTTGTGTTCAACAGAAACTCAAACAACTTGTTTGGAACAAGTGAAGGGTGAGTAAACAGGTGAACTATCCCTTTTACATGCACTTTTTAAGATCATATAATTCCTTTCTTTTATATATAAAAATATATGTGTATTTATGTAATAATGTGTATTTAAGTCCCTTATGCTCAAAAAAACAATATTGTGACATTATTATTATTATTATTAAAATAACATAGTTTTTTGATGACATTTAAAAAAATAGAGTTAAATGTGTGGTCAAAATGCTGAATTTTTGTCATTACTCCATTCTTCAGTGGCACATGATCCTTCAGCAATCTCTCTAACATGCCGATTTTATATTATAAATATTATAATTCCAATTACTTTTATCTATTGAGAGAACTTTTTTCTCAATTTTTACAAAATGTCCCGTCTCAACAGAAGAGACTTGAGTAAACATCCAAGTCATGATGTACCTTTTCCAAGCATGCGTCCCAGAGTTAAGAGCCTTTCGGAGATGAGAACATCCTGTAACTTGGCCTTCAAATCAGTGTTGATGCCCAGACTGTCCACTAGAGGGAAACAGAGTCGAAATTTCATGCAATTTCTTGTCAAACATGTATAGTGGTATGTCAATGCAAGAGCAGTCATGCATGCAACGGTAACATGTGCACCAACATGTGGATTCTGGGAGCTCGGGGAACTGCCTGTTGAAGGACCTTGCAGCTGTGAAGGAAACCGGTACTTCCGTTCCTTGAGCTGCGAATGCAGACCTACAACAAAGGCAATGAAGACATGACTAAACTACTCATATATTACCCAGTTTTAAACATCATTTTGAAAATGGATGTTAAGTAAACTCTCCAAAATACATGGGTAGGTACAAATTACAATTCATGGCAGGAATTTAGAACAATGCATTAAATTGAATATATTTGATTTCATGAATTTTCAGACCTGCAGACAGATGAGAGACCAGGACCTCTTTTTTATTTTTTTTAATAAAATGTTTGTATTATCAGATTTGATCTTAAATCAAACTTGAGGAACAATTCTGGATTTATAAATAGATTAAATGAATTCAGAGTTCTTTCTTACATGTACATAAACCAAAATAAGAGTGTGCATATGAAAGCTTCAGCACTTATAACAATAATTCTGATTACTGAAATACTATTAAATAATAATAATAATAATAAATGTACAATAATATATTTTGCCTATGTATCTCTACATTTTCACAGTATTCAATTGATGTAATTATAGTAACACATATTGTGTAGTAATCATGCACAAAATAGGAATATTTAAATAAAATATTTTATGTGGAAAAAAAAAATAGGAATATTTTTTAATTAATAATAATAATTCCATGATAAATGAAATAATTTACACTAAATATTTCCTAAAAATCAAAACAACTGTATATGCCTATACATTGGTGTTTTTACATTTCCTAAACTATAAAACTAAATGTATGGGCAATATGTAGGTGGAGCTTATACATTTGTACAAATTGTGTCTATATTTAAGATAATTTATGAGTTTTTTTTTTACAGAACAATATAGAAACATCAGAAACACATTTTATTTTTAGGATTAGTTTACACAAATTTTTATAAAATGAGGCCCAAAAAGTCAGACCCAATCCAGAAAGAAGTTCACATATTTTAAGCTCCATTTACACCTGGAATTAATGTGCATCTTTGTCAATCACTAGTGAATGATGCATGTGTTAATAAATACATGTGTTAAAGCTTGCCCACTTTTTACTACTTCGAGAAAAAAATCCCCCCCCAAAAAACGCATTTGATCAAATTGCTTTCAAGTTATAAATACATTTGAACTCATTTTTATGCCAGATGGAAAAAATAACATGATTTGGTTGATCACTTTTGATTGGATCACTGAAAATGAAAGGGATACTTCACACAAAAACGCAATTTCTGCCATAATTTACTCACGCTTTACATGTTGATGGCACCCATTGACTTCCATAGTACTATTTTCCTACTATGGAAGTCAATGGCTGCCATCAACCAGCAATTTTCAAAATATATTTGTTTGTGTTCAACAAAAACTCAAAGGTTTAAAACCACATGAGGGAGAGTCATTGGTGAGGTCATTTTCATTTTAAGGGTGAACTTTCTCTTTAACACCAGGTGGAAAGAAGCCTTTAGGCAGCAAATGTTAATTGAAAAACATACCCAAACTGTGTCTCTTTGCCTCGGTTTCGTATCAATACAATCAACAAGAGACCCACCATGGTGGCCACAAGAAGCCCGAAAAGCAGGCCCACCCACATGTGGCCCCTCTGTGTCTGAGCCTGCATGGCTGAAAGAAGACAACAAGAGCGTTAAACACCACTTCTGCTCAAAAGTGCCTGAAGAGATGCCATTCCTGCATAATCACCAACAGCCAATGATCCCATACCAGCCCTCAGAGCAATGCATTATGTGAAAATGTGGTCACAAAAAAAAGCTGCAGTGACAGCAGTTTTCCCAACTCTAAATGGCAGGAGGGCAGACAATGATAGAGGACTGACCTGACACAGGCATGACAAGAACAGGCTGACTCCACGGGCCACATCCTGCCATTGTGCATGCTGCAACCTGGAAGGTGGCGTTAAAGAATCGCCCTGCACCCGAAAGATGGGCAACATTCTCCTTGAAGAGTAAGGGATCCTATAAAGATAGATGTCAAAATTTGAAGTGGGTCGCTCTTAAAAGTCATGAAAAGACAATCAAATTAAATCAAAAAGACATTATCAACATCAGGGTTTCAATCTCTAACTTTGCACTAACACTTTTTTGCCAAAACCAAAATGTCCAAAACCACCTCAATTGAGCGTAAAAATGTTTTCACAAATTTAATGGATTTTTATTTGAAAAAATATTAGTTATTGCTTTATATTTCATTCCAACGCAGCTACCCAGCAGCCATAGAACGCCAGAAAACGTTAATATTAGGTTAGATTTAGGTCATGATGTCAGGTGACCAAAATTTAATGTCTAGCCAGCGTCTAAGGACAACATTAATTTTGATGTCCAACAACGCCCCAAATGACGTTGATAATTGGTTGATTTTAGGTTGTGTTGGAAAGTGACCAAAATCCAACATCATATTGACGTCAAATACTGACATTTATTCGTCAGGTATGGCAACCAAAATCCAACATCTGATAGATGTCATAGTGGTAACGTCCACACAATGTCAAGCTGTAACATCTTGACGTTGATCTTGGGGTACAACATCAATCTGACGTCATGTTGACGTCCTGTGCTTGCTCGGTATTAACAGGAAAATTACAATTCTTATGTTCAAGTGTATTTCAAGTCGAGACATTTAATTCAGTATTGCTTTATGCAATACATAATGTTTGAATATAGAAGATTATTTCTGCCTTGGAATAAAATAAAATGGTAATTGCGACTAATCTCACACTTTTTGGAAATTCAGATTTTTCCCCTCATAATTGTTACTTCAGTATTGATAAAAAAGAAAAAGTCAGAACTGTGAGATATTAACTATTAACATTTCAAGAGTTCACACTTAGATATTGCTTGATAATAATAACAGGTTTGGCATGCTGTCCCGGGAGAGAACCCTGAGCTCGGAGATAATTGAGCCCAGGGCTCCCGCCTGGTCAATATGCATATAAGGGGGTACGACATCAGATAGTTCTCGAGAGCGCCCCCTGGTAAAGGGGGAGATGGGGTGGATGGGGGGTTTCTTCGAAAACGAAGATAAGAGAGTAGTTTTTTGACAGGCTACTTATAGGGAGTTTGTATTAATCTGATTGGCTTACTAGTGATTACAGATGAGAGACCGGCTGCGATCAATCATATCACGTGCTCCTCTCGAAATTAGTTTGTGAAACTTCACTTAATTCAGATTAAATGTACTGCAAGATTTATAGTTTTGTTATAATGTGCTGGAAATAAGCTTCCATATTTAACAGCAGCTTTACAGTAATAAATAGGAAAATTACTGTCACAAAATTATGAAACAGCCACATTAAATGAAATGATTCAGTTTAGCTATAAAGCAGCTCTTCAGAAGCCAAAAATTCCATAAATTAATTTGGCATTATTGCCAAATAATGACAAACCAGTGTCTATCAGCTAAATTGAGCTATCATGCAGCTTTACAAGAAAATGTGCTAT
>CAIGQW010056782.1:5316550-5332957 GCA_903798125.1 Danio choprae
ATCTATCTATCTATCTATCTATCTATCTATCTATCTATCTATCTATCACTATTACTAATTAAAATTTGAAGAAAAAAAATAATAATAACAAATAATGGCATAGGTGTGTCCAAACTATAAATGTCATGTCAGTTATAAATCTTAATAAAACTGTTAGATATGTGTAAAATTGAACTATGAGTCTATTTCTTTTTTCCCTCAACAGGCTTTGTTGTTCTTTTCTAAGAGGTCTATTGTGCCGGGACCATTTCTGGCATCTCTGTTCATGTGCACGTTCTGATTGTTGACAGTAGATGCATGCATGCTGCAGATGTCTGAAAGATCTCTACTGTGACAGCACAACACAGCTGGACAAAACATCTGCATCAAACATCACATTCATTTAGCAGGAAACAGCCAAATGATGAAACTACAGTCTCCTGGTTGGGGTGTAACTACAATCAATAAAGTTCCAACTCTGTCTGTCTGTCTGTCTGTCTGTCTTTCTATCTATCTATCTATCTATCTATCTATCTATCTATCTATCTATCTATCTATCTATCTATCTATCACAAATTACACTTACTCAATCAGCAGAAATAGAATAACAGAGGGTTTAGAGTTATCAAAATAACACAAATCAAACACAAAGTTTGATCAAGTAATTGTGCATAACAAAAGTGCCTCAGAAAATATAAGTAAACAAAAAGTATTTTTTACTGATAAAGTATTTTATAGTATTTAACAATAGTAAAATTGTTTTAAATAACTTCACAGTTTACAAACAAGTGAAATACTAACTTTGAAAACAATAACAAAAACACTTTTACATTTAAGAAGCTCCATTAGTTTGGGATATTTAATGAAAAACCAGGAACTATTATGCGAAAGGTATGTAAAGAGGATAATATAATAACTTGTTAATAAATAGATTACAACCCCATGTTAATAAAAACGTGTATTTAGACCATAATTTACACCAACACCGATGTTTATCTCGAAACATCTTATCCACGTCAACACATTACCTCAGTTTATTAAACACGGAGTACGATTAAACAAACTTACCGTGAATTCCCTCATTGAAGTGCAGTAAAAAGAGCAGGATACAAAGAGAAACCTCCATTATAACATCTTCTGTTACAGAGTTTAGTTGTCTCCTTCACATCAGGAAAGTTTGAACGGCTGTGATTAATGAATTAAACCGGTTGTTCGTAAATCACATTGCATTCACACGCTTCACCGAAGCTTCAACTTCGACATCATCCTCTTGCATTTAATTCACTTTGTTCCCGCAGTTAAATGAGTAAAACTAGCGTTCGGTGCATTGTTTTGATAAATCCCCAGAGACTTTGTGGGAACGGGACGATCACCGTTCAAGTCAAGTAGCTCGGTTTTGAAAAACACAGTGGGACACCTATGATTCGCGAATACGCGCCCCCTGGAGGTCACGTGACGTAACTACACTTCACTCCAGCGTTAAAAAAAAAAACAATTTAAAATTACAGCATGGGGCTGCAATCATTTTTATGAAACAAAAACAAATGGCAAAAGTATTGCAATAAAATTTTGTCGAATAGCACCGAACTAAAAAACAAACAAACATTGAATTAACAAGTGCTTGTGTTTTAATGACTAATGTATTTGAGTGACTTCTATGACTTCTAATGAAATCTGGAAGTTGAAAATGAAGTATTGAATTTAAGTATGAAAATGCGTTTTGAATTGAAATATTCACAACTTAAATGAACAGCTATGTTAAATTTCAGGACCTAAAATTACAAAACCCTCGCAATTCAAGTCATTAAAATACAAGCATTTAATTCAATGCATTATTATTTTTTAGTTAGTGCTATTCGACAATCTTTTTATTTAAATACTTTTGGCATTAATTTTGTTCCATACCTTTTCAAACTGAATATATTATAATGCATATTTTATTATAAAAACAAACGATTCAAATGTTGATTTTGACAGTTGTTTTTATTTATTATTACTATTATTATTATTATTATTTATAATTTTGCATTGTCTAAATAAAGAAATGCCGGTAAAAACAAAACATTTGTACTAAATAATCTAAATAAAACTTTAAATGTGCAGGGGTAATACAATGTTACTTTGATGATTGAGAGAGTGAATACGTACATGATGTGTTGCTCATTTTGATATTGAAAGCACTTTATCTATACTTTATCCTACAAATAAAATAAGAGATTAAACAGATATATAAACAAACAAATAAGAGTCATTGAAAATAAAATAATAAATAAACTAAAATAAAAAACAAAACATTTAATTACATATAATTGTGGGTTGAGTTTCAAAAGCTAAGGGCATATACTGTCAAGCATATTAACTAACAAAGCAGTATGGTTTGCCCGAAATGTCAAGTATTATTTAATATAAATATTATATAAAATATTACAAATTGTAATAATAGCAACAACAACAAAAAACGATTTCCATTAGAATAAAAATAAATCATCATTAATATAATATTATAATTATATATTATAATACAGCATAACATTAAATGTCAATATACATAAATTAAAAACAAAAACGTTTCCTATTAAAAAATTAAGTTTAGTGATCCCTTGATCTGTATTAAGCAGCGGCCTCTAGTGGCCAAGCGCAGCATTGTCATTCCCCGGTGGGCCGGTATGAAGCGTGACTACGTACACTGTAAAGGAAGTTCCCCTCCAAAACTTTTAGGAAACAATCCTGTCGGACCAGCAACAAATGAACTCCGACCATACAACACTTATTATGGTAAGTGCAAAGACGGCCAGGCTTTCAACGAACACTCCTATCGATGTCTCGCTGCTTAAATATTCATGCTTTCACTGAATGACTAATGACGAAAATAAAAGCAATGTTTTTGTTTTGACGCCGCGCCAGTCAGGAAGGTGAGGACACTAGTTTGCTGCCTTGATTAGTTGTATTGTGGTTTGTCTTGAAATTGTAACACATTAGAGCTAAATATTCCGGCTTCAGTCAAGTGCTACTTTGTTACAAGTTGTAGGCTACTCAAACTATTACTGTTTAGATGGACTGAACGGCGGTGTCTCAACACGTTTCGAGCTCCCTAAATAGACAGCACAGAAGCACTTGTTTTGGTATCAAGCTTTAAATGTTGCGTGTAGCTTTACAAAAGAGTAATGTTGAATACCGTGATACGGTGATATAATTTTATCCATGGGTCATTGAATGGTGTGGCTCTAATTTTGAATGAGAATCAATTAAGAAACACATATATTGTATATTTAAAAAAATAACAAATAATAAAACAAAAGTATTTTAAAGGCATATATATATATATGTAAACGCATTATGAAGATAAAAATGAGAGAACAACATACACTTTTCTACATTTTAGATCGTTCTTAGTCTTATTTGTAGTTAGCTTTGAGTACATTAGCCTTTTTAAGCTATTTCATTCATTTATTCATTCATACATTCATTCATTTTCTTTCGGCTTAGTCTCTTTATTAATCAGGGGTCGCCACAGCGGAATGAACGGCCAACTTATCCAGCATATGTTTTGCACAGCGGATGTCCTTCCAGCTGCAACCCAGTACTTGTTACATATATTATGAAGCACAGTATAAAAACTTAATGAGTTATGTTAAAAAGAACACTTATATTTTGATATATTTTATACACTTTTATCCAAAACCACTTAAAAATCACAAAGTAATCAAGCAATTCATTGTAAACAGGAATTTCTCATCAAGTTCTAGTAATACAAAGTTTTTGATGTTGTTAGAAACATATTATTATTATTATTATTATTGTTATTATTACTACTACTACTACTACTACTACTACTACTACTACTACTACTACTACTATTTTGTAGTTAAAGACCTCTTATTAAGGAATGTAAACATCCAGCTGAGATTCATTCATTCATTTTTCTTCATCTTAGTCCCTTTATTTATCAGGGGTTGCCACAGCGGAATGAACCGCCAACTTATCCAGCATATGTTTTACGCAGCGGATGCCCTTCTAGCCACAACTCAGTACTAGGAAACACCCATACACTCTCACATTCACACACATAAACTACGGCCAATTTAGCTTTTTCAATTCACCTATAGCTCATGTCTTTGGACTGTGGGGGAAACCGGAGCACCTGTAGGAAACCCACGCCAACACGGGTAGAAAATGCAAACTCCACACAGAAACGCCAACAGGCCCAGCCAGGGCTCGAGCCAGCGACCTTCTTGCTGTGAGGCAACAGTGTTAACCACTGAGCCACTGTGCCGCCCTTTCAGCTGAGATTTAAATATAAAAATGCACTTTGTATAAAGTTATTGACTATCAAAAAGAAAGAGTCGACTCAGAGTTGTTTTAACGAGTCACTCTCCAAATGGATATTTAGCTGTTTCATTGTGACGTCTGAATGAGACATTACATGTCCACTTGTTTTACCTGCAGACCTGGGAAATTTGAACCATCCCTCCGTAAGCCCGACTCACACTGTGCGATTTTTAATAATCCTAAACAATTGTAGCTCATCAGTCAGACTGCATAATATGATCCCCATGTCACACTGTAAGATCTCAGCTGTCATAACGTCAGACTGAAGGACAATCAAGATATGACAAACACAGACAAAGTTTACATCATGCATCCGTGACACTTTCACTACCCTGTGTTCTGACATGATGCCTCACGCCATACATAAACAAGCTGTAGCGGAAGGTTCTGGAAAGTGATTTAGAGCATCTCTGTTACTTACTTACTGACTGACTGAGAGCTTATGGAGGGGAGTTGTAGGTTGTAGGAGTCTGTAGGGAGTTTGTAGACCAGGGTGCAGAGCCTGTGGCTGTTCTGCTATGCAAACATTAAAGTGTTAAGTGTGATGCAAGCTTCAACTCTAAGCCAGTGCAGCGAGGACAAGAAGCTCTGTTTCTGCCAGATTGAGCTGTAGGTGATGATGTTTCATCCATGCCTAGATGTTTTTCAGGCAGTGTGAAAACCTTGCAGTTACTGTTGGATAATTCAGTTTATATGAGAGACTGAGAGCCTCACAGTGGCGCAGTGGGTAGCACGTTTGCCTCACAGCAAGAAGGTCGCTGGTTCGAGCCTCGGCTGGGTCAGTTGGCGTTTCTGTGTGGAGTTTGCATGTTCTCCCTGTGTTGGCGTGGGTTTCCTACGGGTGCTCCGGTTTCCCCCACAAGTCCAAAGACATGCGGTACAGGTGAATTGGATAGACTAAATTGTCCGTAGTGTATGAGTGTGAATGGGTGTGTATGGATGTTTCCCAGAGATGGGTTGCAGCTGGAAGGGCACCCGCTGCGTAAAACATATGCTGGATAAGTTGGAGGTTCATTCCGCTGTGGCGACCTCAGATTAATAAAGGGACTAAGCCGAAATGAATGAATGAATGAGAGACTGAGCTATGTTTAGTCAGCATAACAATGGTAAGAAAAACCATGTTCTTGAATGATGGACCCAGGGAACCCTATGTTAACTAACTTTCTAGTTTTCACTGACGTTGCAAGATGATGAGCTGTACTAAGACCATGAAATCCTCCAACAGCAGCATTCTCAGAAATAAAGGTACCCTTTCAAAAGGTATGAAACATAACCTTTTAGGGCTGTATGATATTGGAAAGATCTTACATTGCGCTAATTTATTTTTCTGCGATTATATATTGTGATATTAATACAATTTCAGCAGATGACTTGAATAGCTCTATTTGGAATGAAATCGTTAGTTTAGATTGCTTGGGATAATTTTGTATTGGAGTTAATCAAACAAATTGAAAGCATAAATAAATAAAATAGAGCAAAGATAAAAGTGAGATAAGAAGTGTTTTATGGTTTTCCATCGAAGTAGTCAAAACGATCAAACAGTCAGGTGTTCAGGTACAGTATTTGAATAATCAAATGTAATGTAAAATAACACTGTATAGTCTTCTTTGCTGATCAACTATAATATCAACTTGAAATTGCAGATACTGCGATGCGACTATTGCGGATGCACACATTGCGATATCGATGCTAAAATAATATATTGTGTAGACCCTTTAGGTGCTAATATGGTTCTTTTGATAAAGTACACCAGTTTTTACCAGTTTAATTGTATTATTAAATAGATGAGAGTCAACATAAGATGAGAGTAAAGAGATACAGCTTATTTTCAACTTTTAAAATGAAAAACACTGAACGTAATTTAAGTTATTTAATATTTGGTTTTAGGCAGTTCATTCATTCATTTACTCATTTATTTTCCTTCAGCTTAGTCCCTTTATTCATCAGGGGTCGCCACAGCGGAATGAACGGCCAACTTATCCAGCATATGTTTTACACAGCGGATGCCCTTCCAGCTGCAACCCAGTACTGGGAAACATCCATATACTCATTCACACTCATGCACTACGGACAATTTAGTTTATTCAATTCACCTATAGCTCATGTCTTTGGACTGTGGGGGAAACTGGATCACCTGGAGGAAACCCACGCCAACCTGGGGAGAACATGCAAACTCCACACAGAAATGCCAACTGACCCAGCCGTGATTCAAACCAGCAACTTTTTTGCTGTGAGGTGACAGTGCTAACCACTGAGCCACCATGTCGCCCCGGTTTTAGTCAATGTGTGTTTTAATTTCAGTTGTTCAACGTTGATGTTCAGTAAATAATCTTAGTAGATAGTGTGTTTCCTTATTAAAATTATTATTTTAAAATCTAGTAATGCACCTTTTATTCAGACATCTTTCACTAGTAATATGTTTGCATATTTACTGTACAAAACCTTTCAGTAAACTATGAGGGCAAAAAATAAATAAATAAATAAATAAATAAATAAATCTTTCATTAATCATAATGGAGTTAAAATGTTCAATTAATCGAGATTTTGGTTTTAGGCCAAATCGCCCAGCCCTACTATGCACTGAATTAAAACGTAAGATGGTACTTAAAATTTTTGGATAATTATTGTCTTTAAATGGAAATACCCAAATGCCATTGATTCTGAAATACCATGTGTGTGTATCATTTTTTCATCTTGTTATGAAACAGCACATTAAAGGTGCAGCAGATGATTGTCTTCAGAAACATTTTTTGTTGTGCTGGTTGAAAGTCTCTTCACATTCCAATAGTAATGATTAAAGTAAATGATCTAAATGTATTTATATGTATTTTTATAATCTGATTAAGGCATAAAACTAAAAAATTTTCATCCAAATAAATACTGTCGGGCCGACTTTTCCCCAAAGTAGCCCAAACTGTCTGTCAACAAATGTAGGTTTGTACATCTGCGCATCTGTTCACGCAGATCCGCCATTAGCGTGCACGCGTGCATGTGCACATGAGATCACAGCGGTAAAATCAAATGCTGAATCAAAACTTTAAAAAATCCTGGATCAGTATTGGAGTTACTTTTGCACGCTGGAGGAAGGACGACACTATGGCTGAAGTATTTCTTATTGACGGGTAATGTGTTGTTTTAAAACTATGTTAGTCACGCAAAGCTAATGTAGATTGGGTTGTGTTATGAATGGGCTATATGCACAGAAGTGTTGTTAAGCCACTGAAATCTTCCAGCGAAAGATTGATGTGACTATTTTCAGTTTCATAAAGGAATTTTTACAGCATCGATAATGTAGATGTTTATTTAGTTTAACAACAAAACATTAGTAAATAGCGCTATTTCGCCTAGCCTGCTGAGGTGAAGTTGGTTTTATATTCACATCACATTGGTTCATTTTTTAACATTGACAGCCTGTGACGTGATTCCTATATTGTTTACTATGCTACTTTGAATATTCGATCTGAAATAGCATGTAAGTATGGCTTAGTAATAAGCGTAAGTCCTGCACGCCGCCGGCCAACCACTAACTACGTTTCTAACTGGTGAATGACATGATCTAGTGGGTTGTCTGCTGTCATATTTAAGTTGTGCGCGTTCGTCTTTCAGGAGGCGTGGCTTTGGACAGCAAGGGAGGGACTGTGTTTCAAAGATATTATGCTAACCGGTCAGCATTTTGGCAGATCACTTACTGCATCTTTAAGAAGTGGTACAAATGTGTTAAGAAGTTTTACTATTAGATGTCCATATAATTGGGCCTCACAGTGGCGCAGTGGGTAGCACGTTCGCCTCACAGCAAAAAGGTCGCTGGTCGCTGGTTCGAGCCTCGCCAGTTGGCGTTTCTGTGTGGAGTTTGCATGTTCTCCCTGTGTTGGCAGGGTTTCCTCCGGGTGCTCCGGTTTCCCCCACAAGTCCAAAGACATGCGGTATAGGTGAATTGGGTAAGCTAAATTGTCCGTAGTGTATGAGTGTGAATGGGTGTGTATGGATGTTTCCCAGAGATGGGTTGCAGCTGGAAGGGCATCCGCTGCGTAGAACATGTGCTGGATAAGTTGGCGGTTCATTCCGCTGTGGCGACCCCAGATTAATAAAGGGACTAAGCCGAAATGAAAATGAATGAATGAATGTCCATATAATTGAAATTATAAGTTAATATACAATGGTATTTAGTTAATTCAGAAATGTGACGGCAACACTCGTCAAAAACCGCAATGGCACTGACATGGTACAGGTATTATTAAGAAATATATATACAAGTATAAAAGCAAATTAAATTAAGTACAACTCACAATGTAGGGATCTCGGCAGGTTTTGAGACACAGCCATTGTCTCCTCACGCAGATCATGTTGCGCATGGATGCATGGGATCTGCAAGCTGAGATGAAGTATACGGTGTCCAGTCTGAAAACGCCGGCTTAGTATAGACACTAACACATACATGAATATCAGAAGCATGGCTCGGGATGTTCATTGTGCACTTCAGAGGGCAAAACATAAAATATCATCTTTGGAGAATGAGCTGTCCATAAAGTGAGTACAATTGGGATCTTAGTTATTAACCAGTTACACTGATGTGCATAATGGGACATAATGTATAAGAGGTTGCATAAGCATGATTGTCCTGTAGTGTAGATTTTAATTAGGTGAATAAAGTGTGCATGTGGAAGTGTTTTGACTAGAGCAATGTTAGAAATGCAGTACCACATTTTGTTAATGTCATGATATAAGTCTTTAATACAAGTTTTACTTTTAAGGAAGAATGAGCAGTGGAGTTTACTTTAGATGTTTTAGGTAGAAAACAAAGGTACAGTACTAACAATTTTATTAGTTTTAAAATAAAAACAATAAAACAAATATGACAATGTACATTTTCTACATGAAGTTGTAGATAGATATCCAAATAAATTGTTTTTTTTTTAAATGTACAATATGTTAACTGTAGAATATGCTCTAGTTATTGAAGGTGATGTAAGTTTCTATTCAATTCAACTTTATTTGTATATAGATCTGTCACGATATCTGTTTTTTGTCGTACGATATATTCCACTGAAATATATTGCGATAAACAATATTATTGTCATTTTAAGACCATTTTATGCCACTCATTATATAATGCCAGAATGACAATATAATAGCATCACAGTGCAAGTACACTCTTCCAAAGAACACATCATATTTTATTCTTAAGAATATTTTATTTAATTATATTAGGGCTGCACGATATTGGAAAAAACTGACATTGCAATATTTTCATTCACTGCAAAATATATATGAGTACACCCCATTTTGAAAATTTATATTTTATCCATTTCTCAGTGAATATAGGTAATATATATTGCTGCATTTGAACAAAACCGATTTATTAAACAGATATATTTATTAAAATAATATTTTTGTCACAGAACATCTTTAGAAATGGAAAAATAACACATTTAAATTCATGCAAAGTAGTGCAAAAAGAAATTACAAACTACAACATTTCAACTAAATTATATATATTTTTTGTTTCTCTTGATTTTTGCTATTTTTGAAAATGTTATTTAATATTTTCCCCCAACATATAAAATTGGGCTACTAATTTTTGAACCATCATTGTAAGTTATTTTGTTAGATTAGCTCCAGATTTGCCTTCAGTACTAAATAAACTAATGTATATGGACAAATATAATATTGTAAAGCATCCTATAGAAAATATTTATTTGAATGAGAGATTTGTGGGGGGTGTACTCGTATATGCTGAGCACTGTAAATGCAGTTTCACCAGATGACTTGAATAGCTTGAAAAGATTGGGATGATTGTGTATAGGGGAGCATATCTGTAAAAAATAACATTTTAAAATGACAAGTATAGTTAAATACATCAGACAAAAGATGCAAATAAACAATGATTTATGATATTCTGGGGAGTGAAACAGTATTTAGAAGCTGAAGTTAAATAATCACTATTATAATAAATCAATATTATAATAAATATCATTATTAGAATAATAATAATAATCATAATAACACTATATTGTTTTAACTAAGTGCAAATGTACAATTAACCATTAAGCTACAAATGTTTTATTTATTGTACCCAAATGTTTAAGTTTGCTCAATTCTTACAGTCAGGCCTCAAAAACACATGCAAATAATAAACTTTATTATTATAATCCTGACTACATTGCAGATTCCTGCGATTTGACTATTGCGGACTCCAAGATTGCGATATCGATGCTGAAACAATATATTGTGTAGCCCTAAATTATAGTAATTTTAACAATTAAATAATTAGGCATTGGATTAAGAATCTGAAAGCGCACATCCTAAATAAATAATAATAAATGTTAACAAACATTTATTATTCTTTATTTTATTATTTATTACACTCTTTTTCTCTTATGGACCTGACACTTTATCTAAACTCCACCTTACAAGGACTCAATGTTTGCTATAAATGATATTTCATGATATAAATTATATAAATCATGTTGCACTGCTTGCTTCAACCTTAAACACCTCTTGCACAGTATTAGACCTTAAATACCTTTTTTGCACAATATCCTGCACAACATTATTCAGTCTCATGGAAAAGTACTACAGTATAGCCTGTCTTATGTGTATAGTTTAAGTATCTTATTTAATTTTATTTTATTTTATAATATATGTTAGTTATGTAGGTTTTTTTAAAATAGCTCTTATGTCCAGCGTTGTGTTTGTATTTATGATTAATCCATGTAGCACCGTTGTCCTGCAAGACACGACATTTCATTCCTCTGTATGTCCACACATGTAACGGAATGACAATAAAGCTCAACTTGACTTGACTTGACGACTTGACTTGAAAAAGTATCTTCTGGTATCTTCTGGTATCTTCTACCAGATCTATTTTCAGTTGTCAGACACCCACATGAAAATACTGAAGTAATATACTTATATAATTTATATGAAGTAATATATAAATACTATAGTGTTTTTTTTAACCATACTGACACTGACACCTTTAATAGAGATAGAGATGTTGCACAATCAGCTAAAATGTTGCTAGAATTGGTTTTATGTATGGGCGATATATATTGCATCACCAAAAATGATTGAGGTCTTGTCCATGTGTTGTGCGATAAGTCGATGTATTGATTATTGTGACAGGCCTATTTGTATAGCGCTTTTCACAATAATGATGTATTTCTAACAAAGTGCCTAGTGCATAAAGAGTGGAAGACTGTATCCTACAGGTGGTTTGTCAAGCCCACTTACCTGCCTGGAGCACAATCTCATATCCTACAGTTATGTCATGCACTGTGTATATGCTTTACTAAAACAGAAAATCTTTAATCTAATCTTTAAAGTCTTTAATCTAGCTTTGAACTGAGAGAGCCTCAGACATTAGAAGAAATGCTATTCAAACAGTTTAGGAGCCATGTATGAAAACGCTTAACCTCCTTTAGTGGACTTTGCTATTCTGGGTACTACCAGAAGCCCTAAATTTTATATTTAGATATTATTTTGTTGTTGTACAATCTTATGTCAATGAAAAAAAATAATTAAATCTAAAAATTGACATTAATTGTTTACATACTTTAGTGGTTATATCTGACATGTTTTTCTTTGACAGCCAGGACTTAAAGAAAAGTGTGTCCTACTTGTAACTATGATTTTATGATGGTGTTTACGTTTTTGTAGAAATACAGTTTTTCCAACATGACTTGAACACATTATCCCCCTTAAGTTCACAGTTGTCCTAACTGAGTAACAAGTGTATTACAGTAACTGTAATGTAATACACTTGTTGTGTTGTCTTTCTTTAAGATAAATACCACTTGGTCTTAAGAAATTGTCATTCAGACATTGAATGTGCATGTGTGATATCAGTACATTATTAAACTTAATATAAAAATATAATATAATAAATACAATATAATAAATAGCATCCTCAGCACTTGTAAACACAGTGATACAAACATGACATAATTCCACCTGACACACTGTTAATACTTGGTTGTAAATAATGTAAATAATAGCACATAATTTATGGTTAACGTGCTACTGAATATGTTGTTCTGCCTAAAAGAAATATGATTTTCTTCACAAGAAATGCATAATAGGAAATACTGTGGAAAAATGTACATCACGGGCAGCATGGTGGCGCAGTGGGTAGCACAATCGGCTCACAGCAAGAAGGTCGACCGGCTGGGTCAGTTGGCATTTCTGTGTGGAGTTTGCATGTTCTCCCTGTGTTCGTGTGGGTTTCCTCCGGGTGCTCCGGTTTCCCCCACAAGTCCAAAGACATGCGGTATAGGTGAATTGGGTAAGCTAAATTGTCCATAGGGTTGTGTGTGAATAAGTGTGTATGGATGTTTCCCAGGGATGGGTTGCGGCTGGAAGGGCATCCGCTGCGTAAAACATATGCTGGATAAGTTGGCGGTTCATTCTGCTGTGGCGACCCTGGATTAATAAAGGGACTAAGCCGAAAAGAAAATGAATGAATGTAAATGTCACTTGGGAAATATTTGAAAAGGTGTTGCAAATTTCACAGGAGGGCTAGAAATTTTGTCTTCAACTGTACATAAATGTTTAAGACATATAAATAAACACAAAAATCTGTAACACTTTACGTGAAGGGGTGTTCATAAGATTGTAATGAAATATTTATAATCA
Source organism: Danio choprae (assembly GCA_903798125.1). Classification (NCBI taxonomy): domain Eukaryota; kingdom Metazoa; phylum Chordata; class Actinopteri; order Cypriniformes; family Danionidae; genus Danio; species Danio choprae. Next base: position 5,329,493 of record CAIGQW010056782.1, read on the forward strand.
TGTGAAAGTAATTGTATGCATGCTCATAACAGCTATTCTTAAGACAGTTATAACTGCCTCATGGCAATCATGTTTATGATGGAGTTATGACCAGAAACAATAGACAACAATATGAATTTTATTCTGACCTCATTCTGTGTCATTTCTCATGTGGACCTAAAAATATCCCCCCATGGTCAAAATTGACTGGTATTGCTATATTTGTGGGGACACAATGTTAGGAATAAAAGCCACACACACACACAGCTTTTGATATGTGAGCCCTGAGCTCATGAGGACATTGCAGAAGAGATTAGTCTAACTCACACTGAGCGCTAGCAAACATATGACCAGTAGTCACTACACAATGAAGCATAACAGAAGAGAGTTATTGATGCATATCCTCTGTTCATTTTTAGGGAGAGCTGCTCCGAGAGTGAAGAGGAGCTGCATCAGCTGGCATGGTTGCACAAACAGGAACTGAAGGATTCACTGGTTGACATGTACAAAGGTAAGCGTGAAGACAATACCATCCTTCGAATTTGACACAATAATTTTTCTGTTGTCACTGGTAGTGTTGATGAACTGCATTTTAAAATATCATCAGACAGATGGTTTATTTGTTATTGTGAAGGTCATTTTAGGCTCAAAATCATGCTTTGGGTAATATATTCACAGCATTGGAGGATAGTACTTAAATAGGGACACTAGAGGGCAGCCTTATCATGCCAAATGATCATAAACAGCATCTTCAGTTGTTAGTGGCATGACTTATATTAAATTTAAGAGTGCAATTAGATATTTGAAAACAGCCAAATATCAGAAGGTCGTAAGATGTGCATGTTGTTGGATTATCACAGTTTAAAGGTTTAAAAAGCCTGCAATTTCCTGGCAAAAGCCTTGTGGCATGAGATTATGATACTGTATCACTCGTTGGCTACCATGTTTGTGTGCACATTGTTTTTGCTTGGTAAATATCATGACTACAGAATATGATAATGACATTTTTTAAATTATTTATTATGCACATAACTATCCATATCACATTGTACTTTATGCTGTACATTACTGTTCAAACATGTCAGTAGTTTTATATTTAACCACATTTTACATTTCTACTTTATTCTATATATTTTAATGCATAACCAAGTCCTTGGTGTTACTTGATCCTTCATATTTTTAAAATATATATATTATTTTTGTCATGATACCTTAACTTGATTGTGACATCATTTGTAATTTTACGAAATTTTTCTGTATTAAATAATGAAATGAGTGTCAATCTTCTGACATTTCTATTCATCAAAGAATCCTGAAGAAGTTCCTTGACATATTAAGCAAAAATGGTTTTCGGTATTGTTAATAAAAATAATGATTCTTAAGCACCAAATCATCGTGTATATATTAGAATGAAGGATCAAGTAACACCAAGGACTTGATTATGCATTGAAATATATAGAATAAAGTAGAATGTAAGTAGAAGTAGAAGTAAAATGTGTTCAAATATAAAACTACTTTTGAATAGTAAAAATAGTTAGATTGTAGGTTTTAATCAAATAAATGCAGCTTTGGAGAGAAGAAGAGACGGCATTCAAAAATATATGTGAAAAACTTTGACAGTTTTGAAATGATATAATGACTGTAAAAGCACATTTTCATGACAGATTCCTTTTAAATGCAAGTAAATCTGGTTTACTTCCAACTGTTTCACCTACTTTTCAAGTGATGTTATTTGGTCTACCTTTATAAACGCTTTTATTGTTTTAAAAATATGTAATGTCATGATACGAGTGAAATAAGGCTCTATCCATCCATTTAGTATGATAGAAATAAACATGAAGCCACACAATTATTGACTTAATAAAATATATAAAAGGATTATGTAAAATTGTATTACTTTAAATGTTCTTTCTGTCATTGAATTGTCATTATGATTTGGGATCGGAATATTTCTAGTCTCCATTTGTATTTTATTTTATTTCATCTTATTTTTTGAACAACGTGATGATGATGATGATGATGATGATGATGCAAATAAATACAACATAAAACAATATATAAAATTAAATCCAACTGTATTGGTAATCTATACACAGTTGAAGTATAGAATTATTAGCCCTGCTGAATTATTGCATATTTTCCCCAATTTTTGTTTAATGGAAGGAAGATTTTTTTAAACATTTCTAAACATAATAGTTTTAATAACTCATTTCTAATAACTGATTTATTTTATTTTTAGCCATGATGACAGCACATCATATTTTACTAGATATTTTTCAAGATGCTAGTATTCAGCTTTAAGTGACACTTGTGACTTAACTCAGTTAATTAGGATAGTCATTGTTTAACCATGGTTTGTATTTCAGATAATTGAAAAAATATATTGCTATATTGCTTAAGGGGGCTAATAATATTGACCTTAAAATGGTTTTAACAAAAATTAAAAACTGCTTTTATTCCAGCCGAAATAAAACAAGTAAGACTTTCTCCAGAGGAAAAAATATTATAGGAAATACTGTGAAAAATTCCTTGCTCTGTTAAATATAAATCGGGAAATATTTGAAAAAGAAAAAGAAATTCACATGAGGCCTTATAATTTTGACTTCAACTGTATATGGCATGCGTCATTCATCATTCGTAGGCTCTGAAACAGGGATGTGCATCATAAAGGGCACAGATGAGGTTGGATTGATTGCATGACCTCTGCGTTGTGTGTGTGTGTTTGTTTTTTTGGAGTTAATGCCAGGCTAGCCGTTTCTCTGATGTGCTGACACATCCTGCAGTAGAAGAGCCCAACCCAAAGCATTACATCCTAGTGATGGGTGGAGGCCAAGATCTGCAACAGGATCTGCTTAGCATGTATCCTGATATCTTAGACGCCTGGGCGAGCGTGTGTGTGTGCATGTGCGCCTTTGGCTATATGGCCGCACGCCTGATTTTATGGGTTTGTGGTGCACAGACATTATGTCTGCCAGTCACGAATACAAGCATATATATTGTACGATCGTTAGTTTGATCTGTTTGGAGGGGGTTTCTGGGTGATGATTTGCATGCAGTCGCCCATCTTCTTCCTTTTTGGTGTCGGATGTGCACAAAGCCTATACCCAAGTCTTGCTTTAATCTTGTTTTAGTGTTTGTTTAGTTTGCGGTTCTTATCTTTTACTACAGGAAAGAGTACAGTTACTGAGATGCAGGTGGCAGTTGGCTGACAATCTGCTTGAGATGCATGGAGCGCAACTTGACGGGCACAGTGTTAGTGATGTGGAAGCGTACAGGTTTTATAAAGTGATCTGTTCTTAGACGGACTGTCAGATGAGTTTATTAAACACCTGAAAGTGCAGGAATTGAAAAAGAATATCATTTCTCATTCTTTGATGAGTTTTAATCCCTCATTTAAATAGAGGAGCTGTTGTGTTTTGCATGTCCATTGCATGTTTATACTTGGAAAATAAAGTTTGACCTTTCTTTCTTTCTTTCTTTCTTTCT
>CAIGQW010056782.1:5341362-5352280 GCA_903798125.1 Danio choprae
GTGTGTGCGCGTGTGTGTGTGCGCGTGTGTGTGTGCGCGTGTGTGTGCGCGTGCGTGCATGTGTGTGTAATAGATAATACAAATAAATGTGTATTAAAAGCAAAGATTGTGTGTGAATGTGCTTGTGCATGTTTGCGTGTGTGCGTTCATGTGTGTAATAAATAATACACATGTGTAAAAGATTGTGTGTGTGCTTGTGTGTGTAATAAATAAAACAAACAATGGGTAATAAAAATAATGATTGGGTGTGTGTGCGTGTGTGTTTAATAATCAATACAAAAATGTCTAATAAAATTAGAGAGTGTGTATGTGTGTAATAATATAAATATTGTGTAAAAAAAAAAGATTGTGTGTGATTTGTGTGCGTATGCGTGCATGTGTGTGTAATAAATAATAGAAATAATGTGTAATAAAAATAAAGATTGTGTGTGATTTGTGTGCGTATGCGTGCATGTGTGTGTAATAAATAATAGAAATAATGTGTAATAAAAATAAAGATTGTGTGTGATTTGTTTGTGTGCATGTGTGTGTAATAAATAATACAAATAATGTGTAATAAAAATAAAAATTGTGTGCGTGCATGTGTGTGTTATAAATAATAAAAGTAATGTGTGAGGCTGTGCTACATAGTAAATGTTTAGCCTTATTGTTCAAAGCCATATTATTTAAGGAGTGCATTCGGTATCACAGGAGCTGGATCCACAAATGTTGTGCAGTTTCCAGCCTATAACACTGGTATGATGCTAAAACTCCTGCCACCCAGTTGCGAGCAGGATTCCAGACGACCTAGTGATGGCCCATGAAGCCGAGAGGAAAACAAACAGGGCCTGCTTTGCTGTGAACCACAGATGCTTGGGAACTGTTTGAACAGGGAGCAATTTAAGCGCTCACTCCTGTGGCCTGTGTTCAAACATCAAGTGCTAATGAGGACGGAGTGCCTGGTCCTGTTGCCCCGGCCTCTTCTCGGCTTTTCAACACATTCACACTCCCAAAGGAGTCCCGGGTCCGAACAATGACCGGCCACTTTCACAGAGTGGCATTTTTACTGCTGTTTTACGCACTTGTATTTCGGGAATGTTTGGACAGAACCTGCCACAACCAGATGGACTCATTGTAGATGGCGTAGATGCTTGACACTTGAGTTGGAGAATTTATTGAGAGAGAGTGAGAAGAGTGGATTTACATGCTTTTTTGGGGGGTTTTGGGCATTAAAAGACTTAAAGAGACATATTTAGGAGATTATTTAGGTGAATATTGAAGAGGATTTTTAGTTAAAGAGGATTGATAGTTAAAACATTGGTCAATAGATATCACAACTTTAAGAGTCAAAAAATTAAATAAAGGCAGTATAAAATTATTACGTGTGCCTCCTGAGGTCTTATGAAGCAAAACAATTGGAATAAAGTGTACTTTATTTACAACATTTTTACCTTGATACACAACTTTCTTGTGTTTTTGAGTGCATGCTTGAGTGCATGCATCCTATTTTAGCGATTATTTATTTTTATTTTATTTTTCTTTACAACATTATTACCTTTAGACTATCGCTTGTTTCATTTTTAATACGTTTTTTATTTTTTTAATAATTTTGGCTTTAGTTATTTTACTACATAAAACTAAGCTAAATGGGGTGTTTATTTGGGACTTTGCTGAATTAAAATAAAACATTAGCATAAATTATATTTTATTTAAATAAACAAAATCTGTTTTAGTTAGGTTTGATATCCTTGCCTCTCCAAAATCCTATAAAAACAAAAACAACAACAACATTAAAAATGAACCAAGTTTGCTTAAGTGTTTATATTTAGCAGCTACGGTACATTCACAAACAGTGGGAATTGGTACTACTTTAAAGTAAAATGTTGCTGCTGTTGTTGTTTTATTTTTTTAAGTGTTTTGTTTGTTTGTTTGTTTGTTTGTTTGTTGTTTAACAACCTTATTACCTTAGTCCACCACTAGAGGTAATAATGAATAATAACTTTAATAATAATAATAATAATAATATTAATAGTAATAACTTTAGTCAACCACTAAAGGTAATAATGAAAAATAATATTAATAATAATAAATTTTAATAATAACTTTAGTCCACCGCTAAAGGTAATAATGAACTTTAATAATAATAATAATAATAGTATTATATATTTATTATTATTATTTTTATATATATATAACAGTTTCATTGATAGTAAGATTTTAATATTAATATATTTTTTAAAAATCATATTTTTTTATTTTCGTTTTTTTACTGCATAAATTTAAACTAAATACAAAAATATAAATATTTATTTGCAACCTAGCTAATAAAATAAATCAAAAAAAGAATTTTTACTTTTAGTTAACATTCATTTTATTTAAATGAATAAAAAAGACAAATATTTTGTAGTCAATTAAAACATTTAAACCTTTCTATTCTACAATGCCAGTTTTCTAAAGTGTGCTTACTTAAAAACTACAAACACAATCAATATAGTCAAAATTCAAATTTAGATTCATTGTAATGCTTAAATAATTATTACAACCAAAAAATATGAGTAATCAGCACCAAATGCAATGCGATTTAATTAAATGTTTCTTTTATGTTTACTTATAACTATTTGTACTAATTTAAAAAGAAGCATATAAATTTGCTTAACAAAATGTCACTTGTGATCAGAAGGTCAATAAACACCCTGAATTGGCCCTATCTGTGCATTAGTGAAACCCAACCCCTCTCATACTAAGTTCCTAATAACTCATTGGTTCTTTAGAGAAGACTATCAATGTGCTAGATTTGATCTAAGCACATGTACGTGAGCATGTATTGGCGAAACAGACAGTCATGTGATTCCTCTATTGTACATGGGCTGCTCTGTAAATATTTGCAATGATGTACATCCCTGAACACACAAAACCTCCCACAAGCCTCTCCGCATGTGTCCCACAGTAGCAACCAAAGTGCCTCGCATATCCCAATATCACACATTTTACATGCACTTTTTTATTTGTCCCCTGTTAGGAGTGTTTTCTCACTTCAGTCCCCCACTGTTTGTTTGAAGGACAGGTCGAAACCGGCAAGCATCACTCATGCTTAATGGTGGCACACAAAAAAAAAAAAGAGAAAAGAGAAAGGCTGTGTTTGGATTTGACGCTTCTACATTGCCCAAAGTTCAGCTGTGCGGTTTGGTGTTGGAGAAAGGATTTCCTGAACAAAGGAAGATGTGTTTGTTGAGGATCCTCTCTCGCACCAATATGTGTGTGTTTTAGCAGCGGGCTGCTGAGGTGACATGCACAGCAATCACGGCGGATTTTTGTAGCCCTTTCAGGGTTGTTGTTTAAAAAAAAAAAAAAAGCAGGGTTAAATTTTGGCTTAATATGAATGTGTTGTCATTGACGGATGTTTAGAGAAATGACAGGGATATTTGTGCTGTCTTTAGAAGGATCAAAGAAGGATGAAGAGTAGCCGTTTTTTTTCTTTAGTTTGCTGTACTTTGCACAAGTTTCTATGGCTAGTTTTGTTGTTAAGTCGTGTTTGTTAAATATGAAAGCGCCTGCAAGTGGTCTTATAGTCTTTAATGATGTTTTACAGGGACTATATAGGTATTTTTAATAACAGAATTATGAAAAATGGTTATCAGTTGTTGTAATGTCAGGGTTTTGATTTTTTGATTAACGTGGTTTATCAGTGTAAAAATAAAAAAAGATAAAGCTATTTACCCCCCAACCCCCAATAAATTAATTAATTAATTAAAATAAATAAATTAAATAATTATATAAATAAAATAAACAAATCAACAAATAAATAAATAAATAAATAAAATGATTACATTGCAATGTTTTGAGTTTGTCTACGGTTTTTCTTAAGTAAAGAATATTAAAAAAAACTGTTATATACAGTTTTATATGAGCACAATTATTGTCAACTAAAACCATAAATCTAAAGCTAAAAATAAAATCTGTAGACAAACGGATAATGCCCTGACAGAAAATTGATTACTTGTTTTTTGCTTTTGTTATTTGAATTAAAATACACATTAAATGCTGGGGAAAAAATAAGATTGTTAACTTTTTTTCAGTAAACTGGCAAGGATATTATTAAAAATTAAATCTAATAAATATATATAATTAGGTTTCTTTACAATATGTGCATATATTATTAATTCAAACAAGAATAATCATTAAGTACAATGAATTTATTGTGTTCATTAGGGCTGCACGATATTGGAAAAACCTGACATTGCGATATTTTGTTTTGCTGCGATATATATTGCGAAATGAAAGCAATTTCACCAGTAGGCTTGAATAGCTCTGTTTGTGAAAAATTGGTTGGGTTGATTTTGTAGGTGTGAATCATGTATTAAAAAAAATGCAAGAATAATTACAATAGAGCAAAAAAAAAGTCACAGTTCATTATGGTTTTCCGGAGAGTAAAACAGTATTAAGATCCAAAAATTTAATTATGTAATGTAAAATAACACGCCTCACAGCAAGAAGGTCGCTGGTTCGAGCCCCGGCTGGATCAGTTGGCATATCTGTGTGGAGTTTGCATGTTCTCCCCGTGTTGGTGTGGGTTTCCTCCGGGTGCTCCGGTTTCCCCCACAGTCCAAAGACATGCGCTACAGGTGAATTGGGTAAGCTAAATTGTCCATAGTCTATGTGTGTGAATGCAAGAGTGTGTGGGTGTTTCCCAGTGTTGGGTTGCGGTTGGAAGGGCATCTGCTGCGTAAAACATGTGCTAGATAAGTTGGCGGTTCATTCCGCTGTGGTGACCCCTGATTAATAATGGGACTAAGCCGAAAAGAAAATGAATGAATGAATGAATGAATGAATGAATGAATGAATGAATGTAAAATAACACTGTATAGTCTTCATTTTATTAATTCAGTAAAATTATTCTTCATTAAAGTTACAAATGTTTTACGTTATTGTGCCCGAATGCTTTGCACAATTTTGAATGCCTTTAAAACGCATGCAAATGATTAAGTTTCACTCTGTTATGGTTATGCGTTGCAATGACTCCACAAATCACATGTACTCTCAATTGTTGATCGACTATAATCCCAACTTAGCATTGCATATCCTGCGATGTGACTATTGCGGACACACACACTCTGATACCGATGCTGATATGATATATTGTGCAGTCCTAGTGTTCATGTTGTATTGCAAAACACTTTTATTACAGTTGAGGTGGGATAAGGTTAATATAGGAATGGTTTAGTAATGGGAGGGTGTGATCGCAGATGCATTTAAAGAAATGATTTACAGCTTTATAGTTACATGCAGGTATTTTTAAATGCAAGTATACATGTAGCTATATAAGTGCGTTGTATTAAACAATTCATTTAAATGTTAGTACAGAGTAGCTAATGACACTTAGTTCACCCAAAAAGAAAATGTACTCACTATTTACTCCCCCTCAAGTGCTTACAATCCTTTATGAGTTTCCTTTTTCTCTTGAACACAAAAGAAGGTATTTGAAAAATGAAAAATGTTAGAAACCTGTAACCATTGACTTCCAGAGTAACAAATATGTAGAAGTCAATGGTTACAGGTTTCCAGCATATTTCAAAATGACTTATTTTGTTATTAATAGGTTTGTGACAGTGAATGGTGATAAAATTATCAGTTTTGAGTGAACTATCCCTTTAATATAAAGTTTTTATTTGCATTTACTTTTCAACCCAGTGCTATTATTTTTTTAAAGCAACAAACTCTTAAGTTAATAGTATTAAAATGCACAAACACAAGCGGTTGTCATTTTTATTAGCGAATTGCAGTACGTAGAAAGATAATGAGTCGAAACTTGCTCCGCTTTCGGTAGAAGCGACACAGAGACGCGAAGGCGAAACACTTGGCCGGCGTGTCTTTCATAAGACAGCTGACCTTGAGTTGACTCTTTCCCTGAGCTCCACCTCTCCTGTTTGGCGTCTCTTCCATGAGTAATAACAGTCTCGCGGCCGGTGACGCCACCTTGCACTAGTTTCACAATCTTTCCCTGTCACAATAAGGCTTTGTTTCCTTCATATTTCTGCGCATGTTACAATGCTTTTAAACTCGTATGTGGAAAGGAATGCGGTCAGAGTATTTTGTTTTGATCGGTGTATGAGTAAGGGTTGTGACAAATAAAATGATTATTTCTATCATGCTGTCACTTCTGAGAACGCCTCCACAGGAAGGGATAGACATCCGGATTGTTTTTTTTCTTCAGATCTTTCTCTGTGCATTTAAAAAAGTGCATAAGCACTGGATTTTATATATATATTTAATATAATAAAGCTGCCGTTTTGTGCCACCAGTGTGTACCAGTTTAGGAAATGCACTCAAACAATGATGTTTGGTGTTTGTTCAAGCTACTTATTTTAAATGAGCTGAAACAACTCAATTCTTGAGTTTTTGGGACAACTTAATTGTTTTATGTTCAATCAACATAAATTTGTAAAAGCTAATAAGTTGACTTAATTCCTTCATGTTGTCCCAACACAAATCGATTGTGTGGAACCCAACATTTGTGACACTGTATGAGCAAAACCTTATGATTAATAAAAATAAAATAATTATCTTTAATGATGCTGTCATATCTGAGAGAGCCTCCACAGGACGGTAAAAGTATCAGGATTGTGTTTTCTTCAGCTATTTCTCTGTGCATTTCAAAAAGTGCATAAGCATTGGATTTCAAATAAATATTGAGGGAAATAAAGTTGCCCTTTTGTCCATCCAGTGTGTATCAGTTTACGAAATACACTCCAACAATGACGTTTGGGTGTTTGTTCAAGCTACTTATTTAAAATAAGCTAAAACAACACAATTCTTGAGATTTTTTGGGAGGGAAAATGTAATTGTTTTATGTTCAATCAACTTAAATTTGTAAAAACAAATAAGTTACCTTAATTCCTTTATGTTATTCCTACACAAATCAATTGTGTGGATTTCAGCATTTTTTACAGTGTACACTGAAAAAAATGATGTCTGCAAAATTGTTGCAAACAATTTATGCGTGTTGAATTTAATCAAACAAATTAAATTTAGTAATGTTTAACTTAGTTTGTTTGTTTAAATTCAGCCCAAATACATTGTTTACAACCACTTAACTTAAAATAAAAATGTAAATATAAGGAATCATCTTAGAAATTTGTTTTTCAGTGTATGACCAAAACCGTATGATTATAAAAATAAAATGATTATCTTTAATGATGCTGTCATATCTGAGAGAGCCTCTACAGGAATTTAAAGGCATCAGGATTGTGGTTTTTTTTTTTTTAGATCTTTGTTTCAAAAAGTGCATAAACATTGAATTTTAAGTGAATATTGAGGGAAATAAAGTTGCCGTTTTGTGCCACCAGTGTGTAACAGTTTTGGAAATACTCTCAAAAATTGACGTTTGTTGTTTGTTCAATTAACTTATTTTAAAAGAGCTAAAACAACACAATTCTTGAGGCTTTCTTTGGGAAAACTGAATTGTTTTATGTTCAATCAACTTAAATTTGTAAACGAATAAGTTAACTTAACTTAACTTAACTAATAAGTCCCAACATAAATCAATTATGCTATCTTAATTCTTTTTGCAAACTTAATTGGGTTGAACATGAAACAATTAAGTTGTCCCAAAAAACCCTCAAAAATTGTGTTGATTCAGTTCATTTTAAATAAGTACTTTAAACAAGCAGCAAAAATCATTTTTTGAGTGTGTACCAATTCTTCTCTTAAACATCGCTTTGCTTTTATCATCCATGCAGAAAATGATTTGCTTCAATCCACCTGGAGCAAATTTGACACATTTGACGAGCTTCATTTGGTGACAAAGCAGAGCTGTCACAGTTGCTCATCAAAAAATTCATTTGAAAAGATCTGTATTTGTAAGCACTTAGACAAACAGCACAGTTTATTTCAATTCGACAATTCGATGTCAGGAGTGAATATTCCTGCAATTGGATAATTTATCTGCTGAATGTAACCTCAAAATTGGCTGTGTAAATATGGACTAAGCTCAGATTTGCATTGGCTAACATTTGGGAGGGAGAACAGAGTTATTTAAGGATGAGCTTAATGGAGTCGATACGCGAGCGAATGATGGTTTTGCTCATATTTCCTAAACTGTTACACACGGTGGCACAAAACGGCAACTTTATTTCCCTCAATATTTATTTGAAATCCAATGCAAAGAGAAAGATAAAAAAAAAAAAAAATCCTGATGCCTTTATTTTCCTGTGGAGGCTCTCTCAGATATGACACCATCATAAAAAAAATTATCATTTTATTTTTGTTATCATAAGGTTTTGCTCATATTTGTGATGAAACCGTGGTTGCTTTGAATTTAGGAATTAAATGAAGAGGTTATTGGTGGCGGTGAAACTGTATTGAGCGTCGCACAGCACGCAATTATAGGATCAAAAAATGTTTGTTTTTTAATTAAATAATTTCCTCAGTAAAAAAAAATGCTTATTTATATCTGATCATGTTTTCTGAAAAGTATTTTCTTACACTCTCATTAAAATATGTCTGAAAACATGGCACATTTTCTGTAATTTTATGCAATAAAATATTCTAAATGAAGTCTAAACAACATTTTTACTTATTTAATTTGAAACCTTTTTAAGAGCTACACTTTTGTATTGGTATATTAAATGTATATTAGTACCTAAATAGTGTAACTTTTCTAAAAGGATGACCCCAGTGACAGATCTCTTGCCTTAATTTCTGAGAACGTATGGCTGAAAGAAAGAGAAATGTTGGTATGTTGGTATTTGTTGGGAAAATGTCAGATTTTCAAACGTGCTTACACTGCAAAAATATCTGTTAATTAACATTTTCAGTATTTTGTGATTCACAAGTGTTTTCCGTTTATTTACGGTTGTGAATTGCATTATGGGACTTTGATCTCTCTCGTCGACTTTTGATGTTAAAAAAATTCAACTCTAGAGTTTAGCAAAGTGGCATTGATTGACATTTTAGTACTTTGAAATAATAGAATATATAAGGAATAATAAGTGTGCTCCGGTTTCCCCCACAAGTCCAAAGACATGCGGTATAGGTGAATTGGGTAAGCTAAATTGTCCATAGTGTATGTGTGTGAATGAGTGTGTATGGATGTTTCCTAGTGATGGGTTGCAGCTGGAAGGGCATCCGCTGCGTAAAACATATGCTGGATAAGTTGGCGGTTCATTCCGCTGTGGCGACCCCAGATTAATAAAGGGACTAAGCCGAAATTAAAATGAATGAATGAATGAATGAATAATAAGTCTGTAAAATAACAGCAAATCTACTGGTGGTTTATTACAAGGTTTTTGTAGCATAACATACAACAACAACCCAGACAATAGATCACTTTAAACTATTAAAAATGTTCATAGAAGTCACTTTTTGTTTACTTTTCAAGGGTAAAAGTTATTGGAAGAAAGATCAAGGTCCCATAATGCAATTCACAAGCTTAAATAAGCAGGAAAAAATAGAAACATGAATCACAAAAATGGAAAACTGCTAATTTACGGATATTCTTTACAATGTATATTCATTTTTAGGCAACACAATTCCAATGTTTTATTGTCAGAAGAGCTAAGAAGCAATATTTGGTGGAAAACATTTGTTATTTTGACCAATTTTCATTTTCTGGGAAACTCCAAAATGACCATATATATATTTGATTATTTGACATTACTTTGGCAAAGAGCGCATGCAGTATTTGCATGGTGCGAAGTGTTAATGCTAAGTTGAATTCTTTCCGGTCCTGAATCATATCGCTCAAGTCATAACTGATAATTGACAGGATCAAACACACAATGCAGAGCATTCAGGGTTTATCCTATTGCACGTCTTAGGGGGGCTTCTTGCCTGCTTTTATTCATTCAAAAGCAGGCCATTGTGGGTTGGGGGAAGCACTTTCTTCACTCCTAGCAGGGCTCACGCTTCTCTCACACCCAAATTAGCTGGATATGGTGAAATTGAGGCACTCATCCTGGTAGATTTGGAGGGTCATCTCTCCTCCCCCTGTTAATGCAGGAGGATCAGCGAATCGAGGCCTGATAGACGCCGCCGAGGACAGATCCATCAGAGAGATCTGAGATGCTAGCGCTAGCTCATTTCCCACAGGCTCAATTCAATTATCACTACGTCTGCTCTGAGAATGAGCTTTATGGTCGTCCCGCTTCACAGATCCCACTTTCCCTGCTAGACGGCTCCATCATCTAAGAAACATAAGGCCTACCTGGAGAATTCTCAAGTAATACCAGGAATTATGCTTTCATTTGAGAGACTGCTTCATTATAGACCTGCAGTAACGTGACTTTGAAGGTCCTGCTGGATTTTTTGATGGTTTTATTTTGATTAGTTAATCTTTTAACTAGCCACCTTGCTAATGGATTTCTCAGAGGGAATGAGTTTGCACAGATATCACAGATGCACCGATCAACCTGACAGAAATTGTAATGGAAACCTTTTTTTCTTGCATTCCCATTTGCTCAAATAACGAAAGAAAAACTCCATGATAGTGTGTTCATGACTTTCAATAAAAGAAGTTGAGAGACTTACTCTCCTTTAAATAGAAGCTGCATTAGTGTTACTTGCATAAGTTTTAATAAACCTTTTGCTTGATGTGATGTAAGGTAAAGTATAGCTTAATAAATGTCCATGTTTTTTTTTACATTTTCAGTTTAATTAATCTTTATTTATTCTTTATATATTTTTTACAATATAGATTATGTCAGCAGCTTAACTTAGATGAAGAACTGTGAATAGAAAGCCATTATATTATTGCAAAATTTAGAACATTCCGGCATATCGTGCAGACAGGAATGAAGTGGTGGTTGTGGTGGTGGTGGTGGTGGTGGTGGTGGTGGTGGTTGTGGTTGTTGTTGTTGTTGTAATCATTGTAGAAGTAGTAGTAGTAGTAGTAATAATAGTAGTAGTAGTAGTAGTAGTAGTAGTAGTAGTAGTAGTAGTAGTA
>CAIGQW010056782.1:5367776-5422071 GCA_903798125.1 Danio choprae
TATTTATTTATTTTTTTAATGTATTTAAATGTGTTCAGAAATAAAAAGATGATCTTACGATTGGAAATATCCAAAGGCTCCCTACTATCTGAGATGGTTGAACGAGTTGCTTTATGTCATTCAAGTGGAACAACTACGTCTTGAAACTTCACTGAAAAAAGCTGAAACCACATGGGGAACTATCTTAAGACTCTGGGAAATTTAGCATTATAAGTTTGTAAATCCTCATCTTTATTTTTTTAATCTATATATTCATGACACTGGAGTATTGTCATCTCTTGTTTATATGCTTGTGCTATTTGTATATGCATGATTTTTGGGTGGGGGTGGGGGTTATTGTCAATTATTCTGTACTATTTTTGTTAGATATCTTATAGATGTTAAATAAAATATTATAAAAAAATGTGTTCAGAAATTGATATTAGGTATATTCTATTAATTTAATGTTATTTAATTTATTTCATTCATTAATTTAATATTTAATGTTTTGATATTTCATTTATGAACCTCTGATGTAATTACAGATTCTAGAATGTTCTAATGTATGTACGTCTTCAAACTGGAGACAAAAAGATGATAAGAAGAACACCTTGAATCAAGCTTTCTATTGGCCAATTTGTTGTCATTCCAGATCTGCGTGATGCGGTTTATGGCCAATTCACATTCACACTTGTGAATGGAATGGGAGCCAATGCTTTAGTTCTGAATTTGAGTCCATTCTCGCTTGGTTCCCATAGGAAATGGGCCTTTACTTTGCACGCTTAGATTAAAAGCCCTGCTCACCCCATTTGTGAGGGAAATGGCGCTTTAAACACACATTCTCAGGGGCAGTTACCTTTGTGAGAGACACCCGGAGAGGGAGATAAAATTAAAGAAGTAACCCAGGTTAGGGAACAATGTATCCAAAAGTCGCATATTTGCAATGTGACAAAGGGCTTCTATAAGTGTGTTTGGCGTTATTATTCATGGTTTGAATTTGGTGTTTGCACGGGCGAGTCTTACGGGGAATACTAATAACTGTCTCCAGCAATCCTGAGAGCAGAGCCCTAGCAACAAAGCCATGAGGCAGACCTCCCTGATCTCGACTTCAAAACCTGACCTTTCGCTAAATAATTGTGCCGGCTAAGCTGGAGCTTTTTGGACATCGCGGTCGCAAGACTCGAGCATCACAACGCATTTATTAACGCAGAATGATTTCCCCTTATTTGATGCTTTTGATTGAACCGCTTCGTGTTTGAGTTTTGCTTCATTTGAATTGCATTGATGTGCAGCTGATTTATGTATATTTTATAATCGCAGGACAGCCAGGTTGTTTTTTTTTTTTTGTAGCACTTGACCCTGTGCATGCACTTTGCGCTAGTAACTGTTTGATTTGCTTGTAGATGTTCAAGCTGATTTTTTTCATGCTATAAGGAAACCATTTGGTTGATTACACTGAAAAGTGCAAACATTGTGGCTTTGTGGCGTTACAAAAACATTGCACTGTTTGCTGAGCATCCTGATCTGCCAAACCCCATGACATTCAACTAATGGTGTGAATTTGGGGGCAGGACTATATGTTTGGCTGACCAATTGTAGACGTACGGGAAACCTGTTTGAAAAATTAAAAAGTCAATATTATTTGTACCAAATGCTTTAGGTACAAATGATGTATTAGATACAAATGGCCACGAATCATGTAATTTTCCATTGTTACGAAATTTAAAGCTGATTGGGGAAGTAGATATTGATGGTTGTCTGTTTAAATTGTGGATATGCACAATGATAGTGTGTGTATGATCCTGGATTATTCTTGTTTTCGGTTATGGTGTAGGTTTTGGTTGACGTGGCGTACTATGTTCTACAGATATACTAGAAAATTGTCTAGTATTTAAATGAAAGTAATTCAGTTAGTTTAATGATTTTAGTAGTTGAATAATGGCTAATGATGATGTCAACATATCCAGTGATTTTAAAGCATGACTGGAGGGATTGAATTGAATACGAAGGAAGCATTTGTGTTTTTTCCCAGTAATGAATGTAAAATAAAACAAAATAAGAAGACTGTTCTCTTGATTGCAATTCCTTATGTTAAGTAACAGAATGTAAATTGACACAGAAATTGTACACTTTTGTACACTATAAACTAACACCATTGGTTAAATGTTGCAGTTTATTGTACAATTTCTGTGCCAATTTGCATGAGGTAAAGTAATAATAATTTAAAAAAACATTCAAACAGGTTTTCTGAATTCGTTATGCATGCCACTGGTCAGTCAAGAAGATAGGCCCACATCCAAACTTACACCATTGGTTGAATATTGCTGCTGGAGTGTGCATTAGGTAAAATTGATAACATTTACCAATGGTTCCCTTTTCTTTTGCATTATTAAAAGCATGTATGACTTTTTCAAATAGACTGTAACATTAGTCAGCCCGTCAGATACAAACTAACACTACTGATTAAATGTTGTTGTTTAAGTGTACAATTTGTTTGACAATTTGCATAATGTAAAATAACTAAAACAAACAAAATTCAAACAGGTTTCCTGAATTACTTGTTTATACAATTGGTCAACCAAGAAGATTTTCCCACCTCTATACTTACACAATTAATGTTCCTTCTGAAATGTGCTCTTTTTTTGGTAATTTGGTAGTCTGGCCCACAGACACATCATTGGTTAAAAGACAGGACTGTCTGTTAAGCTGACCAATGCTATAGATTTGGAGTGCAGAAAGTTTGTAAAAATGCAAAAAAGGGGCAACATTGGGAAATGTTATCGATTTTACTTAGAGTAATACAAATTTCCCAAAACGCCACACTTCAGCAGGAACATTCAACCAATGGTGTATGTTTGGAGGTGGGACTATCTTCTTGGCAATGATATTCAGGAAACCTGTTTGGGAAATAAATTATTATTTAATAATGTGCAAATTGCAACAGAAATTATACACTTCAACAGCAACATTTAACCAGTGGTGTGAGTTGTAGGAGGGACTATCTGTTTGACCGACAAATGTTATATGTTGGGAGTGCAGGATGTTTGTAAAAGTCATTAATGTTTTTACTAATGCAAAAAATGGAATTGGGAAATGTTATTAATTTTACCTAATGCAAATTTCAAAAAATGGCAGACTTTAGCTGGTACTTTCAACCAATGGCATAAGTTTGGAGGTGGGACTATCTTCTTGCAAATAGGTAATTCAGGAATCCTGTTTGGAAAAAAATCTAATAAAAATTTACTTTATGCAAATTGGCACCGAAATTGTACACTTCAACAGCAAAATGTATCCAATGGTGTGAGCTTGTAGGCGGGACTATCTTTTTGGCTGACTAATGTTGCATGTTTGGATTACAGGAAGTCTGTAAAGGTCATTAATGTTTTTACTAATGCAAAAAAGGGGGAAAAATGTAGAATTGTTATCAATTTTACCAAATGCAAATTTCCCAGAATGGCACACTTCAACATTCAAACAATGATGTAAGTTCGGAGGTGGGACTATCCTCTTGCCAATAAGTAATTCAGGAAACATATTTGGGAAAAAATTATTTACCTTATGCAAATTGCAACAGAAATTATACACTTCAACAGCAACATTTAAGCAGTTGTGGGTGGGACTATCTGTTTGGCTGGCCAATGATAGACAAAGGAGTGTTCAGAAAACTTTTATCTTTTACCTAACGCAAACACAGAAATTCAGGCTAATAACTTAACACCCTCAGATTCTCACATTGCAATTTTAGCTTTCGCTGTATCTTTCAAGTGTCTATTTTTACCAGTTGTGTCATCACAAATTTGCTCATGTTTAAAACGTCTCTGCCACAAGGGCTCTTTGATTTTGATCACAAACTATCCGGGGCACATCCAGCTTTCCCAGAGGAGCTGATGGTGTCTTCAGAAAGGCTGCCAGAGAGACAGGCCTCCGTGTTTGCATCTCTGGCCCTGAGCGCTACAGAAACATTGACAGAAGACCTTGTTTCCCCCTCCTGCCAGTCACTCAGCACAGATCGCCACATTCCCTCGTGAAAGACGGCCAGACCTAGTTTCCTTTTCAGAGAGCTGACGCAAAAACCAGCCAACAGAGCTGCCTTTCACACCATCAGACTGTAATCTCCCAGCAGAGGAATGGAAATCTGCTATGTTATGGTTGCAGCTTTTTTTATTGTGGGCTTCCTCTTTATTTAGCCTCTGAATAGCTTTCTATGCATGCTAAAATATATTTGATTAAATATGCAGAGATAGCTGGAAATGCATTGACACTATAAAACATGCTCATTTGTTTTGAGCAACCTAAAATTGACTTAACCACTAACATTATTCTGAGACAGGATTATCTATTTGGCTTACCAATGACAGACAGCGAAATGTTTCAAAACCTGTTTGTAAATGAGCATTATTTTTGCACTCGACCTGACTAAAGTCTTGCTGTCTATCCCAGTTGTAAGAGCAACAAATAATAACTTGACTTCTAGTTGATCATTTGAAAAAGTGGCAGAAGGTAGACTTTTCCAATGAATAATCAGTTGAACTGCATCCCAATCATCCCAAATACTGCAGAAGACCTATTGGAGCTCGCATGGACCCAAGATTCTCACAGAAATCAGTCGAGTTTGGGTGAAGGAAAAATCATGGTTTGGGGTTACATTTAGTATGGGGGCGTGCGAGAGATCTGCAGAGTGGATGGCAACATCGACAGCCTGAGGTATCAAGACATTTGTGCTGCCCTTTACATTACAAACCACAGGAGAGGGCAAATTCTTTAGCAGGACAGCACTCCTTCATACTTACAATATTAATTCTTCTTCCACGGCACCACTTTATATTCTATACTGTACATTATTTCTGTTAAGTGACAAGACTTTTGTCTTAGCAAAGTCAGACCTTACTAATTTAATATTTTATTTTGGTAAAATACGCGTAATCTAGAGACCTTTGCCTTTCATATAAGCCACTTCCAAATGATCAACTAGAAGTCATGTTATTATTTGTTGTACCTAAAACCTGGATAGGCGACAAGACTTTTGTCAAGTGGTGTATTTGTATAGCACATTTAAAACAGCCACAGTCGACCACAGTGCTGCACAGAGCACTGTAAATAAAATGCAGGGTTCCACACAATTCCTTCATGTTGTCCCAACTCAAATCGATTAAATTAACTTAAACGTTTTTGCAAATTTAAGTGGATTGAGCATAAAACAATTAAGTTGTCCCCCAAACAATCTTAAGAATTTTGTTTTCAACTCATTATAGATAAGTAGTTTGAACAAGCAGCAAAAGTAATTTTTTGAGTGAGTATAAAAATCTGAGATAAGTCAACAAATTTGTAAACAATAAAAAATAGGAACAATAAAACTCACACGGAGATGATTCGCTAAAATAAAGAATCATTGCAAATCAAGTCAAACTATTAAATGCCAATGAGAAGAGATACATGTTAAGTGTAGATTTTTAGATAAATTAGAGGCAGTTCAGACTATCCACTACTTGGGGGCAATAAGCAGAGAAGATCACCCCTATTTTTGAGACGTGACCCTGGGAACTTGTAATAAACCAGAATGTGCAGATCTGAGCACTCTTTACTCATGGTTGTAACATGGGTGGATAGATAGATATATCAAATGTTCACATAATAATTCAAATTCTGTCATTATTAACTCGCCTTGTTGCAGTCATTAATGATTTACTTTCTTCTGCTTTTCAGTTCTTGTGCGAAGAAAACACTGAAATTCAAGTAATAATTTGTCAAAGATCATTTTTCAGCTGCAGCTTTGAAAGTTGGCAAAAATTGCACTTTAAAATGACTAAAGATTTAAAGTCATTAAACCAAAATTCTGTTTGTTCTCATGTGTCTTATAACCAATCGCATGATGACAAATTTGAATATGCGCATAAATGAAGCAGATAAATGAGATTTGAAGAACCATTGCAGTGAAGAAGATTTCCAGTAAATGACAACTTAAATTTCAAGCATTTTTCCCCCTCAAAATTCATTCATTCATTTTTCTTTTTGGCTTAGTCCCTTTATTAATCTGGGGTCGCCACAGCGGAATGAACCGCCAACTTATCCAGCATATGTTTTACGCAGCGGATGCCCTTCCAGCTGCAACCCATCACTGGGAAACATCCATACACACTCATTCACACACATACACAATGGACAATTTAGCTTACCCAATTCACCTGTACCGCATGTCTTTGGAATGTGGGGGAAACCGGAGCACCCGGAGGAAACCCATGCAAACACAGGGAGAACATGCAAACTCCACACAGAAATGCCAACTGACCCAGCCGGGGCTCGAACCAGCGACCTTCTTGCTGTGAAGCGATTGTGCTATCCACTGCACCCCCCCTCAAAATAATGACAATAATTATATGTGCCCGAAAACCTTACAAGGGTCAAATCCTGTTAGATGTCATTAAAACAAATAATTAAATGCAATTTATAATTTATTTAACAAAACCAATGCTATATTTTGTATATACAAACTTTGAGTTTTAAAATTTGAAGATATGCTTTAATAGAAATATCCCTTTTCCTATAATATTTAAAATGAAATGTCATCAAGTTTGGTTGGGAATCTCTGATGATAATGATATACAGTAGTCAACATTTGAAGTGGATCAAAAGTCATCAAAGTTGTCCTAAAAAAATATTAAACAACACTTATTTTTTATTTAGAAATTGAAATATAACCTATTCAAATTTTAACAACTTTTTAATCCTTTTCAAATATTGACTACTTCAGAGCTATTTATTGGTGCCTTTTTTGTGAAAGTTTTGTAGCATATGCCCCACCTGTTGGTACTATAAAAATAATTTTCCCTTTTCTGTTTTCTTGTCGTAAATGCTTAGCTTTTGTTTTGTTTTTTCTCTCCCACACACAGTATCTAAGAGTCCCAGACCAAAAGAAGGAGTGCTACCCAAACCCCCTCCACCCCCACCTGTGCCTGTCCTGGCTCCAGCTGAAGCGAGGATCATGGAGGAGGAGAGACGAGCTCCACAGAGAGACGCGGCACAGCAGGAACAGGACATTAATGAGACGGCCAGCAGTCCAGTTCATACACCTCACATCAGCAGGACAGGCTCTGCTGCACTCAGGTCAGGAGAACAGACTCTAGCTGTCATGAGTAGACACACTCATTCACACTGCTCAGTAATATAAATGTAATAATCTCTCTTTTTGTGTTTTATTGCTTTTAGACAGAAAACTGAATATAAAGAATACTTTACTTGCTATGCAGTACATTTCTATAAATATATATACAATCGAAGGCAAATGTATTAGCCCTCTTGTGAAGTTGTGATTCATTTTCAAATATTTTCTATCTACTTTTTAACAGAGAGAAGATTTGTTTTATCACATTTTGATGCCCAATATTTTTGATTACCAATTTCTTTTTTTTACTTTGCTGAAATGTACATAATATTATAATAAGATAATAGTATTGAGCTTAAAGTGCAATTTAACTTGGTTAATTAGGAGAGTTAGGTTAATTAGGCAACTCATTGGATAACAGTGTTATTATTATTTTACATTTTTTTGATCTTACAAATTGGATAACAGTGTTTTTTATCTACCAATCAAAATATGTATTATTATTATTATTATTATTATTATTATTATTATTATTATATATTTATTATTATTGTATTTATTTTGACCTTACAAATTGCTTTTTTTTAGCCAAACTAAAAGAAACAATTTTTTTTTTTCCAAAGAAAAAATATTATAGGACATACTGTGAAAATGTCCTTGCTCTGTTAAACATCAGTTGGGAAATATTTGAAAAAGTATAAGCATTTGACAGGAGGGCTAATAATTTTACCTTCAACTATATAGGAAAGTAATATACGTGTGAATTTGTTTTTATTTCACTATATCTACACTTTTATGCCATTATAGTTTTACATTGGCTTAAAACATAAATTAAAAAAATCAATACTTCTGTATTGTGTGTTATCCATATATATATATGAATAAATTACAAGAATAAATGTAAAACTTAAACATATTTTTATATGTGTTTATTCTCTGTTTTAGTGTGCTATAAAAATTCATTTGGCCAAACAATAGGTCATCCAACAGTTGTGTACAATTGGATATTGTGGACTGTTTTAATATTACATAACAGTTCCTATAGAATAGTAGGTAGTTTGTCATTGCAAACGCATCCTATATGCAACAGCTGATTAGTTTCACTTTTCTTGAGTACTGTCAGGAAGGCCTTAACTCAAAAATTATAAGTACAGCTGTAATTTCCACATTTAGCATCATTGTCCATTGTTAAGATGATTTTAATTATATCACAGCATGCTTCGTCCTATTATAAATATAGATTCCAGTGCATTTTCTTTGCCTCCTTAATAAGAAACGAATCGTATTCCTGGCTACAAGAGGGAAGTAATTTACCCTGCAATACAGTGCAAGTAATACTTTAATATTACCTTAAAGGTCAACTGTATGATTTGACTAATATCTCAAAGTAAATAAGTCACAGTAATATTCTTGAAAGTGGGAGACCGCATCCCTTGTGTATTTGATAATTGCATGTCAGAATGTGATTCATTTTTTGTTGCCCGTTTGGGAGTCTAATATAAGAGCGTTTCTAATGAACTTTTGTCTTTTCTGAAGGCATTCTCATGAGGACCAGGGAAACTCCAAAGTTATCGGTGACTCCAAAAAGCAAGTCCCAGTTCTGGATAAAGAGAAAAACATTGCCTTTCTCCTGAAGGAGCTGGATTCCCTTAGAGACCTCAATAAAAAGGTGAATTCACACATTAGGGCTTTCATAAAGTCAATTATTCTTTGTCTAATTAATCCTTTGCCGAGTTAATGCTCAAGTTAATCCTTCTGAAATTCATTGTATTACCTGATATTTTGAAATATTTTCAACTCATATATTTTATTGTTAATTAGCTGTATTGTGAGATGTAAAGTGGCAAAAGTCACATCCATTGATTTCCGCCAGTTGTCCGCAGGGTCTTAAAATGCCTTAAACTTCAATAAACTGAATTTTAGGCCTTAAAAAAGTCTTAAATTCACAAGAATTTGTGTCTTGACCAATGGAAAGTGAAATTTACGTTACGTCTCCAAAGCTTGTGAAAACAAGAATATATGGTTACATTAATGGTTAAAATTTATAGTAGCCTAGGCTAATTATTAAGAAATGTATATGTACTGTATTGGGCCTATATGCTACAACATTTCTGCAGTGGTTTGAATGTGTCAAAGTTGTTATATTATTTTATTATTAAGTAGGATATTGTTTTTTTTATTTCTTAATAAATAGCCTACTATAAATTAAAACCATTAACGTGATGATTTATACTTATATTAGCTTTTTGTAAGTGGTTTTATGTTTTAGAATAGATTATGGAATATTCCCAATAATATTTGTGAAGAAAACATAGGCCCTACAGTATATGTGCTGTTTACATATATTTTAATTAATATGGAAACGAGTGCATGTTTTTCCTAAAACTAATATTGGATTTTTTTAAAAGTGTCTGCGCTCCAAAAGAGACCTTAAGATGGTTCTGGGAGGTTACGATACTGAACCACTTTGATGATGAACATTTTGGATTTTAGAATGACCAAAACGGGCCTCATGGTGGTGCAGTGGGTAGCACGATCGCCTCACAGCAAGAAGGTCGTAAAACATATGCTGGATAAGTTGGCGGTTCATTCCGCTGTGGCAACCCCAGATTAATAAAGGGACTAAGCCGAAAAGAAAATGAATGAATGAATGAGAATGACCAAAACAAAATTTCAGATGTTTTACAATGTGGTCGGATAGCTGGTATGTTCATTAATGCCATACCATCGTGCCCATTTTTTTTGTTGTTAAAACAAAGTCACATCACTTTTTCAATACACATGCTGGAATTTATTCGATAAATGTGTTTCCATCATAGAACATTTTTTCTTTTTGGATAAAATGTTTATCCTGCTCAGTTATGCTGGATAATACTTTTTTCAGTCATTTTTTTTAGGATATCTTCATTTGTGTTCAACAGAGGAAAGAAACTCAAACAGGAACAAGTGGAGGATGAGTAAAAGATGACATAATATTCATTTTTGGGTAAACTATCCCTTTAATAGCAGGTTCTGAAAGCTAGTGTTTAGTATGTAGCTCCTATATTCTTACTTAAAGCATAATTGTTCTTTCAGAAACATCAGGGATAGGACTAGAGCCTTGAAATAGTATTAGTCAGTATCTGCAGCCATCTGGAGAAGCTCGGCATGAGGGGCCGGAGAGGGGGAAATGACTGTAATTGATGTCCCCGGTTTGCAAGTAGTTGTGACTCCTGACAGAGGAGCAGGAACACGTCCCAAGGGTGTGTTTTTGCTGGCAGTAATCTGACAGGGCCCTTTTAGGACTTTGGCCCAAACCTGTCATGTTTTTTAAAGTCCGGGAGGACGAAAACAAACGGGATGAAAATATTTAAGACAGGAGGTTAAATCTATCATTGGGATGCTTGTAAAGTATCACTCACCAATCCTCATTTACAGCCAAGAGTTGACAGTTCCTCTTTTTGTCCAGAGTTATTTCATGTAGCAGAGGTTGATGTAATGGATATAAAGTTATGATCAACTGATATGAGGTTTTCAATGAAAGAAAAGAGGCCAATGGATAGAACAATGTCAAAATGATATGTAATGCAATATTATCTGTAAAAGATTATTGCTGATTAAATTTTTTTAGTTGAGTCAACTTAACTTTTCTAGTAAATTACTATGATATCATAAATAACATAAAAGCATATGTTATCCTGACTTTTTTTGTGATGTCATTTTTTTACAGTGTATACATTTGTTTCATGCCATTGAAGTGATATATAAAGCAATTAAAAGCTAGCAAATGGATGCATACATAAGTTATAATGTGCAAACGAGATAATGTATCTCACAAAAAATCATGTCGCTTTAAAAGAAAATAATATGCATGAAGAAGAAACATTTTTATTTTTATAACTGTAATAAGAAACAATAGTTAATTCTTTATATTGAGACTTTATATACATTTTTTATTTCACAGTCTATTGCTGTTTAAATAAATGCTATTCTTTTGAACTTTCTATTCATCAAAGAATCCTAATAAAAATTTCCACAAAAATGTTTAGCAGCACAACTTCTTTTAATATTGGTAATAATGGAAATGTTTCTCGGCCACTAGTGTCACATTATCCATCACATGATCACATGACCACTTTTGTAGACTGTAAGACTTACTAAGAAAATTACTCACTGATCCCAAACCTTTAGTGTATGCTTTGAATTTATGATCAAATATGTAGTTTCATGCAGAAATCATTTACCAGTATTTCGTAGACTAACTGGAATTTCGATTTTACCTATCAGGTAATCTGTTTACAAACTAACTCATTGGACTCTTTTAATGCTATATTTGTTGTGTGTGTGTCTGTAGCTCCAGGACAAGTTGGCACTGAAAGAGAAGGAACTGGAAACCAAGCTACTTGACTCTCAGCTACAGGAGACTGAAATGGAGGCACGGGCCAATGAGAGAGCAGCAGGTAGGATGCATATAGGAATGGCTACCAAGTGAATAGACTTGTTTACAGGGAAATTCTCTCTTCTCTTAATCCTTGTTGGCTGTTGGGTAAGTTTTTACCCTCTCTGAGGTTATATTGACTCTTAATTTGGCCACGACTTTCTCTGTGTTTCAGCAAGTGGAATGATTTTTGGTGACATCTTATATTGACATACATTTTGGGAAAATGCTTTGAAAATTAAAAAAAAAAATCTCAACCATACACTCTGGGTAAATTTACTACCCTTTCGTTACGTTCATGGCGGTTTTTGCCCCCTTGACTTCCATTATAACAATTTTTTTTCATTCTAAAGTCATGACATTATAATCATGCATTCTATATTGTTGCTGGTTTTCCCTTTTGGGAAGAGGTAAAATTTGTAATTTTTACTGTTCATCTTAGGCCCTGATTTATCAGGGGTTGCAACGGCAGAATGAACCACCAAATACTCTGACACACACACTCATATACTACAGCAAATACAAAGTCGGTACTCACTTGCTGCTCCTGACAGATTTGCGTCTAAACAGCCTTTCATCTCGTTTTATGCTTGACCAACTAAGTGAACGTTAAGTCTATTTGTCCATCTAATATCCAGGAGGTTGTCATCACAGAAAAAGCCAGTATTTGCAACCCAGCGCAAATCAGAGCACTGTTATAACAAAACTGAAGAGCTTTATTCTGTGAAAACATCCGCCTCTGTGTACTTTATCCCACTTATTACATAGCTACTTGCCACAAAGTGTAAAAATTAGACCAGTTATTCTGAGCCATAATCATTTATTTACTGTTAAAAAAGTCAAAGCTGACAGAAATGAAAACGTCTTAATGGAGCATACTCTTACCTATGTATTATTCAGTCACAAGATGACATTGAACAGTCAAAAACAGGTGTGTGACAGACAAACAGATATATATAAACACATTCACTGATGTTCAGGATATTTCAACATACCCGGATGAGCCTGTGTTATTAGAACATACTTTTCTAAAGTTCTTGAAGTAAAATCTACTTTAAATGTAGTACATACTCTGGTAGTATGTGATTTTGGACACAGCTATTGTGTCTGGCTTCTTTTCTGGACTTTGAACAATTTAGGACACTTGCTGTCTATGGAGGATGAGAGAGCTCCAGGATTTCATCTGAAATATCTTCATTTGTGATTAAAATCAGTTTTGAAACTACGTAATTGTGAGTAATTAATAACAGATTTTTAAGTGAACAAACTCTTTTAAGTCAGTCGAACATGTTTGAATTGACACAAGGTTAAATAAATGACGATAGATTCTTAATTTTAGATCGAGCTATCCCTTTCATTGTGGAAGTGTATAACATTTCACCCTTCAGAAAGTCACAGTGTTGTATGCGAGGTCTGACATAGCATAGATCTCGAAATGCAAACATCTGACCTTCCAGTGCAATTGAGAGATAAACACTTTTAATGAATTTGTTGGCACATGTCAGGAGTATCCTGAGAAAGTCATTTGTAAACATAAACCAATATGTCTAACATAAAGCGTCCTCATCAGCGATCGTTTCTCTCTGTAACTGATTATTTTGTCCAAGAAGTCTACACGCTCCTCACCTTTGCTGAACAAATATTTAAATTGAGCCAATATTCACTTTTTCGTTTTGTCTTAACTAAAAAAAGCGCCATCTCGCAGTTTGCTAATTACACAGAAACACGTCATATATGACACAATTAGGCAGCCAATTTTTTTTGTTTAATAAGGCGATGATAATGCATGTAATTGCCACCCTCGTTTCAATATGATTTGTATGGTTGGGGTTGGAGATGTTTAATCAGCAAATTCCAGCAATATTGATTTTCTTTGTGAACTTTGTCGTGGCTTAGTGTGGGAATGACTGTTTATCGTAACATGCAGGAAAGAATTGATGTGGTTGATGGATAACAGTGGCGCTTTCGGTGGGATTAGAGATGGTGCCAAGAGCTGTTTGGTAATGCCCAAATCCTCTGTATTTTACCAAACTGTTTCTTTGATTTATGAATTTGGTGCAGGTCAGGTTGGATTTGTGAATCAAAATCAAGGTATATTTGATCAAAGCTCTCTAGGTTAGAAACTATTGCTCAGTTGAGGTTTTTTTCTTCTTCCGAGATTATATGTTCCTTTATTAATTTCTTAATATTTTAATTGTTTATTTCTCTATTCCTGTATGTCATTTGTCCTTTTTAATTCATTCATTCATTTATATTACTCACCTGTTCATTCATTGCTTCAGTCAGTCATTTATATACAGTGGGGAAGATAAGTATTGAACACAGTGTGTTTTTTTTCCTGGGAATAATATTTCTAAAGGAGCTGTTGACAAGGAATTGATGGTTCTGTGGGTCTCGTCTGTCAAATCTGATCTTTATTTTGTATTTTTTATTGGATTCAAGTCAGGTGATTGGCTGGGCCATTCTACAGCTTGCTTTTCTTTCTCTGAAATCATTTGAGAGTTTCCTTGGCTGTGTTTTGGATCATTGTCTTGCTGAAATGTCCACCCTGCTTCATCTTCATCCTCCTGCTAATGTAGATGTTGGACTGAAGCAGCTCATATTCATTTACAATGACGAAGGCAGAGGGTTGCTGAAGAACTACTGAGAGATTTTAGCTCCTGTCTGGGCTTTTCTACACCTCCCTTTCTTCATGTGTTCAATATTTTTTCCCTCTGTCATTTAATTTTATTACACAGAACTTCATTTGTAAACTACTTAGTTTGGTTTTCTTTGCATATATGCATTTCTTTAGCTGTTACCAACATCCGGTGAAAATTTCAATTCAACAACACTTTATAAATATGTTTTCTTTTTGTTTGTTTTTTTGAGAAAAATGGTGTCGTGTTCATATTAATATATTGTACTTATTTAATATATTGTAAAATTTACTTATATCTTCTTTCTTTGTCTTTCTGTTTGTTTGTCCAGTCATTGTTAAATTTGCTGGTGGTTTTGTGTGTTGTAATAATAATATTAATAATAATAATATTTGATTTCATTCATTTAGATATTCATTCATTTTGTCGTACTTTTGTTTTTGAATTTTTCATTTAGTCATTTAAATTGGCTATATTGTTTGTAATAATGCTTTAGAAATCGACTCTGATCATTTTTACTCGTTGATTCATTCATTCCTACATTTTATATTGTTAATCTGTTCATTTATTACTTCAGTCAGTCACTTATTTATGTCATGCCTTCATTATAATATTTTGGAAAATTTACTCATAGGTTATTTCTTTTTCTTTCTGTTTGTTTGTCCAGTCATTGTTAAATTTGCTAGTGGTTATGTGTGTAGAAGTAACAATAATAATAATAATAATATTTTTATTCATTCATTTTGTGGTCCTTTTTTTCAGTCAGTCATTTATATTTGCTATATTGTTTGTAATAATGCTTTAGAAATCGGCTCATTGATCATTTTTGCTTGTATATTCATTCATTCCTACATTTTTATATCATTAATCTGTTCATTTATTACTTCAGTCAGTCATTATTTTATTTATATTTATTTTTTTTCTAGGGATCTTTCTTCATAATAATGCATTGGAAAATTGACTTATGGTTCATTTCTATTTATGGATCCTTTTGTTTGTTAGTTTGCATGCCTTATATTTGTTTTTAATGTATTTATTTTGGCGCTTGTCTTTTTGTTTGTTTATTTGTTAATTCAGTCACATATAATTGCTAATTATTCTTTGTAATAATGCTTTCGATATTGGCTCATAGACCATTTTTGCTTGTTTATTCATTCGTTCATTTCTTTGTAACCATATTTTTGATTGTTTATTTGTTCAGTCAGTCATTTATATTTCCATAATTGATCTAAATATAAATAGATAAATATATAAATATAAATTGGCTTATTTAATATGTTTTTTTGTTAATTTTTCTATTTGTTTGTTAAATCATTTATTCACGTTTTATTTTGTTTTGTTTTGTCATTCATATTTGCCTGCATTTTTGATTTTCAGTGTTACCCAATCGTTCGTTCCTTCGTTCGTTCGTTCGTTCATTCGTTCCTTCATTCGTTCCTTCATTTGTTCCTTTGCTCGTTCCTTCACTCGTTCCTTCCTTTGTTGGTTCCTTCCTTTGTTTGTTCGTTCTTTCATTCGTTCCTTTGTTCGTTATTTCGTTCGTTCCTTCATTCGTTCCTTCATTCGTTCCTTCCTTTGTTTGTTCGTTCATTCCTTCAATCGTTTCTTCGTTCGTTCCTTTGTTCGTTCCTTCCTTTGTTCGTTCATTCCTTTGTTCGTTCGTTCCTTTGTTCGTTCGTTCCTTTGTTTGTTTGTTTGTTCGTTCGTTCGTGCATGCGCTCCTTCCTTCCTTCCACTTGTTTATATTTGTTGTCTTTGTCTCCACTGTTCCTCCTTGATTCTTTCATCAGTTGTGCCCTTGGAGGTTTTTGTCCAATCATTGTCCATTCATTTGTGTGTTTGTTCATTTGCTTGTTTGTTCGTTCATTAGATCATTCATGCATTCCCCAGGGGCCTTCATTTCCAATATAGTTTTTTTTTAAAAAACATATACAGTATGTCAGCACACCCGTGGACCTGCTGAGGCCTCGTAGGTCAAACACAGCCATGTTTGTCCTCCTATATGAGGATGTTTTTCAGATGCTTTCTGACATCCATGAGCCTGGTGTAATTGCTTGCGGTTCCCGTACAATGTTGATAAACCAGAGCGTTTCTATGCTGAAATTTCATAAATAAAATGTCTCCGCAGTCTCCAAGAGCCTGGAACTCTGACTTCAGGGTGTTGCTGCTGTTTTTATTGCTCTGGGTGCTCGTGCACACACACACACACACACACACACACACACACACACACACACACACACAGAGACCTCCCCTGGGGAAACTGTCTTCTCAAAATAAGGCTCACTTAGAGTTATTAATACTTATGCCATAGTGTTTCAACTGCAATAACCTCTTTCCCGAGGAGCTTAGCCTTGTTATTGTGCAGCTGGAGCTCTGGAGTGCAATACCAGAATAATAACCCCTCTCTCTCTCCCTCTCCCAAACCCCCCCCCCCCCCCCCCTCTCTCTTTCTCTCTCTCTCTCTCAGTGTTAGTGGAGGAAATCTATAAGGCTCAGAGAGAGAGAGACCAGGCTGTGATGGCCAGACTGCGGCTGGCGAACGAGGAGAGGGATGAAGCTTTACTTCGGGCCAAGAAGCTTCAGGAGGCGACGCTGGAGTATGTGCCGTTCAAACCTCTTCCAAAACAGAGCCTTTATTCAGCTTGTCCAACTACATGCTGCTCTAATCATTTCTGTCCTCTCAAAGGAGCTCCTAACAAAATGAAAATTTGATAATCTGGATTTGCAGCATTTCTTTTTTTATTTATGCTTTATTAGGTTCATCTTAGGTCAGAAAATAACACTGTAATTACAATATACAGTAAATAATGTTAATACATAAAGATATACCGGCCTGATCTCACAAGGAAACCTAACTATTTTTACTTTTTATCAGTTTAGTGGCTAATTTGTATGAGTTCAGTCGTATGAGAAAAGGAGACGTAGCAACAAACCCAACCCCTAAACCCAACCATCATTGGGGATGAACAAATCGTACTAAAATGTACGAATGAGATTGTACGAATGCATATGATTTAGCCACTGAATCAAAAAGTTACGAATCAATGTTAGATAGCGTTGAGATATATAACATACCATTAAATCACGCACTGATACAATTCCCCAAACAAGAAAAAACGTAATTATACACAAAGTATATAAATAATAAGGTAAAATATCACATATATACACAAAAACATTTATACATAAAATAACATGAAAATAATAAAAATAAAACAAACAATAGGATAAAAAGAAAAAATAAAGAAATAAAAAAATAAAGAAATTATACAGAGAAAAGAAAGAATAAATAAAGATATGGTTGTCTCCTTAAAACATTTTTAGAAAAGGGCTCCAGACTTTCTGGAATTGTTCTGGCTTTTGTTTTATTGCGAACCAAATCTTTTCCATACTAAAAGCATGTAAAAAAAATTCAAAACCCATAAGAAGGAGGAGCTTCTGACTTGATTTGCAGCATTTAAAGTTGTGTTATTGTACTCTATTTACTCAGGCTGATGTTTTTTTTATTTATTTATATATATATAATGGCGTTCTGTGTGGAGTTTGCATGTTCTCCCTGTGTTGGCGTGGGTTTCCTCCGGGTGCTCCGGTTTCCCCCACAAGTCCAAAGACATGCGGTACAGGTGAATTGGGTAAGCTAAATTGTCCGTAGTGTAGGAGTGTGAATGGGTGTGTATGGATGTTTCCCAAAGATGGGTTGCAGCTGGAAGGGCATCCGCTGCGTAAAACATATGCTGGATAAGTTGGTGGTTCATTCCGCTGTGGTGACCCTAGATTAATAAAGGGACTAAGCCGAAATGAAAATGAATGAATGAATGAATGAATGAAAAAAAAAAAAAAAATATATATATATATATATATATATATATATATATATATAAATCTGAGAAATTGAGAAATTAGCCTTATCTAAATTGTCACTTTTGACTTTTGAAATTCTATAATTAAATTACCTCACTGTTTCAACCCCCTGAGATCTTCGCTCATCTTCAAAACACAAATTAAGGTATTTTAGATGAAATCTGAGAGCTCTCTCCAAAGACAGCAAACGTCCTGAGATGTTTAAAGTCCAGGAAAAAAAAATCCCAGTCAAAACAATTCATGTGACTTCAGTGGTTCAACTGTAATCTTACGGAGTTTTGGTTTTGTGAATGGGTCACGTTGTTTGTTGAAGCCCTGGCCAGATTTAAAGCACATTATGGCTGATTGTTGTAACTAAAATGTCTTTTTTTATTGGTATTTTATAGCCTTTATACCTTTTATGTCTACATATTCACTACTCTTTAAAAGTATAGATTGATGGATGGATCATATAATAGTGAAATTATGATTTCCATATGCTAAGTACTATAAATAAAATATAAAATATATTTTAGTCTGAATAACTAAAATAAAAGAACAAGATAATAAAACATAGCCTCGAAATACTGTTTTGAGTTTAAATTCTTAATGTGTGACTATGATATCTATGCTCTGAGAAATGCTGGATTGCTTCAGCCTAAATTTGGGTCAACATGGACCAAAAAAATCTTGATAAAATATTTTTACAGCTTTAAAGAGATTGTTCACCAAAAAATGAAAATGAACTCATAATTTATTGTCCCTTGTGTGGTTTTAAACATTTTACATGTTTCTTTATTGACTCCATTGACTTGTAGAGTAGAAAAACATTACTTTAGAAGTCAATGGGTGCCAGCAACCAACATTTTTCAAAATATCTTCTTTTGTGTTCAACAGAATAAAGAAACTCAAGGTTTTGAAGAGATGAAGTGAGAGTTAATGATGCCATAGTTAATATTTTTGGGTGAACTGTCCCTTTAACCCAGTGGTTTGGTTTTTCCATATTTGGGTTGAAACATATTTTGGGTTGAAACAACTAAGCATTTTTAAAGTGTATTATTTGTTACATGCAGAATGTCATATTCAGAGCTTTGCAAGTGTTGATTGTTTTGTAAATTTCAAATACACTCACTGGCCACTTTATTAGGTACACCTTACTAGTACCGGGCTGGACCCCCTTTTACCTTTAGAACTGCCTTAATCCTTTGTTGCATAAACATGGTACTGGAAATATTCCTCAGAGAGTTTGGTCCATATTGACAGATTTATTATATTTATTTATTATTTGGTCCATATTGACATCCATGATGCGAATTTCCCGTTCCACCACATCCCAAAGATGCTCTATTGGTTTGAAATCTGGTGACTGTGGAGGCCATTTGAGTACAGTGAACTCATTGTCATGTTCAAGAAACCAGTCTGAGATGTTTCGCGCTTTATGACATGGTGCGTTATTCTGCTGGAAGTAGCCATCAGAAGATGGGTACACTGTGCTTATAAAGGGATGAACTTGGTCAGCAACAATACTCAGGTAGGCTGTGGCGTTGACATGATGCTCAATTATTACTAATGGGCACAAAGTGTGCCAAGAAAATATCCCACACACCATTACACTACCACCATCAACCTGGACCGTTGATGGATCCGAGTGGTTATTTTAGTTACTGTTGTCTTTCTAACCAGTCTGGCCATTCTCTTCTGACCTCTGGCATTTGCGCCCACAGAACTGCCACTCACTGGATATTTTCTGACCATTCTCTGTAAACCCTAGAGATGGTTGTGCGTAAAAATCCCAGTAAATCAGCAGTTTCTGAAATACTTAGACCAGCCCGTCTGGCACCAACAACCATGCCACGTTCAAAGTCTCTTAAATCTTAAACCTTTCTTTCCCATTATGGTGCTCAGTTTGAACTGCAGCAGATCGTCTTGACCATGTCTACATGCCTAAATGCATTGAGTTGCTGCCATGTGACTGGCTGATTAGAAATCAGCGTTAACAAGCAGTTGGGCAGGTGTACCTAATAAAGGGGCCGGTGAGTGTATAATATTGATCTCTAAATTTGAATCTAGATGAAAGGCTCAAAACAGTTTTGTGTGAACAATATAGCTTGCTGCCTAATTGGGGTTGGTAATATTTAATGTCAACTTAATAAAACGTATTTACTCATAATCTTAAACTTTATGATCCAAAAGCTTCTGTGAGGTGATAAAATAAAAGGTTTGGTTTCCACGCTTCTCGGCCCAAGTGGTGTTAAAGTTTTTAGTTTTTTTTCAGAGACTTTAAAGGCAGTGGATTTAAGGGTTTGAGAAGCATGCAAGGTATGTGGTTTTACTCACCGTTGCTTTGTTCTTCTGCTAGAGGACAAGCTGCATGAACAGACAAGGGTTTGAGGGGGAATTCAATATCGACTGGTTTGGAAATATATCATAGGGGTGTGACATTTCTTAAGAGTCCCCTCATCCTACTACTGGGCTGTCAGTCAGAAGTTCCACTGCATAGGAAATCAATCCCGCGCTTTAGACCTGCAGATATTTACCGCTTATCACCCTCCTGCTGGTCCTAATTAATATGATCTTCTTCTCTGTATGTTTAACTGGTGCTGTTGTTTAATAATTGGCATTTGAAAAGGAATATTGCCCTGTGGCCTCCAGAGAATGAGAGCATTTATATTTCATTTAAATGAAAACTCCACTTAAAAGAAAAGGAAAGGCTCATTTTACAACTCCCCTAGAGTTAAATACACAAATACACTTCATTGAACATATGCATATAGACATCACCTATATACTCTATAACTCCAGGTTTGCTATGTTTATATATAACATTTTTAATTAAAGTTATTAGCAACCAATAAAGTTATGGTAACTAATAACCTTAACTTTTCTGAATTTGTTTGTAATGCAATAATGTGCAACTTTTGTAAAGCTGCTTTGAAACAATAAAGCGTTATACCAATAAACTCGAATTGAATTGAATTGAATAAACAGTTGAGTTTTAGCATTTTTTTATCCATTCAGCCAATCTCTGGCACGAGCACTTTTAGCGAAGCATAAATAATTCAATCGGATTAGACCATTAGCATCTTGCTCAAAATTGAAGAGTTAAAAAGTTGGGTTTTGAGAATTTTTCTATTATAAACTTGACTATTCTATGTAGATACATTGCTGAAACCATGGTCCAGCGGTAAAGATCCTTGATTGTTACGCCGGATTGAGAGTGTAGTTCCTAGATTTATCAACCTAGAAAATAGCAACTTTTCTTTTTCTGTTCGTCTTAATACACAATATCGTTAGTTACAGAAGAGTCAAGCTTTAAATAGGAAAATTAATGAAACTCTTCTGTCATTTTTTGAGTGAGATGCTAATGGTCTAATCCAATTCAATGATTTATGCTAAGCTAAGCTAGAAGTGTTCCTGCCAGTCTTGGAGATCAGCTGAATTGATTCAAAACTCAACTGTTAAGTGGATTGTGCCTTTAAAAGTGGTTGTGTTTTTTTAAAAAAATGGCTTGTGTTGACATCAACAACACCCTGACTAATCAAAATATTTATTTACCAATGACTTTATGTTCTTCTTTATTGCTCGACGCCCTCTTCCAGAGATATTCGTCACCTTACACCCTGTTTAATATTTCAGTCGGCCTCATGATTTATTGATAGTTACTCAAGTCGCTCAAATGAACCGCAATTATTGAGAGGCATGAAATGCATTTTCAGGAACTCTTCAGAATCTAATTATAAAACCGCGTCCCTCTGTGATCAGAGGCTCCATTCTGGCCCCTCTCTCACAAAAAAATGATAATTGATAGCCAAGAGGAATCCCATTATCTTTGGGGAAATATGGACGCACGTGTTCTAAGCCCTTATTTTCAGAGGTCACTATTGGGTCCATTGTGTGAATGAGTATGTACCTTTATAATGGATGGAGATCCATGTAATGCCTTTGTAAATGAGTGGAGGGGTTGTTGTTTTTTCTGCCTGGTGGCTGGAGGAGGAATTCGATTTGCTCTTAAAGGAGAATCACGCCTGCAAAAGCAGAGCGAACAGTATTCTGCAGTTCATCTGCCATATTTTTCTTAATGTGCCCAGTTAAACTCTTCCTGGACAGAGTCCAAAAGAGAGCTTATTTTATATTTTCAGTAATGTTCCAAAGTTTGCTTTCTTTTTTTTAAGGTTTGACATGTGAGATTGCATGAAATATTATTTATAATTTCACATCACAAAAGTGTTTTTAAAATTTATATAAATATTAAATTATTCCCGAACGGCTATTTAGTATATATGAATGATTTCTGAAGGATCATGTGACATTGAGGACTAGCATAATTCTGAATTTATACCGCAGGAATCAATTATATTTTAAAATATATTCAAATAGAAAGCAGCAATTTTAAGTTATAATACATTTTCACAATTTTGCTGTATTTTTTTTTTTACTGCATTTTTGATTTTCTAATACAGTTTTATATGTAATAAACTGATTGCATAAAATGATCAATGAAAAAATATATATTCACACACACATACACGCGCGTTTTCACATTTTTCACATCACTTTATTTCACCATCTGTTTTTTGAATGGAAATATGGGTAAAATATCACTTGTAGGAAGTCTGTCTGGCGTCTTGGGATGTGCTACATCCTTTAGAATGAGAAAATTACAGTTATGTGAATTACTGTAAATATTTTTTCTTTAATATTTGTCTATTGTACAAAGATGAATGGAAATATGGGTAAAATATTACGTGTAGTAAGTCTGTCTGGCCTCTGGGGATATGCTACACCCTTTAGAACGAGAAAAGTACAGTTACGTGAATTACTGTAACTATTTTTCTTCAATATTTGTCTACTGTACAATTGTGAATGGAAATATGGGTAAAATATCATATATATATTTCATACATTTATTGCTAAACCTACAGATCAGGCTTTCAGTGCTGTTGATGTACATTAGCCATGAGCAAATCTTTGTGCCTGTGCATTTGTCATATAGCTCCATATGATAAAAACCTTCAAAATCATAAATATTTCCTGACAGTGTGACCCGCGAGTCTCCAGGTATTTGGCTCCGTAATTACTGTTGTCTTTGCCTTTATAAAGATGCTCACGGCAGGTGTGGCACAAAAGGTTCAGGCCTAATCCGTCTCTCTGTTTCCCCACACATATGAACAATTGATCCCAATAGTCATATAAAGTAGTAAACATTAATAACTTAACAATTCGCCGTCAGTTCTGAGCAGAATGGGCATTACAGTGGAATGCCTGCACGAGCGGGCGGCACTTTTAATATCTCCGAGTGTGTCTTCTGCTTTCATACCAAAACCCACAGAATGCAATTACTGGATTTGGGAAGTGATCTCATTTTGCAGAGTGACATAAAGGAAACTCATGGAAGCTCACTACATTTCATTTCTCCATTTTCTCTCTCTCTCTATCTCTATCTCTCTCCAGGCTGGAGAATATTAAACCTGAAGAAAGTGATGTGGTAAGCCTTCCTCACTGGAGAATTTAATCTCTGATTGTTCTGTGTACCTTTTTGTCCGACCGTCTTAAATGTAAAAAACAGCCACAGGAAAGGCTTGTTTTGATGCTTACTGTGAGTTCTTAAATTTTTTTTGTGTTTATTCATTCATTCATTCATTCATTTTCCTTTGGCTTAGTCCCTTTATTCATGAGGGGTCACCACAGCGGAATGAACCACCAACTTATCCATCATATGTTTTACACAGCGGATGCCCTTCCAGCTGCAACCCAGTACTGGGAAACACCCTACACTCTCAGACACACTCATACACTACGGCCAATTTAGTTTATTCAATTCACCTATAGCGCATGTCTTTGGACTTGTGGGGGAAACCGGAGCACCTGGAGGAAACCCACACCAACATGAGGAGAACATGCAAACTCCACTCCTTCTTGCTGTGAGGCGACAGTGCTAACCACTGAGCCACCGTGTCGCCTTTTTTGTGTACATATGTTTTTCGTTTGAACACAAGTGATGCTGTAAATGATGAAGCATATTGATGGTGTTTTCTATGTAATCAAATGTATGATTTTTAGATGATAGAATAGGAAAAACAGTACCTTGCATTGACTTGTATAGAACATGTGCAGGCGACATGGTGACTCAGTGGTTAGCACTGTCGCCTCACAGCAAGAAGGTCGCTGGTTCGAGTCAAAAGTCATGCACTATAGGGGAATTGAATAAACTAATTTGGCCGTAGTGTATGTGTGTGAATGAGTGTGTATGGATGTTTGCCAGTACTGGGTTGCAGCTTGAAGGGCATCCACTGTGTAAAACATATGCTGGATAACTTGGTGGTTCATTCCACTGTGGCGACCTCAATGGATAAAGGGACTAAGCTGAAATGAATGAATGAAGAACGTGCAATATGTAGAATATGTGCACTGTAAAAACTTATGGATTCCACACAATTCCTTCATGTTGTCCCAACACAAATCGTTTAAGGTAACTTAATAGTTTTTTGTTTTTAGTAAGTAGACTGAGCATAAAACAATTAGGTTGTCCTCCAAAAAAAACTTAAAGAATTGTGTTGTTTCAACTCATTTTAAGTAAGTAGTTTGAACATATGTGTCTGTGTTTCTTGTTCACATGGTTTCACTGTAGTTTCCATTTGCAGATTGACTCTATACCACTTTTAACCTACTGCATCATAGTTGATAAGTACATTTTGAAAATTATAAATAAATAAATACTAATATACAGCTGTATACAATCTTAATATGTCTTCTATCGTCTGGTTGAGAGTTCATATTTTATTAGTCATTAAAATGCCTTTTAGTATGGTAAAACAGCCACCTTTACTGTAGGTCATGGTACAGTACATGTATCTTTGTGCTGTTAAATCTTTAATGATTTTTGTAAATTAAACCTTACTTTTTTGATGTGATCTAGCACAGTTGATTGATTCAATAAGCTGATTTTTGAGCACACCGTAGAAAGCGGTAATTAACTTTACTTAAAAAGTGAGTAAGACCTGATGCCTTAACATTATGAAATAAATGAACTGTGCATAATTATACAAATTAAGTTTCTAAACAATTAAACAGTTACAAATTACAATGTATTTTACTCACTTTTTCAAAGTTAACTTGTCTTTTTTTATATGGCAGATTTTAAAATAGTCATATCTCTGTTAAATATTGTCATATCAATATTGTCTAACAAATACATTTGTACATCATTGAAAAGCTAGTTTATTCAGATTTTAGATGATGTGTAAATCTCAGGTTTTAAAAATGTACCTGTATGACTGGTGTTGTGGTCCAGCGGTCTAATTTATAAATGTGGTGTGCACAAAAAACGGGGTGGAAATGGGATCCTCTCATTTCCCAAGCAAAAGTTGTGAGCTATAAAATAAAAACAAACTTGGTGGAAGAATGTGTGCAACAGTAAGTAATCTCTAAGTAAGCATATTTAACATAACCCCTTAATTTGCAACAAGGATACTCATCAGAGGCATAAAGCAGTACTTTACTACAGCAATCCACAGGTAAAATGTTTTTTAGATTTTTTTTTAGAGGCTAAATTCAAATCAAATACCACCAAACAGCCCCTACTACTTTAGAATTAATTTTAAGTCTATTTTACAAATATTGTCAAAAGTATAAAAAAAATATGGTTCATATTCCTCAAAACATAGGGGGCGCCCTTGTATTGTCACAAATGGAAACTGCATGTCATTTGGTGGTGATTTATGGTACTGCGGCCAAACAAGATCTTACTAGAAGCTCATTTTTAGGATATCAACTTCAAATTTGGAATATAATTTGTTCAGATATTTTGCTTAGATTTTCTGTCAATTTTAGGCTAAAATGGGTTTTGTTAAATACATGTTTTATGTAATAAAATATACATTTATTTTATTATTTTCATAAACATAAAGGCACATAAAATGAGTCCAAGCTTAAATTTATGTGTTCAAATAGATGTGTTTAATGCACCAAAGCGGTGAAGATTGGCATTCAAGACGAACGTCATTTTTTGTCTATGTTCAAAAAAAGTGTGTGATGCCTAATGCACGTGGCGCAATGTGATAAAATCTATTATTGTCATGTTAAAACAAGTTTTTGTCCTAACTATCTGCGACAGCGATGCACAAAAGTTCTATTTCAGAAACACCATAAACTGCTATGACAATTATCTCCTCAGGTACAGATTATGGACTTTATTCAGTGTTAAATGCTACTAATGTGAGTTTGAACACCATTTTACGTCACATTTATTGCTATACTACTGAAAGCAGCAGCAGATTCACCTCAGATCTTGAAAATAACATAACTTGCAAACGGTTTGAAATGAAAGCCATTGACATCAGTCACTCAGCCCATGTACTTTTAATAATGTTAAATAGGTTTAATATATATTAATTAGATCATAACCCTTACCATTTAAACGGCAGTGCAGTGGCTGATATTTAAATGAATGGCTGTAGAATGTACGCATGTAGTTAGGACACAGTGTAAGGGGGTTAAATATTGACTTAATTGAACCACTTTAAATCATCATATGACTCATAATCGTAAATAATTACATTTATTCTGGTGTAAGTTCAATTTTAGGAAAGGCATTCTTTGCAAAAATGTATAGCTCAGACCGCAGGGTCGCAAATGTAAATGTATCTGTATGTCCTGTTCAGGATCTGGAGGAGCTGTTGAACCGGGTGAACAGTGCAGAATCTGCCATCGCTATTGAACAGAGCGGAGCGGCCATCATTGAACAGATCCAAAGGGCCAGAGAGCGACGCTCCCAGATCACCTCAGAGGAGATGAAAACCGTCATCGAGGAGCGAGACGCTGCTTTAACCAGGGTACAAACCCAAAGCACACACTCAAGGGTCAATCCTAACACACACCAGCCCTAAATGCTCCTCTCACAGTAGTTGTGTACCGAGCCAGAAACCTTTACACCATAGAAAAAAAGAAAAAAAAAAAATCAAATACGACTCTCTAAATATTGACTATCTCTCCTCCTCCTGCGTTTTTGAACTCCTCTGCAAGACGACTTTGATTATTGGTCTATTAAAGCACATACATCTTGTGTTTATTCACAGATCCTGCACTGATTTAAGAATCAACACACACCAGCCACCTAATTCACATGTCGGGACAAATATTGCCGTGTAACCTCAAATATTTGGTATATGGTTCCTACACACATAATTCAATCAAATGAAAACAAACAAGCAGGTAGCTAAATATTGACATCCCGATATTCGGCTTCATCATAAGAGTTCAAGTGTGGGGCAGTGGATGTATTTGTGGGGATTTCTTTGTTGATAAATGCCGCCTTGCGTTTCATAATTGCGCGTGATTGCCCTA
Source organism: Danio choprae (assembly GCA_903798125.1). Taxonomy (NCBI): domain Eukaryota; kingdom Metazoa; phylum Chordata; class Actinopteri; order Cypriniformes; family Danionidae; genus Danio; species Danio choprae. Next base: position 5,395,096 of record CAIGQW010056782.1, read on the forward strand.
TTTGGATGTGGAATTGTATCTAGTGGTTGTTCCCGGTGCTGTTTTTGGGTCAGCGGGTGCTTTATGTGGAATTTTGTTATCAGGTGTTGTGGCACAGGTCATCTAGGCCTTTCTGACTGTTTGATTTCTCAGACTTGTGACACTCAGTATTTTAGGCTGGTGTTTTTGTGTACACTGTAAAAAAATGCAGGGTTCCACACAATTCCTTCATGTTGTTCCAACACAAATTAATTACATTAACTTAATTTTTTTTTTACAAATTAAATTTTACATAAAACAATTAAGTTGTAATGAGAGAGTGTGTATGGGTGTTTCCCAGCACTGCGGCTGGAAAGGCATCCGCTGCATAAAACATATGCCGGAATTGCCGGGAAAATTTGTGAATGAATGAAATTATCCTTTCATTTTACTTAGTACATTTCTGAATGAGAGTTTTTTTTTTACAGAAAGATATGAATTTAAAACTAGCCAAAATAAAACAAATAAGACTTTTTCCGGATGAAAAAATATTATAGGAAATACTGTGAAAAATTCCTTGCTCTGTTAAACATCATTTGGAAAATATTTGAAAAAGAAACACATAAAATTCTAATAATTTTGACTTCAACTGTATATGAGCAGAAGGCAGAGGCTCACTCATCTCAGCTCCACCCAAAATCTAGCATCCGCGTCCCCTGCCTGTTCATGGAGGCCACAAAAACCCGAATCTGTGGGGTAATTTCAAGAAGTAAGTTGCAAACGGCAGGCCTAATCCCTGAGAGACAGGAACGGGTGCTCTCTGTATCCCGGAGGATCTGCTTCTCCCCTGCCGTTCCTCCATCTCACAGGGATTAGAGCCCGCGTCCCTCTGGCCTACCCCAATATGAAAAGCTGGATAAGTGCTGGAGGAAATAAATCTGATTCTCTCGTCCCTTCCTCTCCTGGCAGAATGAGATCTGCTTCGTTATGGCCCCTTATTGAATTTTTTTCTTGATCTTGATAGAGTGCTGATGTTAAAGTGAGAGGGGAAATGAAGTCGCAGCTCGTGGTGAATTAGGCCTGGCTGATTGGCTTGAGATCTTATTCTGAGGATTTTTTCTTTTCCTTTTTTTTGTTGCCGTCATGTGGTTCAAAGCTCTTGTTCATGCTATTGGGTTGTTGGTTTTTATTAATATGTGATTTGATGCACTATATTTGATACAATGGATGTTTTTTTTAATTATTATTTTAAAAACAAAGAAAACAACTGGCGTAAATGTTAATTTTGTAATTTCACTGATGTTGCATGAAATAATAATATATAATAATAATTATTATAATAATAATAATAATTCTAAAAATAATAATAATTATTATTATTATTGTAATAATAGTAAAATAATAATAATAATAATAATAAATAATAGTAATTGCATAATAATAATAATAATAATAATAATAATAATAATAGTAATGAAATGATTTTTATTTTAAAATATATATTATAGTATTTTTATTACTATAAAATATTTTAATAAACTATTAGTGGTAGTTGTAATAGCATTACATAAGTGAAAATTGTTATGCAATGGTTTACAGTTAATATTACAGTTCTTTTTCTTAATATATTAATAGACTGACTTTATTCGATAAATAATGATGATGGCAATAATAAAATTTGTATTTTAAAAAAATGAACAGATTAGTAATTATAGTTAAAAATAACAAAATAATAAGCATTTACTACTACTACTATTATTATTGTTATATTATTATTATTGTTGTTATTATTATTTATTAAATTTGTAACAATAATATTATTATTATTATTATTATTATTATTTTAATAAATTATTAGTAGAATAACTAGACTACTGCTACAATTACTACTAATAATAATATTCATTTAATTTTAAATAATTTTTAAAAACTTTTTAATTACTTGTCATAACATGTTTAAATAATACGTAGTAGTAGTAGTAATAAAAGAAGAAGAAGAAGAAGGAGAAGATTGCAGTTACATGCATTTTCCCCATTTTATTTATTTGATTTACTTATTTATTTATATAATTTAGTTGTCATACTATGATTTCATTAAATAAATAATGCACATGCAAAAACAAAAGCTTAGTTGGCTAGTGCATTTTCTAAAAAGTCATGAAACCATAGAACTCCACATTTCCAACAATTCCCAAACTCACGTTGAAGTCAAAATGATTAGCCCTCCTGTTAATTATTTTTGTATTCTTTTTCAAATATTTCCCGAATGATGTTTAACAGAGCAATGAATTTTTCTCAGTATTTCCTATAATATTTTTTCCTCTGGAGAAAGTCTTATTTGTTTTATTTCAGCTAGTTTTAACTTTTTCTTTTTTATTTTAAGGTCAATATTATTAGCCCCTGTAAGCAATATTTGATTGTCTACAGAACACACCATTTTTATACAAGGATTTGCTTAGTTACCCTAAGTTTAACCCAGTTAACCTAGTTGAGCCTTTAAATGTCACTTTAAGCTGAATACTAGTATCTTAAAAAATATCTAGTAAAATATTATGTGCTGTCATCATGGCAAAGATAAAAGAACTCAGTTATTAGAAATAAGTTATTAAAACTATTATGTTTAGAAATGTGCTGAAAACATCTTTCTGTTAAACCAAAACGATTTACAAGGCGGCCAATAATTCAGGAGGGCTAATAATTCTGACTTCAATTGTACATCACGGTAGACCAGAAAACACTTTGACATCTTTCCATTTCCGTGTCTCTATTAAAAAGCTAAAGCAGGTTAATGTGTCGAACTATTTTTGGGGGGTGTTATGTGCGTCATCGCAGAGGTGCGTTTCTGATTAAAAGACGTTTCCCCCAAAAGCCATCTGCAGGCCGAGAGCCATAACTCAGGCTGACAGTAAAGAGCAGCGGCGTGTTTGGTCTGGCTGGCGGTGCTGTTGTTTTAGTCTGCAGAGGAAAGAGACGGGAGAGGTTTTGGTGGCTGAGAGGCTTGTTTGCTGCTCTTTGAGACGGCTGGATGTTGAAACATTGGGGCTTGTCAGGCCGCGAGGACGGTTTACATTCCTGGTAAGTGTCCGTCCATCCTGGAATGCGACCGTGGAGAGGAGCACATGTGGACTTGGTAGAAAACAAGCACGCTTATAATAATAATACCCACCAAAAGAGCTGCTCACATCCATGTCTGACTGTCGGCCAGAGAGTCTTGTGTTGTATTGTATTGTATTGTACTGTATGGAAGAATGAAGAGAGGATGTACAGTAGGCAATTATGAATACTTTTAAATAGGTTATTGTGATTATTTGTTGTGTAGACAATCTGGGAAAAAAAATTCTAAAGGGGGCTATTAATATTGACCTTAAAATTTGTGAAAGAAAAATTATAAACTGCTTTTATTCCAGTCAAACTAAAAGAATTAAGGCTTTCTCCAGAATAGGAAATATTATAGGAATTACTGTGAAAATGTTCTTGCTCTTTAGGCAGACGAGACTGTACAATGGATTAAGTGTATTAATGAATTCTGTCACATTTAATGTAGTGATGCAATTGTTAATATTTTGTTCCAGTATTTCTGGACTAAACAGTGGCTGATACAATTTCACTACATATATTCTATATAGTCGTTATTAATTTACACATCATTTATGCTGTTTAATATTTACTTTAAAGAAGGTCGCTGGTTCGAGCCTCGGCTGGGTCAGTTGGCATTTCTGTGTGGAGTTTGCATGTTCTCCCCGTATTCGCGTGGGTTTCCTCCAGGTGCTCCCCCACAAGTCCAAAGACATGCGCTATAGGTGAATTGGGTAAGCTAAATTGTCCGTAGTGTATGTGTGTGAATGAGTGTGTGTGGGTGTTTCCCAGTGATGGGTTGCAGCTGGAAGGGCATACGCTGTGTAAAAAATATGCTGGATAAGTTGGCGGTTCATTCCGCTGTGGCGACCCCAGAATAATAAAGGGACTAAGCCGAAAAGAAAATGAATGAATGAATATTTACCTTATTGGGTGTAATTCTAGACCTGTGAAGAGATGCGATCCTAGACCTGTGAAGAGATTATCCGAAGGTACCCTGGACCAGGCCGTATCCCGAGCTGATACCGTGGTGGCCATGGAGTAATGGAGTGCATGAGACTGATTCCTGAAAGGCTACAGTGATGGACGAGTCTACCTTTGATCCTGTGGACCAGCCTTACCTCCCGCTGGTGCCCTACCCTCACCTGCAGCTTACACGATGGATGTCCAGCTTCTCCAGCCGGCGCCTAGACTGCAGCTCCACATAGGAAGTTTGGCCAGAAGAAAATGACCGTGCCTAACATAGCCTGGTTTCTCTCGAGGTTTTTTTTCCTTCACTTCGTCAACTGGTGAAGTTTTTTTTTTCCTCCACTGTTGCCACTGGCCTGCTCGGATCGGGACTTGTGGAGCTGCGCTTCGGTGGATTTGCTCTTCAGTGTTTGAACTTTCAGCAGTGAAACTTAAGCCACACTGAACTGAACTAAACTCTAAAACCTGGACTTTACTTGAACTTGTTAAGCTGCTTTGACACAATCTATATTGTAAAAAGCGCTATATAAATAAACTTGAATTGAATTGAAAACTTGAATTGGCATTTAAGTTTTATTTTTACACTAGTTAAATATTAAGTAGTTATACCTATTATTTTAAATATATGCTTTTTTTTTAAAGAAGTGGAAAGCTAAGTAATAAAGTAAATATTAAGTTAATAATTAACTATTAATAATAACCACTAACTGTTATTAACTATTTAGTTTTTCACTTCTTTTATATTATTATGCTTAATAATTAAAAACAAATAATTAATTATTTTGTTTTTCACTTTTTTTATTTAGTTTTAGCATTTATTAATTATACCTTATTGTCATTGGAATTTTACATTTTCTATTAATGAGCATAAAATATTTTAATAATAATTTAATAATAATAAAAAAATTTAAAATATATTATTCTTATTATATACACACATTTATTTATGTTTTAATCTGTATGTGATTTTGTGTATGCGTGTAGAATTTTTTTTGTGTTTATTTAGCCAAATTTCTTTGCCATATAATTGATTTTACTTTTATTGACATATATTAGCATGAGTATTAGCATTAATAATAATAATAAACGTGTCTGCACTTGAAAACATATTAATGGTGTGGAGTTGCTAAAGCGTCTTAAACTACTTCTCTTTCCACTGAAATCAGTTTCCACAGCACTCTTTTGAATTTGGTGCATATTTTTCTTCATGAAAGATTTTATTTTTGAAATACACCACAAATGAGTCTGTCCCTCCAGGGATGGCAGACACAAACGGAGAGTAATATCACTGAGTGTGTGCTGAGGTTCTTACAGTAAATGTAGTAATAACTGAGAACGCTGCTTTATACCCTGCAGAGATTTCACCTCTCATCATACAGGCTTACGTACACATTATTTTTCCATGTGGCAGTGCAACCGGTTTTTACAGGCTTCTTCAGCCAGCTTTTATGCAAATATTAGTTAAACACTTTCAAAAAAAAAGTTATCATCATATTTGTCCACACAGGTGTTATTTTGTCAAGAAAATGACCCCTGCGCTTCAAAACAATGACATTATCAGAAGTAAAGAAAGAAAAGCTGTCAATGGGCCAATGCTCTTTAAAAAGGTATGATTTTGTATGTAAAGGCATGGGGCGCCGCTAGCACTTTTGGTCCCTATGAATAAATGCAATTTATACTGTGCAGTTACTGACTACTTAATCAGTTATATTATTAGAAATTGTTCACTGGGACAAAAAAATTAAAGATTCACCTTAATCGAGTCTTCTGCGCAAGCTCAAAAAGTTTTACTTGAGTGGAAAATTTGCATGAGGTGGAAAAACAACCCATGAGTAAACTAGAGCCAGTGGTGCGGTGATTTGCTTTTGATGTGAACCCAACAATAATCAGCCAATTAAAATCCATCTTTATTTTTTATTTTATTTTACCCAGCAGTATTCAGCCAATTAAAATACATATCTTATTTTACCCAGCAATATTCAATGTTCTGCCATGTGCATTCTGTTACACGTTTCAAATCCACTAAATTACATTTTGGTGCGTTACTTTGGGTGCGTTTTGTTGTATTTTGTTTCAGATACACGTTGTCCTTTTAAAAAAGGGGCGGTTTGTCGTACAGAACACTAGCGAACCTCTGACCAAAACCCAACCAATAGTGTTTTCAGAAGCAGATGTAAGAGAAAAAGTGTACGATGACCATGTAGTTTGACATTAATTTTACATTGCTTTATCTCTTTTGTGGAACCATGGTTCACCGAAATCGATCCCGAGCGCACTGCATCACAAGTACAACACCGTACAAAGCAAGCAACTGAGCAAACTGACCACACCAGAAAAAGTTTTCCATATGGAGATGGATAGGTGGTATTGGTGGTATTTATTTGGTGATTGGCAAAAAATTACACAAAAATAGTCCTTTATTCGTTTATAATATGTCCCTGTAAATAATATTACTGTGAAAAGGATCAAAAGTTGTTTTGCGTCATACTGCCCCGTAGCATTCTGCAATCAAGCATATGTTTAAGTACGTATTTGCATATTTGCAAGCTCGGCCATGTATTTTCAATGAGCCTGTGTTGGATTTACTGCATCCAAGTCATCACCTTTCTCTCTTTCCCCCAGTGCAAGCGTCTGGAGCAAGAGCTTCTTCACGTAAAAGAGCCGAGCCACAATTCTGCGAACAGCACCCGCCATCCCACCATCCAAAGCAATCGGGAGCGATCGAGCAAGGTGAAACTAACACACACACACACACACACGTTTGTATTGGTGGTTTATGAGGACTCTTTATGATGTGTAATGTATTTTATACTGTAAGAACTGCTTAATATATGGCCTTACCCCACCCCCACACCTACCCCTAACCTAACCATCACAATAAACCTGTGGGATATTTTGAATGTGAAAAGACCTAGTTAAGTTAGATTATTAACAGTTTTGAATTACGAGGTCACAAGACATGGCCTCATAAACCACCTCAATTTTGTAATACCTAGGTCATACAGATGTCATTATACAAATTAGTGCCCTTGTAAACTACAAAAACAAGTACACACATACACGTGGACTCTCTAGAATTGAATGAGGACTCTTTATGAGAAATAACGTATTTTATACTGTAAAAACGGCAGTTTTTAACAGTTTTGAATTACAAGGACATAAGACCTGTCCTCATAAACTACCTGAACATTGTAATAAGAATCTGTTTTAAAAAAATGCAGAGCAAGGTCCATGTGGCACGATATTATGAATGTGATGTAATAACGATAATACTGAACCCATTCGAAAATAGGAAACAATATGTTTTGATAAGCACTTGATGATACATCATATACCACAGGATGGACACAATGAGCACCTCCTCCGCCATGTTATAATGGTAAATAAAACAGTTGTCATGCCAACTTTATACTATAAACAGTAACTTGCAACGGTCTCCCCGCCTCCGAGCTCTTCTGATTGGTCCACTGCTTTTGGACCTGACAGCTGCGCTGCGTGTGAAAGTTGAAGATCTTTCAACTTGACACATTGTCTAAAAAAAAATGGCGCTCACGTGCACGCCGACTCAAAAGACACGAGATGCAAGCATAATGGTCAAACACATCCATCCAGCACGTGTTTTCATTTAAAAACAATAGAACAGTAGCGTGTTGGAGAGGAAAAACGCATTCTACCTCTAAATCTAAACCTCACCGAAAACCTGTGTTTATTTGAATGTGAGAAGATGCTGTTAAGTAAGATTTTTAACAGTTTTGAATTACAAGGACACAAGACATATCCTCATAAACCCCTCAACATTGTAATACCTAGGTGTAACACTAAATCAGTGTCCTTGTAAACCCCCAAAACCAGTACACACAAACGCCCACGCGCACATGGACTCTCTAGAAGTGCATATCACGATCCTTCAGTGCTTGAAAACATGCTGGTGGTGTTTGCCAGCAGCAACCCCATCCTCAAATGCGACCTTCAGCGTCTTTATCAGCCGTCATTACACTCTCCACTGTATCATTCATTAACTTGTATTTGCTCTCGGCCGCTCTTGTTTTCCAGTAATTTGTGGCGATAGACTGGCCGCGGGTGTGTGTTTGACAGGGTTTTAGGATGACACCGGCTGGTCAGTCGGCTGTGGGTCTGTTAGGGAGACTCAGGGCAAACATTTGATTTGCTGTATTTATCTGATGCAGCGCGAGCCCTTGAGTTTAATGCAGCGCGCTGTAAAAGGGTCCATCATTAGATGGAGCTGAGCAAACACGCTGAGAGAGCAGGAGGGGGGATGCTGAGTCAGGGACGAGACCTGGGCATTTATGACACATCAACGCTGCTGAATTGATGATTATATTAGCAGCTATCTGGATCTGATGTAATGAACTTAATCTCCAATCGGCCAATGGGCTGCAGATGTCGAAGGGGAGGTTGACCTTGTTTTGTTGTTGTTATTATTATTCTTCATTTTGAATGTTTTATGTTAGTTTGATTTGTGCGCGAGTCTGAATGAGACATGCATATTAGCGCACTGTAAGTGAAGTAATTTTTTTCAGCATAAGTGCATTACTTGTGCTAATAGCATACTGTGATTAACATTTTTGATAGTTTACTAGCATTAACTTAGATATTTTGTTTTATTTATTTATTTGTTTGTTTGTTTGTTTATGGGGGTATTTTAAAATAAATCTAAAATATCTAAAATAAAATAATATTTGTTATTTTAATAATCTAATCATATTTATTATCATTAAATACAATTTTATTTTAGTTTAATTTTAGCAGTAGTTCTAGATGTATAAAATAAAATAATAGTAATATTATTTGTTACTTTAATAATCTAATAATATTTATTATCATTAGTTTATAATTATTTTATAATTATTTATTTATGGGGGTATTTTACAATAAATTAAAATATCTAAAATAATAATAATAATAATAATAATAATAATAATAATAATAATAATATTTGTTATTTTAATAATCTACTGATATTTATTATCTTTAAATATAATTACTTATCAATAAAATAATTTGTAATAATAATAATAATAATAATAATAATAATAACAATAATAAATATTTTTATAGTGATGATTATTGTTGCTATTTTTCATAAATTAATTTTTGCATATATTTATTTATTGTGGTATTTGTTTTTATTTTAGTGGTATATTTAGATATTTTAGGTCTCAAATAAAATTATATTTGTTATTTTAATAATTGAATAATATGTATGTATTCTTATTATTATTAATATATATATATATATAATATTATTATTATTATTATTATTAATATTATTATATACTTTTCATTTATTCATTAGGATAACCTCCTTGAGATGTACCATCTCATTTTCAAGGGGGTCCCACAATTAATCACAATCACATAATAGTAAAACAAAAAGACAAAAACAAAACATAAATTACATAACATCCATAAAACAACAAAACAAACATTAACAAAAGGGGAAGAAGTATACATGCATACATGCATACATACATGCATACATACATACATACATGCATACATACATGCATACATACAGTACAAAAAGATATACAGATTATACAATCATCAATACATGTATTAATTCACCTTATTGGTCCTTTTGTTGTTGTTGAATTCAGCCCCAAATTTTGAGTGGTTTAAGCTACACTTTACATTTTACTTTACACAGTACAATTTACTGGTAATATCCTACTTTAGTTTTCTTTCTACAGTAAATATTGTTTCTACACCATATTTTCCTGTGGTTTAATAATTCTTTGTAAACCTTTTTTTATTCATTCCCTTTCTAGACCATACATTTTAGGGCATTTGTTTTATGGTGCAGCATTTGCTGTCACATTCACTGTTTATAATATTCTGCCATTCATTTTTTCTTCGGCTTAGTCTCTATTTCAGAGGTCACCACAGTGGAATGAACCGCCAACTATTCCATGTTTTACGCAGCAGATGCCCTTCCAGCTGCAACCCAGTACTGGGAAACACCCATACGCATGCGCACGCACACACACACTCTCTTACACTGTGCCCAATTTAGTTTATTCAATTCACCTATAGCGCATGTCTTTGGACTGTGGGGGAAACCAGAGCACCCAGAGGAAATCCACGCCAACACAGGGAGAACATGCAATCTCCACACAGAAACGCCTCCTGGCTCAGCCGGGACTCGAACCAGCAACATTCTTGCTGTGAGGCGACAGTGCTAACCACTGAGCCACTGTACCACCCTGTTTATAATAATAATAATAATAATAATAATAATAATAAAAACAATACAGAGGCTAAATGAATGATAATGATACTTCAATTTCATTATCACATTTTCATCAAATAAATACAGGATTGTTTATATTTAGACATATTGATGTGGGTTGGAGTCTGAAAATTCTGGGATGCAACTGTGCCACATGGTGATGATTATCGCTAGATAAGAAATAATCATTATGTATAATCTGGTAAAAAGTCCAGTCTGTCTCCATGCAAAGCTTTCTGAAGATTTCCCAAAAAAAGAGAAGATATTTCACATTTAAGATGGTTCGGCTGATGGCTTATTAAGAAATATATTAAATTTTGTTATTAATGTAGCACTTGGTTTTTCTATAAATCCCCTTAATTATAGATTGACTCCTGGGATTACAGAGCGGGGTTTTTAATTTAAAACGAAATGGGAACAGCTGTCGTAAAATTAGTCAACAGTGCCGGGAACATATCCACAAAACAATTTAAAAATGAACAGGACTTCCACTTATCGATTGACATTTTACTTTAAAGAAAGCTGGAGTAAATCTGCAGGGGGGGAAAGAAAGAGAGTTTAAGATGATGAGCAAAGACGTTTCCTTCTGAAACCTTTATATTTAGCTTTTAACTCGCACTAACTTTCAAGGATTTTATTCAGAAGATTAATTTCTGGGTTTTTAATCGCCCGCTCTTTAGAGATGAAGGATGTTAACTTGTGTTTTTTTTATATTGTCATCATGGAAGATCAAAGATAGACCTGTTTTTTTCTTTTTTCCTTTTTTTATTACTTGCTAATAGCATGCTGTGATTAACATTAATCTTTATAGTTTACTAGCATTAACCTAGATATTTAGTTTATTTATTTATTTATTTATTTATTTATTTATTTATTTATTTATTTATTTATTTATTTATTTATTTATTTATTTATTTATTTATTTATTTATTTATTTATTTATTTATTTTTTTATTTATTTATTTATGGGGGTATTTTATTTTAATTTTAGCAAAAACTCTAGATACCTAAAATAAAATAATAATATTATTTATTTTAATAATCTATTAATATTTATTATAATTAAATTATAAATATTTTATCAATAATGTAATTTGTAATAATAACAATTCTTTTATAGTAATGATAATTGTTGCTATTTTCTCACGTATTTATTTTTGCATATATTTATTCATTTACTTATTGTGTCATTTTATTTTTATTTTAGTAATAGGTTTATATCTTTAATAAAATAATCTAAATCTGCAGGGTGGGAAAGAAAGAGAAATCACATATACATAATAAATATGTTTTATTTATTTAGTTTGTTTATAGGGTATTTTATATTAATTTTAGCAATAACTCTAGATATCTCAAATAAAAAATAATAATATTTGCTATTTTAATAATCTAATAATATTTATTATCATTAATTATAATTATTTTATCAATAAAGTAATTTGTAATAATACATTTTTTAAATAATAATGATAATTGTTGCTATTTTTTCACGTATTTATTTTTGCATATATTTATTTATTTACTTATTGGGTCATTTTATTTTAGTATTAAGTGTATATCTTTAATAAAATAATCTAAATCTGCAGGGGGGAAAGAAAGAGAGTTTAAGTTGATGAGCAAAGACTTTTCCTTCTGAAACCTTTATATTTTTATATCATATATACATAATAAATATGTTGTTTTATGTATTTATTTATTTATTTGTTTGTTTGTTTGATTATTTATGGGAGTATTTTATTTTAATGTTAGCAATAACTCTAGATACCTAAAATAAAATAATAATATTGTTTTTTATTTTAATAATCTAATAACATTTATTATCTTTAATTAATATAGTTTTATCAATAAAGTCATTTGTAATAATAGCAAATTGTTGCTATTTTTTCATGTATTTATTTATTTATTTATTTATTTATTTATTTATTTACTGATTGTGTCATTTTATTTATATTTTAGTGATAAGTTTATGTAATTTTTTAATAAAATAATCTAAATCTGCAGGGTGGGGGGAAAGAAACAGAGTTTAAGATGATGAGCAAAGACGTTTCCTTCTGAAACCTTTATATTTAGCTTTTAGCTCGCACTAACTTTCAAGGATTTTATTCAGAAGATTAATTTCTGGGTTTAGAGATAAAGAACGTTAACCTGCATCTTTTTGTCATCATGGAAGATAGTGATCAAAGATAGACCTGTTTTTTCCCCATTTCCTTTTTGCAATTAAAATGTAAATTAAGGGTGTATTTGGTGTTTGTTGTCACTTCATCATCATATTTCACCAGAACAGCAAGGCACCTGCAAAGTGTTTTTTTTTTTTTTTTTTGGGCTTGTGACTTTTGTCAGTTGACAGCGCCCAGGGCTATTCCTCATCTTATCTCTTCAGTCTGTCTCGTTTTCACCTCAGCATATGTAAAGAACCTGTTCAACTACCATCTCAGAACCCCGTTAGGTTTTAGGTTTTGTTATCTTTGTGGCTATCAATTGCCCATGCCAAAAAAATACATATACAATACAGCCCCTAGACCAGGGGTGACCAAACTTTTTCTTATAACGGGCCAAAAACCAACCTTGACTGAGGGTTATATATATATATATACACACACACACATGCCAGCTGCAACTAATCACTGGGAAACACCCATACACTCTTGCATTCACACACATACACTACGGACAATTTAGCTTACCCAATTCACCTATAGCGCACATCTTTGGACTTGTGGGGGGAAACCAGAGCACCCGGCGGAAACCCACACGAACACGGGGAGAACATGCAAACTCCACACAGAAATGCCAACTGACCCAGCTGAGGCTCGAACCAGTGAACTTCTTGCAGTGAGGTGACAGCGCTACCCGCTGTAGCACCGCGCCACCCTCATACTCGAATTATAGTTCTAATTATAAATAGCGAACATAATATTTCATATTCTATTTGCTAATATTAATTAATCGTTTCAGATATAATGTATTATATTATTCTACATTATTGTATAGAATTTGTACTATTATAATAATAATGTGATTTGTTATAAACTGTTTTTGTTAACCGTTATAAAACTGTAAGAGGATTCCAGCACTACTTTTGATAAAGGAGATACATTTATTGATAATACATCTCTCTTTATACCATAAAATATACATTACACATTTCAGCTTTCTTACTTCTAGGTAACTGGAGTTTTTTTCACACATAAAATTTGAACCAGTTAATAAATATAAGCGTTATCGTATTTTATATCCGAGAAAACGGCAGCTCCTCCATTTAGTTGCGTCTGTTTATAGCGCACTGATGACCGGATTAAGACCGAAGCGGACCATGAGGCGTCTAGCTATATATTATATAATGTCTATGATCTATAGTATATGTATATAATTCTATAAATTCTGCCTATTGATAGCAACATCATGACTGGAAACCTTGGCTATTGTAACAGATTAGAGGGAAGACAAAGGTGTATTAACAGAAAGAACAGGTTTTTAATGATAACCTAAGCAAACAGAGTAAAGGAGGTTCTTCAGAACAGAAACATAATCAATACCAACGTAACAGAAGAAAACCAAACAAACAGAACTTAACTTCAGGTGGTAACTGAAACAAGATGATGGAGATGGTTGCAAACAGTTCAGGGACCAATGTACAAGATCACAGGCTGGATAACAGGCAGACTGGTTAACAGACAAACAGGATATATAACGACTGGTCAGGGGTTTCTGAGCTGGGAGAGGAATTAGGAGGCCGTGTTCTCACAAGTAGATCAGACATTGAATGGTTGAATGTCCCTGGCTTATGTAGCGTGAGTGGTGTGATAAACAGCAGGTGAAGGTGATTAGAATTCAGGTGATTGGGGCCGTGCAGGTGCTGTGAATGAATCTGACTGCTCGGATGAATTCCAGACAACTATAGTCTTAGTGCTGTCTTACATGTTCATTCATTCATTTTGTTATCGACTTAGTCCCTTTATTAATCAGGGGTCGCCACAGCGGAATAAACCACCAACTTATCCAGCATATGTTTTATGCAGCGGATGCCCTTCCAGCTGCAACCCATCACTGGGAAACACCCATACACTCTCATTCACACACATACACTACGGACAGTTTAGCTTACCCAATTCACCTGTACCGCATGTCTTTGGACTGATTCCAAATTTAAGATGTAACTCATTTTACATTTTAAAAGAAGTCTGTGTAAAGTTAAAATATGACCCAGAACCACTAAGACCAACACGGGCTCATTCTGAAAACGTACCCCTATGCATGTTTCTGGAGACCGCGAATTATGTGGCCGGAGGTACGTATGGCTGCATTTCATTTTTTAAACAAACGCTACGGGGCGGTATGACAGCATTCCTTTTCGCTTCCGTTAGCTCGCCATGTACGTCGGCAGACTTGAGACGCAGAGAGGAGTTGACCACGACGACCGGGTTCGGGTCAATCAATAAAATTGGTTGGGTTTATTGAAGGTGGAGAATGGGTCAGTCGATCGGTCAGTCAGACGTTCAGTCAGTCAACAGTGGCCTCTGGTGGGTTAACACAAGAACGGCAGACGCGAATGGAACTCGCGAGAGAAATTTGAGATCTCAAAAAGAGTACACAGCGCCCTCTGCTGGATTCGAGAAAACAAAAACTTAAAAAAAAAACATACCTCCCGGGTCGTATTTTGCGGTCTCCAGAAATGTATCCACAGGTACGTTTTCAGAATGAGCCTGGGTTGACTAAGACACAGAGTCTTATGTTGCACTGGTATATTTTTGGCAGAGACTAAAATACATTGGATGAATAAAATGATATATTTTTCTTTTATGCCAAAACAAACATTAGTTCCGTGAAGATATTTCGTCTATGTTTCTATTTTAAATATATGAAGAGATGAAAAAAAAAAGTCTTAATGCCATCTGAAATTTCCTGCAAAGATGAGCATTTTTCTCTATTTATGTTCAGATATTTTACTTTAAGGCAATGGAAATAACAAAAATCAAGTGAAATTATTGAACCTACATAAAGGAGCCTGAGAAAAAATATTTTACAAGGAAAATTCAGACAGCACTCAGGTTTTTGCATCTGAACTCTTTTTCAAAACATGATCTTTAATTAGTAATATGCATTGCTAAGCTCTTCATTTAGACCGCTTTCAATGCAATTTTCTAAGTATATAGATTTTTTTTATTAACCCTCAGATTCCAGATTTTTAAATAGCTGTATCTAAGTTAAATATTGGCCTATCATAACAAACCGCACATCAAAGGTGTTGTATAAATCTCAATGACTGGTTTAGTAGACCAATGTGTGTATATACGGTTGAAGAGTGAGTGAGTAAAATACAATAACACTACAGTATTTATAGATTGTTTTCAATCATGTGGTTCTGGTGACCTGTGAAATTCAGATGGAGGGCAGGAAGTAAAAAACTAAATGGGGGACATAGAAGAAAGTCTGTATTTTAGCAATTTATACCATATTGCAAAAGAGATATAAATAGAAAATAGCCACATATGTTGGGCATGATCCTTATATCATGAAGAGGGCCGAGTTTTCTACTGAACTAAAATATATTTGCTTGTCATCGAGGCAGTAATCACTGTATAAGCTATTACGTTGCATGAAAAATACTACAGTAAATACTATAGTGTTTGGAAGCATACTATAAGTATATTGTCGTGTAAGTATATTGTTGCTGTGGTACAACGCAACTGTAGTAATAAACAAATGATTCAATAGGCTTCAGTTTTCTACGCTATAATTGTACATCATTACAATGCACCACAGTTTATACATTACAATATTTGTTACAGTTTACTCGTTTACTATGCTACAGTATTCTGTAGCATTTATTAACAAAGTGAGAATTATTAGCACTCCTGTTAAATTGTAATTATTTATAATAATTATAACACATTTCTAAACATAATAGTATTAATAACTAATTTCTAATAACTGATTTCTTTTGCAATGATGACAGTACATAATATTTTACTAGATAATTTTCAAGATACTAGTATTCAGCTTAAAGTGACATCTAAAGACTTAACTCTGTTAATTAGGCAAGTCATCGTATAACAATGGTTTGTTCTGTACACAATTAAAAATATATTGCTTAAGGTGGCTAATATTATTGACCTTAAAATGGTTAAAAAATTTTTAAAACTGCTTTTATTCTAGCCGAAATAAAGCCATAAAAACAAAAATCAGAAATACTGTGAAAATGTCCTTGCTCCATTAAATATCACGAGAAATAATTGAAAAAGAGTAAATATTTCACAGGAGGGCTAATAATTTCCCCCTTAACTGTACTATATATACACTTATTTGTGGGCTGGTTTTAGTTTTGAAGCATTGTGTTCTCTGTGAGCTGTGAATGGGGGATGTGGGGTGGTTTCGGAGAGTTTGCCCTCGCTCTGAACCACCTGTGTTTGCTCTGCAGCTTTTCTCTCTGCATTGACAGCAGTGAAGTGATCTCACACACTCACACACTGGCTCCTGCCCCCATCAATCGTTCTGTCCAGACCTCACCTTTAACTCCCGTTTACTGATTTCATCTGCTGGGACTCTCAATGACCATAAATGAGGATAACATTGTCTTGATGGTGCTGATAAAAGCATATCGCGAAACTGAAAACAAAGACTAATAATCTTTCCTCTTTGCTGACAGTTTTCCTGATATGCTTTTATTCAATAATTTCACTGAAAAGAAGCCATTTGCTTGTTCTCGTAACTCCAAATTAAGCTTAATTTTGTATCTTTTTGTAACACCGAATCTAATAACAGTAACCCATATTTAAAGTTTAGTTCGTCATTTACTCCAACCTCATGCATTCCAAAGACTAAAGTTATTTAACATATTTTTCAGGGCGACACGGTGACTCAGTGGTCAGCACTGTTGCCTCACAGCAAGAAGGTCGCTGGTTCGAGTCCCAGCTTGGTCAGTTGGCATTTCTGTGTGGAGTTTGCATGTTCTCCCCGTGTTCGCGTGGGTTTCCTCCGGGTGCTCCGGTTTCCCCAACAGTCCCCAAAGACTGAGCTGTAGGTGAATTGAATAAGCTAAATTGGCTGTAGTGTATGTGTGTGAATGAGTGTGTATGGGTGTTTCCCAGTACTGGGTTGCAGCTGGAAGGGCATCCGGGTAAAACGTATACTGGATAAGTTGGCGGTTCATTCCGCTGTGGCAACCCCTGATGAATAAAGGGGCTAAGCCGAAGGAAAATGAATGACTGAACATATTTTTCAACACATTTCTTTAATTGTTTTGGGACAACTGAATTATTTTACGTTCAATCCACTTACATTTGTAAAATTAACTAAATTAACTTAATCGATTTGTGTTGGGACAACATGAAGCAATTGTGTGGAACCCAGCATTTTTTATAGTGGACAAATTTTTCTTGCTTGTTCAAACTACTTGTTTAAAATGAGCTGAAATAACAAAATTGTTCAGAATTCTTGTTTTATGTTCAATCCACTTATATTTGTTACGTTAACTTAATCGATTTGTGTTGGGACAACATGAATGAATTGTGTGGAACCGCGCACTTTTAACAGTGTACTGTTAAAAGTGAATAGTTGACTTTAGTTTAAAGTGAGTAAACTCGTGGACTTAAATTTATTAAGTGCTAATAAAGTAATTATTACTATGTGCATAATTATAAAAATTGAGTCAACTTAACAGTTACACTGGGCTTACTCACCTTTTTTAAGTAAACTCAACTTACAGATTTATTAACTCTTTAAAGTAAAGTACTTTTGGGATTTTGCCTCTTCCTGCACATTAAGACTGTTTTGTTTTATTGTAATATTTTTTACTCTTGTGCAAATAAAGAAATAATAAAAAAGTAACAAATCGCTTTTTGCAGCACATACAGTTGAAGTCAAAATGATTAGCTCTCTTGTGCATTTTTTCATTTTCTTTTTCAAATATTTCCCAACTGATGTTTAACAGAGCAAAGAACTTTTCACAGTATTTTCTATAATATTTTTTCTTCTGGAGAAAGTCTTATTAGTTTTATTTTGGCTAAAATAAAATCAGTTTTTAATTTTTTTAAAGCCATTTTAATGTCTTTTATAAGCCCCTTAAGCAATATTTTTGTTCAATTGTCTACAGAACAAACTCTCATTATACAATAATTTGCCTAATTACCCTAACTTGCTTAATTAACCTAGTTAAGCCTTTAAATGTCACTTTCGGCGGAATACTAGTATCTTGAAAAATCTAGTAAAATATTATGTGCTGTCATCATGGCATAAATCAGCAAAAGCAGTCCTGTATTCATGCTACATACATTTTTCACCTGCCATCTTGCTGTTGGTTGACCTCTGACACGATTCAGGCCGTGCTGCTTTAAATGAGCTCCGGTTAGTGCCGAAGCGGACTGTGACACCGCTGATAACCTCCATCACATCCTCCTCTCCCCACTGGGTCAGAAAGGCCACGAGCAGCCCACCTCTGCCCCACCAAACGCTCGCTCGTAAAGGTCAAGGCTGCGACCCTCCTTTGCAGGGGCTTAATCTCTACAGGTTAACACGTTACTCTGGGAACCTAATTTGGATAATATTGTAATGAATGCTGACAAAATACATAAGATTAAACGAATTGTGCTTTGAAGTCGAGCTCTCCTCCCTGTTGGAGAAAAGTACATATTGACTTTGGAGGTTTGAGGCTTTTTGATGTTCTCTTTGACTTAGACCTGCGCTCCAGTAATTAGAAACCAGCGGAAGTGCATGTGCTTGTGGGTAAAAGTGTTTCAGGATTTCAGGCCTGTTTTCGTGACAGTCATGCATTGCGGGAAGAAAGCACGCAGACTTATCTGTAGCATGCAAAGATTGTATTTGCATTTATGTCTGTAGATTGCAGTTGAGGACTTTTAATCATGGGATACATCAGAGGCGTATAACGGTGTTGCATGCTGGGTTTTGACTGTTGTGTTCCAGTTGATTTTTGGCGGAAAAAAGAAAGAAAGAAACTCCCTTTTTTGTGCATCTTGATAAGGTACTATTGATGTCAAACAGGTGTCAAACTGAATGTGTTTTGCAGACAATGCATCCAATGGGATGAAAGCTTTATCGCTGACTGACTGTGATACACCCTGAAGATAAGGCACGGACAGCGTTTGTGTGTTTCTAAAGAGAACTGTCGAAATTCATTCCTATCAACGACACTCCTTGGTTTAACAAAGCCTGGATTATAGTAAAAGTTACCGGAGAGTCTATTCATCTCTAGCGCTAGTGATAATTCTGAGTCTTGAAGTCACTTGAAGGAATAGTTTAACAAAGATATATGAATATTGTCCGTATTTACTCGGCGGTATGTCATTACAAATCTGAAGGACTTCATTCTGTGGAAAACAAAAGGAGTCACTTTGATGAATGAATGTCTTTCAAAAAAAGTACTTTTAAGGCCAGTTCACACCAAAGATGATAATCATTTTGCTATTTGTTATTCTCATTCTTTGAGAATAGAGGAAGTCGCACCACACCTGTAATGATGATACAGTACATAGATGAATGATGTTACTACAGTCATTAGCTTTGTTTCTATCCTACGATGTGAATTAGATTCATGCGCAAAATTCGAATATGACATTAAACATTTGCAGATAAAGCAATGTTTCTATCCAATGAGTCAAAGAGAACAAAATAGTCACTTCCTGATAAACTGCTGCCAAATATCAAACAGAGAAATTAAGTAATTTGCTGCAGTAGGAGAAGCCACTGTGGACATTTATTTTTATGTAGTAAATTACTTGCGTCTTGTTGAAAACAAAATGCTATGAACGTGGGGTGGCTTTCGGAGGTTTGAGACACTCTTTGGGAGCACAGGAGCTTAAGACGGTTGGTATTACATACGTTCTGGAGGTAATAAAGCCAAACCATTTGGATGACTGACTTTGGCTGATGGCCAAAACAACATTTCAGATGTTTTATAAAGTGGTCATTCTGCTGGTTTGTCCATCAATGTCATCCCGTTTTGTTATCACATGGTCTGTTAAAAGCAAATCACAAGATTTTATTCATGTGCATGCTGGAATTTATTTCATAAATATGTTTCCATCATACACTTGAGAACGTTTGGCTCAACTTTAAATTGTAAGGCAACTTGCTGCAGAGCTTTTTAGTTGACTCAACTGCAGTACTTGGATTAAAAGTTGAGACAACTCCATGCACATTTTTTTTCTTATCGGATAAAAAGTTTATCCTATTCAGTTGTCGACACGTTTTGTATGCTCGTTTTCCAATTTATGCGCACCTTGCCATTTCCATTATGCATTTTTTATGCGATATTTCAAAATCCATGTAAAACAATTAGGTGGATGGAAAAATAGCTACTGTTTTTCAGCTGATAAATGATAAAAGCATTGACAGACATTCCTGCCCAATCTCACAAGGAAACATAACTTGTTCGAAAAGTGGCTAATTCATACGAGTTCATATAATTTCATTCAAATAAATTAGTATTTTTTTTATGTATGGTTTTTAAAAGACTGTCATTGGGAGATGAACCAGTCATACATAAAGTCATGAGATCATTGGGAATCATAAACTCCCAAGATCGTCTGTGTGACATAAATTCAGTTAATGTCAATTTTTTGCAACCTTTGGTAATTTTCGGATTGTTTACCTGAAATTGCACATATAATCACTCCATATCTAAAAAAAAAAAAACTTTCAAACATTTATGAAGTGAGCTTCACACAGGTGAGTAGGCTTGACAAACCACCTGTAGAAACACTCTTCTCTCTATTAAAAAACACTCTCTTACTCTAGCACTTAATTCTCTGAACACTAAGAGTTCCTTTGTATAATAATTAGCACTTGTGTGTATTGCCTCTTCCTGTTAAATCGCTAAATACCTCCGCAATTGTAAAATGCTTTTGACAAAAAATATTATCATTATTATTTTTATTATTATTATTATTATTGTCTGTTTATTTATTTATTTTATTTTATTTTTCTGTTTTTTTATTTATTTTTATTTTACCCGAGTCAAACTGACCCCAGAGATATTCTTTTAATGCTCTTTCAGTTGTATTTTATTTTATTTTATCATCTCATTTCATCTCACCCAAGTCAAAACTGACCCCAAATATTTTCTGTCCCTATCACAACTCAAAACTTGTCTCCTTTTAATGCTCTTTCAGTAGTACAGCTATGAGAAACATAAGCATAAAGGAATGACAGAATTGTCATTTTTGGCTATTCCTTTAACAGAAACCATGCCTATTATAGCCACTCTCTTGTCTTTTGTTGTTCTTTCTCTGTCTTTGTCCTCAGTCTGTCTCTCAGGGAGTGAATTGCAGGCCTTTACAGTAGCGCAGGATGTTTCGTTTGTTTAGATAGTCGGTCTACCTCCATTGTGTCTGTCTGCTCGGCCAACTGTTGAGAGGATGAACCTATCAATGCATCTGTTTCAACGGCAGGTCATTAGCAAGGGCTTTATTGTGCCGCAGGTTTAGAGAGGTATGGGGGACAGTGTTTACCCGGCCTTCCTCACACACGCACACACACACACACACACACACATCAGCCCAGGGATCCACCAGCGCTGAGTAGGTGCTGATTTTTAGGACAATAGAGTCGAATGCGCTGAGTTTCTTTTTGTGTCCTCATGAATGAATGCGTGAAGTTGAGATAGAGTTCAGATGAATATCTCGGTGACATTGGAGATTAATAAACGCTGAGAAAACAACTAAATGAGCCTATAAATATGAAATGATGTGATTTAGTGTTTGATTGATCTTCATTAGACTTGATTGATATACAATGTAATCGAAGAAGGAGAAACTAACAATGGATTATGCTAAGAATATTTTTCTTTGTGAAATTGAGCTAGCATTTATAAGCATTTATGCGTATGGACTGACAGATGCACAATTTGTTTTTAATTTATTAATCCAACTACTAATAATTGTTAAGGATCAATATCTTTTTTTAGACTGAAAGTAAGTGAAAAGTTATTTTGTGAATTATTTATTAGTTCCCCGCTGTGTCAGTTCCTCAGTGTAACAGCAGTGGGTAGACATTATGTATTAAGTTCAACCTTTTCGTTTGTTTGTTTTTTTATGCATTCATTTGGTTACAGATTTTTGTGCTTCTAGTTTAGTTAGGAGACAATAAAGTAAATAATTGAACCCATTTATTACTAACAAAACCAATATTGACTGTAATCCAACTCAGTCATTAGATCTGTTCAGAAATGAGCAGTATATTATTTTAAATATATATTTTTGTATTATGTTTTATTGTTGTCTGTAAACCAACTCAAAGCCATTTTACCATTTAATTATTTTGTTTCATTTTATTTTATTTTATTTTTTATTATTGACAAAACTAATATCAACTGTAATCAAAGTCAAAGCAATTTGACCAAGTTCATAATTGAATAGTTCATTATTTTAAAAAATATTTATTTTATTTTATTTTTCATTCATTAATTTTCCTTCGGCTTAGTCTCTTTATTCATCAGGGCTTGTCACAGCGGAATGAACCGTCAACTTATCCAGCATATGTTTTACACAGCAGATGCCCTTCCAGCTGCAACCCAGTACTGGGAAATATCCATACTCACTCATTCACTCACATACATACACTATGGCCAATTTAGTTTATTTAATTCAC
The DNA here is from genome assembly GCA_903798125.1 of Danio choprae. Lineage (NCBI taxonomy): Eukaryota > Metazoa > Chordata > Actinopteri > Cypriniformes > Danionidae > Danio > Danio choprae. The sequence continues at coordinate 5,417,954 of CAIGQW010056782.1, forward strand.
CTATAGTGCATGTCTTTGGACTGTGGGGGACACCGGAGCACCCAGAGGAACCCTAACCCTGACCCTAACTTCACACAGAAATGCCAACTGACCCAGCCGGGACTCAAATCAGCGACCTTCTTGCTGTGAGGCAACAGTTCTAACCACTGAGCCACCGTGTCGCCATTTTATTTTATTTTATTTCATTTTATTTTATTTTATTACTAACAAAACCAACTTTACTTTGCTTTACTTCACTTTACTTTACTCAAAGCCATTTGATCATTTCATTATTTTATTTTATTTTATTTATTTATTTATTTTATTTTATCTTTCACTACCTCTACCAACATCAACTGCAATCCAGCTCAAAGCCATTTGACTGGTTCACACATGAACACTATATATTAACAGAGCTTGATATGACCAGACCTGCATTTTCTTGTATCTCCACAGCTTGAGTTGGATCTTCAGGAGGCTCAGAGAGAAAGAGAAAAAGCCCTGCTGCTCAGTCACTCTCTACAAGAGGAGCTACAGACCTTACGCAGGTATCAGAGCTGATCCTGTACTCTAGCAACTGCTAAAACCACACATTTGATGCTTTTTACAATCTGTTTAAGTTGTGAACCTGCTCCGACGTGCCTTAAGTGTTGCATGAACTTGCAAACAAATAAAGGTGCAGAAGGAGGTGTTCTTGAGGATTGCAATAATTCAGCTGATGGTGTTAGTGCAGGATTTAAGGGAAGGCCTTTTGCATGGAATTCCTGAGGTGAGGAACCGTGCAGGCTTTGTTTTTGAAGATTCAGTCCATCATCTCTGGATTCTGGAGGTTTATGGATGTCACAAACTGTAGTTTCCAGAGTTTTGACTAGTTTACTTTTATTGTTGCTGAATTATAGCTCGTTTCATACCAGAGATATTAACTCTAAGCTTTATAATGAATAGCATAAAGCTGGCCAATAAGACGGAAGCTTTAAAAAAATAAATAAACCTTTTAGAAACTTTTTTTTTTCAAACTACTATCTTTTCAAGTTTGCAAACTACAGAGCAAACTAGATTCCATTAAGGATTAAATGTGCAAATGCGTAATTGTAAATGCAAAATTGAAAGCTTTAATCTGATCGACTAACTTTATGCAATTTGTGTTATGTTGTGTTAAAAAAAAAATCAATGCTCTTAATTAAAGTATTTCTTAAAATATCTTGGATATATTTATAAATATATATTTATATATTTATACATTTTTAGGTAATATATATATATATATGTATATATATTTATTTCTGTCCCTTTAAATTTCAACTTTAAACTTTTCTCCTTTTAATGCTCTTTCACTTTCATTTTATTTTATTTTATATTATTTATCATCTGTATGAAATAACAAACAATTTGCATTAGAAATACCTCGCATAATGCCTCGCGGGAATTTGTTTTTTTGTTAATTTTATGCGAGGATGGTATAATACATACATAAATACATATAAATGTTCATACGTTGTTTTTTAAACTTTAAATTTTCACAATTAAAAGGACAGTTGACCCAAAAATGAGCATTCTGTCATCATTTACTCACCCTTAAGCGTCTTCTGTTGAAAATGTTGGAAATCGATGACCATTATCTTCAGTAGTATTTGTTTTTTCCTAACTGTTGCCGGTTTCCAACATTCTTCAGAATATCTTCTTTTACGTTCAACAGAAAAAGAAATTCGTAAATGTTTGAACATGAGTAAATAGTGAGTGAATGTTTATTTTTGTGTGAACTATCCCTTTAAAAACCCCTCATCAAATGTCACCTCGCTTCACCGTGCTTCTGATTGAATCATGCCTTCATGCATTTAGCCTGATCACAGTCCAGCTTTAAAACAGATTACCAACATTTAACCTGGCTTTCATGTTTTGTGTTTGCTTTGTCCAAAGGAAAAATAAATGGCTCTGGTTAAGTGCAGTGAGTCATTTGACGACCGCAAACTCATGAGCTCAAGGACTGGAGCGTTGGGAAGTTGTGATCTCGAGCCACGTCTCCTGCAAACGCAGTCAGACGTCCGGCAGTGCAAAAAAAAAAGGTTTCAGCACCACCAAACAGATTGTTTTGGCCTACAAGCTGAACTCTGTGCTTATTTAAGGTTTTATTCAAAATGATAGTCGGGGTTTTAAATAAGCAAACCGAAGCGTTCCCAGTGGTCGTGATGGACTACCGCAAACCCGCCTCCCGGTTCTTGTGGTCCTGCCAGAGGCCTTGTTTGCTTTGCTTGGGCTTTATCTGTCAGTGTCGACTGCTTTGATAGATGATATGGATGGAGTAAATAGATTTGGCTCATAAACTGGTCGCGCTGGTTAAGTGAACTGCGTCCTGTTTCATCGAGACACCACATCCGTGTGTATCAAGGATTTTCCATTTGCATTCATCACATCTTATTAGATCCCCTCCGCATCTCATTGTGCATGCCTCTGTGTTTGGGTTTCACTCCAAAAGGGTTTTAAAAGCCCGATCATGTTGTGCAAGAACTTTCGGGAACACTTTGTGGTTCACTTTGTTTGTGTTTTTTGCTTTTGTGGTTGTTGTTTTACAGAATTTGTTCAGTTAGTAAATCTATCATTTATACATGGGTCAAAGGAAGTGAGGTGTCCCATTTTGCTGTTTGCATCAAATTACATAAAAAAGTGGTTTTATACTCGTTGAAAGCATATTTAATGCAAGTTTCTTAATGTTTTAGATAATGAAATCGATGAAATCATGTTTCGTTGTCATTCAGTTACAGAGATACTTTTGTAAAAATTGAAAAAAAGAAGAGACAAGTGCTTATTAAAATATATATTTAAGAAAATAAGTGATTATAGGAAATTTTATTATATTTATTCATTCATTCATTTTTCTTCGACTTAGTCCCTTTATTCATCAGGGGTCACCATAGCGAAATGAACCGCCAACTTATCCAGCATATGTTTTACACAGCGGATGCCCTTCCAGCTGCAACCCAGCACTGGGAAACACACATACACACTCTTTCACACTCATACACTACGGCCAATTTAGTTTATTCAATTCACCTATAGCGCATGTCTTTGGACTGTGGGGGAAACCGGAGCACCCAGAGGAAACCCACACCAACACTAGGAGAACATGCAAACTCCACACAAAAATGCCAACTGACTCAGCCGGGACTCGAACCTGCGATTTCCTTGTTGTGAGGCGACAGTGCTAACCACTGAACCACCGTGTCGCAATTTTATTATAGTTAAAAAAATATTAAAATAAGTAATTTGCATAAGAGTGGCAAATTATAAAGGTTTAAAATAACAATTAATGATTAATTTTGGGTTGCAGTGTGATATTTAAATCAAGTATTTTATTTTAATAATTAACTTTCAAGTGACTCTTAAATTATTCTGATATGTATAAAAACTGTTGTTACACTGAATTATTATTTTATAGGTTGTCTTCTTGAAATCATGGTAAAAATGTATGACAGCAGTTGTTTTTTTAGCTTAAATAATGGAATGAAACTGGTATGTTCTTATGTGTGGAAAAAATACAGTTTTTCCTCAGTTTTTACATTTTCGGTTGGATAAATCAACTTTTGTCAAAGTTTAAAGGACAAGCATAAGTTACCAATAGAAAAATACACAACTTTACTAAAGTTCTGTTTGTTTTAAATGTTTCCTCTTGGGCTCACCATGGGTGTGTTAATTGTATCAAATATATAGTCTAAACTGCAGCATGTTTTTTACAGTTTAAATTACACATTTGTTTTAGTATATTCCAAAAATGTCATGTATTATTTCCATGAAGTTTAATTTTCAGCTTTCCCAGTACTGGGTTATGGCTGGAACGGCATCCGCTGCATAAAACATATGACGAATAGTTGGCGATTCATTCCACTGTGGCAACCCCTGATAAATAAAGGACTAAGACAAAAGAAAATAAATAAATGAATACATTTTCAGCATGATTACTTCAATCTTTAGTGTTACGTGATCCTTAGAAATCACTTTAATGTTATGGTTTCTTTAAGAGGGGTGACACGGTGGCTCAGTGATTAGCATTGTCGCCTCACAGCAAGAAGGTGTTGGTTCGAGAGTCCAGCTGGGCCAGTTGGCATTTCTGTGTGGAGTTTGCATGTTCTCCCCGTGTTCACGTG
>CAIGQW010056782.1:5458512-5483343 GCA_903798125.1 Danio choprae
TTATTATTATTATTATTATTATTATTATTATTATTATTATTATTATTAAGCATTTAAGTGTTTTTCATTAAAGAAATAGACAAGTTATGCATTTATGTGTTAAAAATACACTCTAAAAATGCTGGGTTGTTGTAACCCAAGGTTGAGTCAAATATGGACAACATAACATGGTCAAACAAACATGGTCAAACATGTCATTTTGTGTTTAGTATTTTTCAATTAAATTTAAATGACACTTTTTAATCCAACCGCTGGGTTTGTCCATATTTGACCCAACATTGGGTTGCAACAACCCAGAGTGCATTTTAAATAATATTCATTCATTCATTTTCATTTCGGCTTAGTCCCTTTATTAATCTGGGGTCGCCACAGCGGAATGAACCGGCAACTTATCCAGCATATGTTTTACGCAGCGGATGCCCTTCCAGCTGCAACCCATCTCTGGGAAACATCCATACACACCCATTCACACTCATGCACTACGGACAATTTAGCTTACCCAATTCGCATTTTAAATAATAATAAAAAATAAATGTAATAAAGGATATTCTCAACAGTGAATGTAATATAATTAATAATTAATACGCACCATTTACACAATTATAAGGACAGTATTTGTTGTAAAAAATGTTTGTTTTATCAGTGATTTTATTTGACAAAAAGAAAATGTGTTTGCATGTGTGTGTGTGTGAGGGTTAAGGGGGTTAAAATAAAAAAATCTATTAGTATTCTCTATTAGTGGACTGTAAAATTTGATTTGGTTTCATGATTTCAACAAATTTCAAGATTATTTTCAATAATGTCTATAGTCACCATATCTAAAACACTAATTAGAACGGCACAAAATCAATTCAATAAAAAAAAAAAGCACTAAACGTACATGAGCATAAACACTAACTGCTGATGAACACACTGTATACGTTTGTTTTAACTCCCTTTATTCATTTGGGACAAAATTTAAAACATATACAGCTCAGATTGTCCATCGCCACAGTGAAAAAAATGATTTATCCTATTTTTTAAGGTAAGTGGTTGCAAACAATTTATATGGGCTAAATTTAAACAAACAAATTAAGTTGAACATTACTAAAATTAATTTGTTCGTGTAAATTCAGCCCATATAAATAGTTTGCAACCACTTACCTTAAAAAAATGTAGTCAATCTAATAAATCATTTATTTTAGTTCATTTTCAATACAAAAAACTCATCTATTGGTCCAAAAAAAGCAGGATTTATATGAAGAAGAGAAAGAAAAAAAGTTCCACTAACTGAATCCAATCAAACCCCTGATGTTTAACCAGACTATATAATGCCATACAGTAAGTAAGTGACCAAGAGGAGAAGAAAGAAAAACCTTTGGAGTAGCAGATCGAGTGAAGTATCCGCACTCTCATTGGCGACTGCAGAGAGAATGTGGTTAAACATTTACGATGGCGTTTTTTTCTGAGCCTGGCCTGGAATGAGAACAGGACTGAGAGAGAGAGAGAGAGAGAGAGAGAGAAAGAGAGAGAAAGAAATAAAGAAAAAAAGAGAGAGCACCACTTCCAGCCTGTGTTTGCCCAGGCCAGGCTTTTCGGCTGTTTGCTCAGAGTTAAACGCCGCAGCCTGGTCACCAGATGTGGCCGTCTGCTTGGGTCAGATGACTTTTCGGACACTGCCAGTGCCCACTTTCTTCCGCAACACCTCCACCAAACGCTCCAACCTGAGAAACGAACACACACACACACACAGAGAGAGAGAGAGAGCAGAAGTGAGTGATTGTGTAAATGAACGAGAGAGCCAGACAAACGTTGGCCGGCTCTTTTGCTGTTTTCGGAGGAGAAGATGCGGAGACTGGATGTAGACACTTCTTAAAGTGGGTGAGACACATCCGTGCTGGTGTCAATGCCCAAATCCTGCGAATATCCGCCTGCCTTTACTCGGGCAAACAGAAGGCCGTGTGTGGTGTCATGTGATTGGTCGGGGTGAGTAAACCTGTGCTTATGAGGGCGATGATCCCGCAGACTCTGTGGAAACGGAGGGAGATCTGGATGGGTGAAGGGATTCTTCTGGAGCAAACGAATAACAGGGGGATGAAAAGAGAAACTGCTTCTCTCCAGCCAAAACGAATGCCACCGCTGCTCCCCAAATAAATAAAAAAAAGACACTCGGAAACTTTGACCTTATTGTTAGGGAGAACAATGTGATTTGAATGACTGAAATCAGAACGTTTCACTTGAGTACTGAAATATTATTAGGATTGCAGCACACACTTTGATGCAGATCGTTTTTATATATTAACCAATGTACATTCAATTCCGGTTTATTTGTATAGTGCTTTTCACAATGATTATTATTCCAAAGCAGCTTTGCCAAAGGTGTTCGTTATTACATTACAGAAAAGTTAAGGTGTGGTGTATAGGGGAGACACTATATAAATATATATCTGCAGTTATACAGTATATATATATAGTGTCCTTTCCAAAATCGTGATTAATACATTTCAATTAAGCGTATTTGTGTATTGCTTAAGACTTCCCATGTCATGAAGTAATTTTCAAATATATTTAACAATTATTTTCAAGAAACATAATGACTGCACCATGATATACAGAAGACACAGACTAAAATGTCAAGCGATGCAACAGATTATGTTTATAGCAAAACATCTTGTCAGGCATTAAGACAGGAATCATTTAATGACGTACTGAAAGAAAGTTTAAGCATCACAGCGCAGCACTAAAATACTAATTAATTGCCATTGCAAATTATTATACTTTACCACAATTCTTCATGCTACTAGACTTAACCCCTTTTGCAGTATTTATATTTAAAAAAAAATCCTTTTAAATGTAGTATAATTACTTATTTCGACCTATAATTTTGGAAATATGTAAAAAGTACATAGTTAAAAAGTCATGACAACTTATGTTTTTATGTTACTTTAACTTAATGTAGAAAGTTAATCAGGTTTTAACTTGTTTTTTTTAAGTTAAAGACATTTTGACAATGTTTTAAGTCAGCTTAATTGATGCAAGTTAAAATGACTTGTAAAGTTCAATTGGTTCAACTTAAAAATGTATGTGAGCAACATATTTGTTACAGTATAGATGAATAAGTACACTCAAAACATTACTTTTGCTGTTTTTTCAAACCACTTATTTTAAATGAGTTGAAACAACGCAATCCTTACGTTTTTTGAGGGGACAACTTAATTGGTGTATGTTCTATCTACTTAATTTGGGACAACATGAAGGAATTGTGTGAAACCCAGCACTTATTTTACAGTGTATGCAGTTGATTTTGTGCATAAATATGTCCATCACAGACAATGACAATGGAATATCCAGTATTTGACCTATATTTTGGTAATTATACAGCTATGGAATAAAATAAGCTCTTAATTTCTCTGAGTACACATACAATTAATAGTTATGCAAGCGAAATGTAATAGTGGTTTTATTCTGTAAGCTATCAATGACATTCTTACATATTTACAATAATAATGTTGTGATTAGGAGCATTTTAATCATAAAGCAACAGAAGATTTCAGATTTTTATACTGATTTTTAGACAGCACAAGAATTATTAAATTAACATTTGGTGGAATAACTCTTATTGTCAATCACAACTAATGAAAACATTTGTTGTTCTGAACTATTATCATTTTATGAAAAGAAAACTGGAAAGAAATGCTATCAGACCTTTATTGTGAAACAAATTTTAACATTTTACTCAAACCCATACCTAATAAATCTAGTAAATTAAGAGAAACGATGAATTGTCAAGTGGTCTCAATTCTTTTTTCCCCATAGCTGTACATAAAAAGCAATTTGGATACATTTTAATTTCATTAATTTATTCTAGACAATGCATCAAAATAAACGACTAAAGCAAATACGAGTTCACACTTATAAAATCTCTCAAAAATAAAAGACAAATGTTTTCAGTACTTTCTCAGTGAATTAAAATCGAGACTTAAAAGTTAAACAAGTTAAAGTATAAATAAATACTAAAATAAATACGCAGCATGCGTGATAATATCCGATTATAGAGAGCTCAGGATTTTAAAAACAGCCGATAAAAATTAAAAATAGGCAATAAAATTTGTGCTCAAGCTGGCTTGCCAGTGCTTAAACACAGCCTGGCTCTTACAGAGAAACCCTCATAAGACGTGCTTCGCATAGCCAGTGCTAGTATTGTCTGCTGAGGTTTCTCAGTCTTATCAAGTGAGCATATGGGAGTGGTGTGACCCGAGCCTTGCTCTCGCCCAAGTCTCCACCTGTTTTCCTGTATGGAGAGATTGAAGAGCAGCCGCAGGACCATATGCATTTCTCTGAGGCTGACAGAAATGCGTCACGATGCAGAGACGAGGGGGAGGGGACGGTTCAAAACAGCAGACTAATATTTAGAAAAGGTCACTGTTGCTAAATGAACAGATCTAAAAAAAAAAGGCTGTTTGTACAAACTACTTATTTAAAATGAGCTGAAACAACACAATTCTTGAGTCTTTTTGGGGATGATTTAATTGTTTTATGTTCAATCCACTTAAATTTGTAAAAACAAGTTAACTTAATTCCTTCATGTTGCCTCAACACAAATTGATTGTGTGGAACCCGGCATTTTTTACAGGGATGAGTAGTTGACTAATAGGAACTAAAAACATAATTTTTGTAAAATAGTTATATTAATGTAGCTTGAAGTCGGATGTTTGATAAAATATAAGGGGTCACTAACTTTATCAATTTTTAGATTTTATTTCTTTTTCTTTTTTACTGTAGACTGAAAAAAAATATTTCTGCAAAATTGTTGCAAACAATTTATATTGGTTGATTGTTTTATATGGGTTGATGGTTTAATTGTTTGTTTAAATTCAGCCCAAATAAATGGTTTACAACCACTTAACTAAAAAAAAATTAAGTAAATCCAAGGAATCATCTTTGAATAATTTTTTTTCAGTGTACCTTAAATACTCCCTATGGTCTGACACAACAAAAATGAATATTAAAAATAATATTATATAAATAGCACGAGAGTGATTTATGTTCATTGTTGGAGACTTCTCTTCATATAGTGCTATTTTGGAGTATTGTTTTTCTCTATGACTCATTAGACATTTTTAATAAATAGGGGTGTCGCACCAAAGGACAAGATCATTTTAAAGTGGTTACAAAAAAGTTAAAACATAGTATTTATATTTCAAAAAATCATTTAAAATGTAGTGTAATTTCTTATTTTTCTACATATTTTAAAAATTATAGGTTGAAGACTCAAAATTACTTTTGCTTTTTTTTAAAACTGCTTATTTAAAATGAGTTTTTGGGGTCAACTTATTTATTTTAAGTTCAATCCATTTAAATTTGTCAAAAGTAATAAGTTAACTTAATGTCTTCATGTTGTCTCAACATAAATCGATTGTGTGGAACCCAGCATTTTTTCACAGGGATGACTAATTGGATTTAAAAATATATTTTTGTAAAACAATTTTTGAAGAAATAGTTATATTAATGTAGTTTCAAGTCAGATGTTCAAATATAAGAGGTCACTAACTTTATTACTTCTTTCAGTGTTTTTTATTTTATTTTATTTTTTTACATTTTACTGAACTGTTTACCTTAAATACGCCCTGGTGTTACATAGCAAAAATGAAGAAAAACAACTTTATATTTATAAAAATAGCACGAGAGTGATTTATCTTCATTGTTGGAGACTTATCTTCATATAGTGCTATTTTTGAGTATTTTTTTCTCCATGACTTATTGGACATTTTCAATAAATAGGGGTGTCGCACTAAAGGACAACACAACTTAATTTTTTTTAGTGGTTACAAAAAAGATAAAATATAGTATTTATATTTAATTTTCATTAATATTTTATTTAATTTAATAAAACAATTATAGGTTGAAGACTCAAAAAAAAAAATACTTTTGCTGTTTTTTCAAATTACTTATTTAAAATGAGCTGAAACAACACAATTCTTATGGTTTTTTTTTGCAGAACAACTTAATTGTTTTGAGTTCAGTCCACTTAAATTTGTCAAAAGTAATAAGTTAACTCTCAGCAAGAAGGTCGCTGGTTCGAGCCCAGCTGGATCAGTTGGCGGCGTTTCTGTGTGGAGTTTGCACGTTCTCTCTGTGTTTGCGTGGGTTTCTTCCAGGTGCTCCGGTTTCCCCCACAGTCCAAAGACATGCGCTATAGGTGAATTGAATAAGCTGAATTGGCCGTAGTGTTTGTATATGTGTGAAAGAGTGTGTATGGACGTTTCCCAGTATTGGGTCGCAGCTGGAAGGGCATCCACTGTGTACAACATATGCTGGATAAGTTGGCGGTTCATTCCGCTGTGGCGACCCCTGATGAATAAAGGGACTAAGCCGAAGGAAAATGAATGAATGAATAACTTAACTTAATTCCTTCATGTTGTCCCAATACAAATCGATTGTGTGGAACCCAGCATTTTTTACAGGGATGAGTAGTAAATAGGAAGTAAAAACATGATTTTTGTAAAACACAATTTCTGAAGATTAACGTAGTTTAAAGTCAGATGTTTGATCAAATATAAGGGGTCACTAACTCTATCAATTCTCTCACTGTTTATTTCTTTACTTTTTACTGAACTGTACATTAAATACGTCCTATGGTATGACACAGCAAACATTAAGAGAAACAACTGTTAACACAACAATTGTCAATGTCTAAAACAATTGCCAATGTCTTTAAATTATTATCTTATAATTGCTTTTATTTTCTATTGCACAACTTCTATTTCTCCATAAATCAGATTTTTATTGTTATTATTAGTATTGTCATTGTTGTCATTATTTTAAGCTCACGAGCGTTGTGTAACGAGCGTTGTGTAACGAGCGTTGTGTAACGAGTGTTGTGTAACGAGTGTTGTGTAAGCATTTCACTGCATATTATATTGTGTATGACTCTGTATGTGAATTTGAATTTAGTATTCATATAAATAGCATGAGAGCGATTCATCTTCATTGTTGGATAGTTATCTTCATATAGTGCTTTATTTTAAATTATGAATGTTGACTTGTTGGACATTATTTAATAAATAGGGGTGTCACAACAAAGGACAACATAACTCTTTTATAGTGATTTCAAAAAAGTAAAAATGTGAAACATTCTGAGACAAAACCGTAACATGTTCACGTCATGGGCTTCACAGGGGGCTTCAGTCACATAATCTTGAATGGGATCCTTCAACTAATGAAAGTTTTCTGTGTAATTGCAGATTAAAAATCTGCACAGTGTCACACCGAAGGACATGGTTTTCAGTGATAAAATGCATCAAGTTCCTATGTTTTTAGAGATACACTGTAAACAATGCTGGGTTCCACACAATCGATTTGTGTTGGGACAACATGAATGAATTAAGTTAACTTATTAGTTTATACAAATTTAAGTGGATTAAACATAAAACAATTAAGTTGTCCCCAACAAACCCTCAGGAATTGTCTCAAGAATCAGCTAGTTTTACATAAGTAGTAAAACATCATCTTTTGAGTGTATATAAATGAAAAAAAAGATCACAATAAGGCCTGAGGTATTTATTAATGATTTAATGATTTTCTTTTTATTTAATAAGAGCTGTCATTTATTGAACTATGCTCGAGACAGACACACCATAAGTCTGTTTTGAGATATTTGGCTCAAAAATGTAAATGTATTAACACAGCAGTTCTTATAACAAGAGGTCTGTATAGAAGATAAAGACATGTACCATTTACTGCACTTTAAATGACGACAATACCAATTATATTCAATTTTGTCAGGTGTGATATCAGTGAAAATGCAACGACACATCAACAACCCACATACCTATACAAGCACTTATTTAAATTGAGCTGAAACCAGTGTTAATTTCGTTGATGCAAAATTTTCGTCATAATTTTCGTGACGGACAAGTTTCTACAGACGAAAATGAAATACAAGTTACGTGATGATGACGACAACTATAATAAAAATATACTAACATTTTCGCTGACTAATAAAAGCGAGAGGAGAATGTGATTGAGGGATGTATTTTGGTAAATATCCAATCAGAATTAATCTTGGTGTGTGATGCATGACGCACATACGCACATTTGAAAAGTAACTGATCCACAGTAGACACAGGATGTGATTACATCATTAATATACTTTAATTTAATCAGTGCTATAGCTGAGTACCATGTCTTGTAACACCAACGACAACAGTAAAGCTTGGTATAGACTGACATTGCAAAGTGGACTTAAACTATTTTAAGCCCTTTCAAAGGCTTTTTAATGGCTTGAAACAAACTGGTTAAAAAGACTAGTAGTTTACCACGTTAAAATAAAGGGTTTGCTAAATAATTGCACAATCCTGCATTTTCAGATGCCTACTGTTCTGACATGTGGATTGATTGCCGACACATAATTTGACGTATTACTTATGATATAAATAAACAATGCATATCTCATTTTTCGTCTTCAATGGAAAAGCTATACTCTATTTTTTTACCTTTTTAATGTTTTATTTAATTTTACGTCAGAATATTTTGTATAAATAAATGTATGCAAAATTTTAATTAAATTACACTTAAATTAAACCAATTTTATTTTAGTCAACTAAATCGAGAGTACATTAAGGTCGACTAAAATCGTATAAAAATTTTGTCGACTAAAACTAAAATCTAATTTTCATGTTGAAAGAAATTGTAGCCAAATATTGGGGGTATAATGAAGAGTTCTTTGCAGTATTTATTGATTTCCAAAAAGCGCATGACAGCATAATCAGAGAGGAACTGTGGGCACAGCTTGACAAATTTGGTATCCCAAGGAAACTGATAAACTTAATTAAAATGAGTGTCTCATAATCAAGGGGCTGGACGTTACTGTGAGCCCTTTAGGATAAACTCAGGAGTCAGGCAGGGCGACGGGCTGTCCCCAATCTTATTTAACATTGCCATAGAGGAAGCCCTTCAGAAAGTAGCAGAGACAGACCTAGGTGTTAAAATCGGTGGCAAAAAAATATAATAGCTTTCGCAGACGATATAGTGATAATCACAGAAAACCTGGAAGATTTAAAGACCCTAACCAAAATTTTGACAAGGGAATCGGGGAAAAAATGGTCTGAAGACAAATTACACAAAAACTAAGCACATGCATTTTACACGGAACCAGAATCAAAGAAGAGGAGCTCTACAAATTGTGGGAAATGAGTTTGAACAAGTTAACGAATTGAAATATCTTGGAGTAATCATATCAAATCAGAATACAGAAGAACCAGAGATACAAAGCAGGATAAACTCAGCAAATAAATGTCTGCATGCAACCGAATACTCTCATCAAAATCCTTGTCACACAAAACAAAAGAACTTAAGAAGATGCGGCGAACCGATCGGACTGAAGGTGATTTGCTGGTGTGGCTAAATATCAACTTCGATATAAATGGCCCTGGGAGTAAGAGCAAAACTAAAAGGATTTAGAAGACTAAAATATGACTAGAATTAAAATGGATTTTTAGTCAAAAGACTAAATCTAAATCTAAATTTGCTGTCAAAATGAACACTGGCTGAAACAACACAATTCTTGAGTTTTGTTTGGGTCAACTCAATTGTTTTATGTTCAATCCACTTAAATTTATAACAACTATTAACTTAACTTAATTCCTTCATGTTGTCCCAACACAAATCGATTGTGTGGAACCCAGCATTTTTTTATAGTGAGCGCCTTCATATTCACTTTCCCTTCACAAAAACACACACAAACATTCAGAGAGACGCCACAAGACTCGTCTCCCTCTCGCCTCCATAAACATGCACGGAAACACCTTTCCCCCTTGTGTGCAAATTTTGAGCGTTTTAAATATATTCATTAGCCTCCCTGTCATGTTTGCACAATTAACAGGTCTGCCTTTCCCGTGGCAGGATCTCCAAGGTGTGCCTGCGGGCTGGGGAGGATTTGGTGAACACTGTTTGCAGAGAGTGGCCGTAAACCCAAACATACACGCGAGGGAAGAGCCGGCAAAAGCGCAAATCCCGATTAAGAATTCACCGAGTCGCAAAACCAACAATTCCAGCTCAAATAACACAGAGTAAACAGCAGCCGTGCATAAATTCTAAACAACAGCACGTTTTATGTATGGCATGATGGCATATCCCTTGTTTCAACGCAAAAAGAAGATCCTGTTGGTAATCTATAATTACGCCGTGACAATGCCTGACAAAAAGCCCAAACAAGAAATACTAATAACACTGATTTTTACAGGCAGAAAAAAAAACAAGGGTCAGATTGGGCTGGACGATATGACAAAAAGATCACGATAAGGATATTTACCACGAGGTATCTGTAACTTCAATCAATTAATAGTTAATCTACACACTGACCCCATGTAAAAGACTATTTCTTTTTTACATTTTAAAGTTTATGCATTGTAAAAAATATCTGTTTCCCTATTTTGTGATTCACTCAATTATTTTACGGTTGTGAATTGCATTATGGGATGTTGATCTCTGCTCTGTTGACTTTTGATGTTCAAAACAGATGTTCAAAAACTCAACTCTACAGTTTAGCAAAGTGGGCAGCACGGTGGCGCAGTGGGTAGCACAATCGCCTCACAGCAAGAAGGTCGCTGGTTCGAGCCCCGGCTGGGTCAGTTGGCATTTCTGTGTGGAGTTTGCATGTTCTCCCTGTGTTTGCGTGGGTTTCCTCCGGGTGCTCCGGTTTCCCCCACAAGTCCAAAGACATGTAGTATAGGTGAATTGGGTAAGCTAAATTGTCCGTAGTGTATGTGTGTGAATGAGTGTATGGATGTTTCCCAGTGATGGGTTGCAGCTGGAAGGGCATCCGCTGCGTAAAACATATGCTGGATAAGTTGGCGTAGTAAGTTCATTCCGCTGTGGCTGTCGCTGAATGAATGAATTATACTGTAATATACAACACCAACCCAGAAAATGTATCACTGGAAACTATGAAAACATGTTCATAAAAGTCACTTTTTTAAACTTTTCAAGGTTAAAAGTTGTTGGAAGAAAGATCAAGATCCCATAATACAATTCAAAAACATAAATAAATTAGGGAAAATAAAAAATAAAAATATATATGGAAAACTGCTATTTTACACATTTTCTTTTTTACATTGTATTCAGAAATGTACAGAATCATACAGAATGCAATCATATTTCTCACTTTAATCAGAACTTCAGGGCATGAGTTTGATTAAAAATGTAGAAATATACAATAAATATTAATTTAAGGTAAAACACTTTTCAAAAACTAACGATTACAGGTCAAAAATAACAATAAAAAATATAAAACATCGCTAAATAAAATGCAAAATGTAGACATTGT
Source organism: Danio choprae (assembly GCA_903798125.1). Lineage (NCBI taxonomy): Eukaryota > Metazoa > Chordata > Actinopteri > Cypriniformes > Danionidae > Danio > Danio choprae. The sequence goes on from CAIGQW010056782.1 coordinate 5,469,818, forward strand.
ACTTTAAAGACCTTTCTCACGATACTGTTATTCATGTTTCTGTCTGCATCATCGTAATGGTGTGTAATATTGTGCTCGTATGAATAAATTATTATCGTAAACACAGATTAATTGTCGCACCACGAAATAAAAGAGAGAGCATAATGTGAAATGATAGACTTTTAATTTTGTTCAAATGATACACATTTTTACACAGATACAAAGTCAGAATTATTAGCCCTCCTGTTTATTGTTTCCCCAATTTTTATTTCTAAAAATAATAGTTTTAATAACTCATTTCTAATAACTGCTTTCCTTTATCTGCCATGATGACAGTACATAATATTTTACTAGATATTTTTCAAGATACTAGTATTCAGCTTAAAGTGACATTTAAAAGGCTTAACTAGGTTAATTAGGCAAGTTAAGGTAATTAGGCAAGTCAAAAAAAATATTGCTTAAGGGGGCTAATAATATTGCTTAAAATGGTTTAAAAAATGTTTAAACTGCTTTTATTCAAGCTGAAATAAAACAAATAATTACTGTAATTACTGTAAAAAATTCCTTGCTCTGTTAAACATGATTTGGGAAATATTTAAAAAAATTCACAGGAGGGCCAATAATTACGACTTCAACTGTATATTGTCATATTGCACAACCCTAGCTTCAGACAGCTTTGGAGAGTGTGGCATGATGGGACGCTCCAGCCATTTGTAGGCTGTCGGGCCAATGAAAAGCTCCTTTGTGCGTTTCTCACGGCCAAATTAGATTCAGCAGGTCATTAGACATTCAGCTCAGCTTCTTGGTCAATGGGCATGCAGGAGCAGCACTCAGGTGCCACATTCTGGGCCGGCGCTGGGCTTCCTCCTCCCCGGTTGGCCCATCTGTGGGAGCCTGGAGGCCGGTCCGATCACCCCTGCATTCTTCTCACTGCTGTGCGACGAGGCCCACGTCAGAGCGGCTTCCCACAGGCCGCCCGGAGCCTGCGGAGTGCAGGACATCCATCTGAGTGTCAGCTAGCGGTCAGGTGCGACCAGCGCTCTTCTGCTCCACTTTACTGTGGATTATTCTGGTCATTCTTGAACGCAGAAGATGACACTCATCTTATCCTTTGCTGTGTAAGGCAAAATAGCCCTACATCTGGATCACTGTGTAAGAGTTTAATGCAAAAAAAAAACTGGAACGGAACAACATTAGGTAACCACTTGAAAAGGATTTTGGATTTATTAGTAGGCCAACGTGGAATCAGCTGAAATTTCCACAGATTTAGAGAAATTCAATCTATTTATTTACTTATTTATTTATTTACTTACATAAATGTGTATAAATATATATTTATTCAGATTTTGAATAATAATTTCATTCATATTACTGAATAATATGCAAATGTATAAGATGACTTATGTACATTACTATTATTTGTACAGTAATATTTAAGATAACGATATTTTAATATTTACCTGCTGTAGCTTTGTTCACCAAACTAGTGTTTCTAATTGGATTTGCACTGTAAGCCTTAAATAAAAGAAGATTATTAAGATTCGTTACTGAAAAAAGTATAGCCGTTAGTAACGCCGTTTATTTATATCGCTGTTATTCCCATCACTGCCTATAATATGCAAAAAGCGCATTTGACTCTTTTAAATTGTCAGTTCACCCAAAAACAAACATTCATCATTTACTTGCCCTCATGTCATTGCAAAGTATTTGCCTCTACTTCTTCTTTTCGCTGGAATGCATTTTTCCAATGCAGTAAAATCAAAAATCTTCTTCGGTGCTCTACAAACAAACCAAAAACCTTCACTATTCCTTTAAGAAAGGATCAGACAGCAATTCAGAGCCTCAAGCAATAAACAGCATGCCGATTCTGAGAATATGAGGAACTTGTTAACTTCCAGTAATACTACACAGAGTCTCTTCCAGTAGCCCAGTTTGGCTCAATGCTGTACACAGTAGTGACTCACTAGTGAACCTTGCACTGTGGACGGCGCTCGCTCAGACTAGTGTACACAAACATGCACTCTTGCCATCTAGGCGAGGACAGTAGGTCAAACTGCAAAGTGCATTGTGGGATGTGGAGTTTCGTGTCATGCAGCAGAGATCCGTGTGATCTTGTGTCTGAAACAGCAAACCCTTCAGAGCGGTGTGTGTAAACAGCACGGTAAAGTTCTGTCATTGTGATGAGACGGTGGGGGGTCTCTCTGTGTTTCGAGCACCCCCTCAGCTCGGCATCTCCACCCCCTTGGTTAATTCATCATGTAAATAGATCAGCAGGCCGGCCTGTGTTTGCTTTGCGTGGGGAGCCCCCCCATGTGTGAGACGAGAGGGAGAGGAGTAAACGTATAGCAGACAACCAGCTTTTAGAAAAGTACAGATCAGATCTGAAAGACTATCACTGTAAAAACAAAACAATGTTAATTAACAGCTTCTGTATTTTATGATTCATGTTATTCTGTTTATTCATGGTTATGAATTGCATTGGGACCTTTATATCTGCTCTTTAAGTTGAAAATTCAGCTGTGCAGTGTAACCAAGTGACTTTTATTGGCATTTCAGAAGTATGAAACAATATATTGTTTTAGAAATAATATAAAATAATTTAAATAATATAATTAATAAACATAATTTAAATAATAATAAAAAACAGAAAAGGTATGGGCAGTTTATTACCAGGCTATTGTATTATATTTTACAACACCAACCCAGACAATACATTAATTCAAACTATTAAAAATATCAATAAAAGTCACTTTTTCAATCATTTCAACATCAAAAGTTGTTGAAGAAAAGAGCAATGACCCATAATACAATAAATAAAGGGGGAAAAAACGTAAATGACAGAAACTGTGGATTTACAGATATATTAAGTATAAATAAAAGTATAAAGGGTTACTGAAACTGCAGGAATATCTCGGTTCAACATGAAAAATGTTGTAATGAGAAATGAAAAAAATGTATGAAACACAATAGTCAATTTCAATAGTCAAAGAAAGTTTGTGCTCTTTTTCTATGTAATGTTTACAAAGTCAACAAAGATTTGCTGTTGAATGTCAAAAATGACTAAAATAATTACAAAAATACCAATATGTTCATTCAGATCATCATACAGACTTTTTCATTCTATGGATTTTTGCAGTTTTATAGTACCTGCCCATGTTCTGTCACTGTGTGCAAAAGAGCAGCGGGAACATTTTACATAACGTGTCTTTTTGTTTTTCATTGACTAAAGCCTCCGAAATTTGTAACTATGAAGGGTGGGTGAACATGAACAAAGTTGGCTGTTTTAAGAGAGCTAATTGTTAACTTTTTTGCAACTTTTGAATGGCAATATTTCCATTTTGTTTGCACAAAATATATGACGCAGCACCACTGTAATAACATTGATAATAATTAGAAATGTTTCTTGAGCAGCAAATAAAGAAATATTTTAATACACATTTTGATTTTACTTTTATGAAAGTTTTTTATTCACATCAAATGTTGACGTGTGTATATTCAGTTATTTTAAACTAAAATAAAATGTATAATAATAAATAATATATAATAATAGTGGTATAATAACATATAATAATAGTGGTATAATATGCATTTATAGAGCTATGGAAGAGTTTCTTTCTTCTTTTGAACACAAGAGAAGATCGTTTGAAGAATGCTGGGAGCTGGCATCCACTGATCTCCATAGTATTTTTTTTTCATACTATTGAAGTCGATGGGTGCCAGCAACCAGCATACTTCAAAATCTCTTCTTTTGTGTTCAACAGAAGAAAGAAGCTCATAAAGTTTAAAACCACATGAGAGAGACTAAATGATGAGCTAATTAAAAATTTTAGGGTGAACTATCCCTTTAATTCCTGTTCATAGCATTACAGGTCAAAACACACCAAAACCACATTAAACCAGTCTCTTTTGTTATGAGTAGTTCAGAATCATGCATTCACCTTTGAGCTTTCTCGTTGGCCTCTCTCTCTCTGTCCTGGGCCAGACACAGTTGTGTTTGAGCGTTCTGGTGTTCAGATGTCAGCTGCTGCAGGCGGTACAGAAGAGGCTGAATCTCAGTCTGGCTTTGGTTGGAGGTAGAAGAACTGTCTGGACTGCTCTCATCAGCTTGATGCTGCAGCACACTGAAAACACACAGAAATCAACAGCACGTCTTAAAGAGTGTGTATGTGAAGTTTCAGCTCAAAATACCCCACAAGTAATATTTTTATAACTGTTTGAAACTGTCCCTTTTAGGCTTTGATACAAACTGTGCCGTTTTGGTGACTGTCACTTTAAATTCAAATGAGATTGTGCTCCCAGCTCTCTTTTCAAAAGAAGGCGGAGTTACAAACATCCATACATTAGGCTAGAGGCAGATTTAAAACAGGACTAACGTCATCTCTGTGAAAAACTGAAAGTGTCAAAAGAAGTGGTTCATAAGAGGGTCTATGAAGACCCATGTTCATGATGTTCATTTGCGCCTTTTCAACATTTATAATATTTCTTATTCACTGACATTATCTTTGGCAGGTATGGTGCGAAAACTCTATTGGCGGACGGCTGCTTCTCACTCAGGTCAGTTTATGCTAATGAGGGAGAGATCATCCCTAATGGGTGGGACAAAGGAAGAATGTGAATCAAAGCGTTTTATAAAGTGTGATTTTAAAAAATAGAAATTATATGGTTTGAAAACAATAGACGGACGGCTGCTTCTCACACAGGGCCGTTTATGCTAATGAGGGAGAGATCGTCCCTAATGAGTGGGACAAAGGGAGAATCTCAGTGTTTTATGAAGTGTCATTATAAGAAATAGAAATTATATGGTTTGAAAACAATAGACGGACGGCTGCTTCTCACACAGGGCCGTTTATGCTAATGAGGGAGAGATCATCACTAATTGGTGTGTCAAAGCAAGAATGTGAATCAAGTGTTAAATAAAGTGTTTTATGAAGTTTGATTCTAAAAAATAGAATTAATACATTTTCACCATTAGCGGGTGGGTATATTTACACGATGACTACGTTTACATGGACATCAGTAATCAAATTATTTGCCTTAATCTGATTAAGACAATAATTTGATTAAGGTGTTTATATGAGTTACTTTTTGAACGTTCATTCCATGATCCCATTTTATGTTATAGCAAATAAGTCGATTAAGGTCACTGCTATTCACGTTTCCTCCAGAGTTTCATGTAATTTCGGGCATTTAATTTTTAATTTTTTGACTTTAACTGCAGTTTCAAAGTTTCACTTTCATTCAGGAACATTTCATTCATGCCCCCACCCCGGGTGACGAACTGAGGTATTGGATGCACGGACTGGTGGAAGAGTGCTGTTTTAACAGAATTTGATACGCCGAATGGAAAGAAAAAGCATGTTTAATTTTTGGTTGTTTTTTCTTCTTCTTTTTTTTTGAATGTCTAATTGTTAAAAAGTTTTATGTTTGTATAAAAAAAAGTGTATTTACAAGTGAATGTCTGCTATATATGGCATCACGGTGGCGCAGTGGGTAGCATGATCGCCTCACAGCAAGAAGGTCGCTGGTTCAAGCCTCGGCTGGGTCAGTTGGCATTTCTGTGTGGAGTTTCTGGTGCTCCGGTTTCCCCCACAGTCCAAAGACATGCGCTATAGGTGAATTGGGTAGGCTAAATTGTCTGTAGTGTATGTGAGTGACTGAGTGTGTATGGATGTTTCCCAGTGATGAGTTGTGGCTGGAAGGGCATCCGTTGCGTAAAACATGTGCTGGATAAGTTGGCGGTTCATTCCGCTGTGGCGACCCCAGATTAGTAAAGGGACTAAGCCAAAAAGATAATGAATGAATGAATGAATATATATATATATATATTCTTTTTATTTACATTTCTGTATCTTCATTATAATACAATTCTAATATTTAAGTATAATTATGGAGTATACCTATAGAGTATGTTGTAAATGTTCACCTGGATGAAAAAATATTGTTGTTTAATAATAATAATTGAATTTTAAAACATTTTTATTGCCTCATTACAAGACAAAATGGCTTATTTGAGAATAGCAAAAGTATATATTTACTATACAAGCAGAATTATGCACAAATATAAAAATGCATAAGCTTAAACAGCAAATTATAAAACATACTTTAAAATCCTTCATCATCATTTTATCAACAAAGCAAACAGCCTCACATGTGCGGGGGCAAAATAGTTTATTTGACTGTTTACGAATTAAATAATATTAACTAATATTAACAGAATTTATGACTGTTTACTTCCAAGTAATACAAATTCAAATGCGTATAACAACGGAAAAAAAAAGAAAAAAGAAATACCGGACATATCTTAGTTGTCCATCACAAACTTCAAAAGTTCTTTAGGAAAGACAATCATCAAAATTACAAGAACAATATAACGGCTGACTGGCGGTGTAGCATCAGGCTCGTGTTTCATAAATGCCAATGGTCAAATTTCTTACACAAACACGAAACTTGACCCAGACACACACACAAAGAGAGAGAGCATGCTTGCAGTTTACCTGGAGGTGGAGAATCATAACTCTATCAACACACACATCTAATATTCAAACGGGATGTCAGTACCAGAAACAATATCTGAGGCTAATAATTCCTCAGAATGTCAGTGGAATATATTAGCACTGCATCTCGCTCGAGGTGAAATTTAGACAGGTGTTTTTCAACAAGGCGCGAAATAATGAGGGTCAAGGGACTCGACCTTGACAGATCCATTTCTGCAGATACAGATCAGTCTGACTAACGAACAAGAGTAGATGGTGCTAAAGAAAGCCCCTGTGAGCTCCTATGAACCAGTCATTGATGAGATGCCAATATTGTGAACGTAAAAAAAACGAATCAGCTTCTCAGGAAAAACGGTGTTTTGAAGACTAAACATTTCCGATGAAAACGTGACCGTTCTTGCACAGTTGCACATGCCATTTGCGGGTGAGTTCATGTGGTTGAACTACAAAAATAAATAATAATAATAAAAAAAGTGTCATTTGTAAATGTGGCGTACACACAAAACAGTGATGAAAATGTGTGCATACAACTTCCCACATAAAAGTTGTGATCTATAAAAAACAAACTTGATGGGAGAATGTGCGCAGCTCTATATAAACTTTGAGTAAACATATTTAACTGAAATATTGACTTATTTGAACCACTTTAAATCGTATGAACTATATTCATTCATTCATTTTCCTTCGGTTTAGTCCCTTTATTCATCAGGGGTCACCACAGAGGAATGAACCGCCAACTTATCCATAACACGTTTTATGCAGCGGATGCACTTCCAGCTGCAACCCACTACTGGGAAACATCCATACACACTCATTCACACACATACACTATGGCTAATTTAGTTTATTCAATTCACCTATAGCGCATGTTTTTGGACTGTGGGGGAAACCGGAGCACGGGGAGAACATGCAAACTCCACACAGAAATGCCAACTGACCCAGCCTGGACTTTAACCAGCGACCTTCTTGCTGTGAGGCGACAGTGCTAACCACTGAGCCACCATGTCGCCCATATGAGCTATACTCATTAATAAATAGATTTGAAATGATTCTGGTGTACGTTCACTTTTAGAAAGGCTTCAACGCAAATTTAAATTGTACTTTTTTTTTTAAATCCAACCCCAGGACTTTCACACTAAAGTAAAAAAAACTTGGCAGCGTGCGGGTTGTGTGCTTTCAGTGCTAAGGGGTATTATAGATTCCTTAGTCGCTTCCTGTAAAAGCCTGTTCACAGCTAAAATGATATACAGTTGAAGTCAGAATTGTTAGCCCTCCTGAATTATTAGACCCCCTGTATTTTTGTTTCTGTTTAACGGAAAGAAGATTTTTTTTCAACCCATTTCTATTAATATAATAGTTTTGATAACTAATTTCTAATGACAGTACATCATTTTACTAGATATTTTTAAAGTATTTTTTAGTATTCAACTTCAACTATAACAATAAATATATACTTGAATGCAAAGTTAATTATTGTTCAATTTTTATGACCAAAGGGTTTTATGACAACATAATTCCGCACTCTTAATGATACTAATGATAACTATACAGAGAATAAGCCTTTAGAACAATTTTTCCCAGGTAATTAGAGAAATATTTTCATCCAATCAGAATCCATGCTGCTTTTAAAGTGGCAATCAACAAATCTAGATCAAGAGCATTAGCGTGGACAATAATATAGTTATTGTTATATTTATGCTTATAGTTATTGTACTTGGTGTTACAATAATAATTATTACATTTTGAAAATTGTCAAATTCTGTTAGAATAGTGAAGTTCAAGCCGTAAATATAACAATAACGACACATTCACTGTAAAAAAAAAATACTGGTTGCCTAAAATTTTTAAGCTGAATCAAATTAACCTTATCATGAGTCATTTGAACTTACAGTATATTAAACTGACTTAAAACAGCTTGCGTAACTTATAAAATTAAGTTAGAACATGGTTAACTTCATTTAATAAGTTACAATTAACTAAAAACATGAGCTGTCGTGGCTAATTGATCATATAATTTTTTTACAGTGTAGGTATGGTATCATTAAAATCCCTTTTTTTTTACCCTGCTCATAAATAATGAGCTCTATCAGCAAATAAAATAACCTATCTAGCTTTAAAGAGGTGAAAGATGGTGAAAGATAAAACTGCAGTGTGCTTATATTGAACAATGTTTTGCATTGGTGTGTACACTAATATTTATAATATGTAATATAACAATATGTTTCCACGTAGAAGAATGATGAACGCATACGCTGGGTTCACAGCAAAAGCAAAATTAAATATTTGTGTGAGTAGATTACATACATAGACAAAGCAAACAAGCAAATAGAGGCAAATATCTGCAGGGCAGTGCGAATGACGCAAATGACACAAAATGTGTCACCTCAATCGCATCTGAGTTCAAATAGTTCAACTAGAGAATTAGCTTGAGGTGAAAAACATCCTGTGAGTAAACTAGAGCAAGTGTTATAAATGTACCATAAATAAATATAAAAAAACAGAAAAATATAAATAAATATAACATAAATAAATATAAATAAACAGAAAAATATAAATAAATATAACATAAATAAATATAAATAAATATAAATAAACAAAAATATAAATAAACATAACATAAATATAAATAAACAAAAAAATTTAAATAAATGTAACAAGTAAATATAAACAAACAAAAATAAATAAATGTAACATAAATAAATATAAAAAACTGAGAAATATTAATAAATATAACATATATAAATATAAAAAACAGAAAAAAAAAAATAAATATAACAAATAAATATAAAAAAACAGAAAAATATGAATACATATAACATAAATAAATATAAACAAACAAAAAATATCAATAAATATAACAAATAAATATAAAAAAACAGAAAAATATAAATAAATATAACATAAATAAATAAATATAAATAAACAGAAACTAACTGATTTATTGTAGCCTTAATTTTATAATAAATTCAATGTTATCATGTATTGGTGTGGACACAAATATAGTTATAGGTCTTGGCAAGAGGACAGTCATCCTGAGAGATTTTATCACCAGAGTCATCATCTGTCAACCGACAGTCATTTTTGCCTCCACAAAACCACAAGTCAGATCCCTTTCTGTGCTTAAAAATAGCTGTCAGCGAACTGCAGATTAATATTATGCTTTAATATGACACCAAGAGCCCAGAGATGTCAATATCAGCTCCGAATAAAGATGACACCTGCTCCTCTTTTCATTCAAGATGACTGGCTGTAATATTACACACAGGTACACCGCGCTCACCTGCGACCACAGGCATAAACAAAACCACAGCGCTATTAAGAGGCCATTCATATTAGCCGGGGAAACAATGCATTCGGCACAATGCCACGATTAGCCGACAATACCAAACGTCTCAGGTCTATAGTGACAGAGACATCATGATTGATTGCCAGCAGCCTTTCACCCGATATGCATGTGTGTATGTGTGTGTTGATGCCCTCAAGTCATATTACACATTCAGTCTGGCTAATTAGTTCCTGGAAGGTTATTCCTTTGTTTTTGTCCGTTTTTAAGGCAGGATGCAATCAATTCGGATGCGATATTGATGGTCAAGAAAGTGATGTAAAGTTGTGTGCTTTGTTTAATTAAACGCAAACATATTGGGTACAAAGGTCCAATGACAGTGACAAACAAGGGCAGAGAAGCATTGCCACACTATGGATTATCTTATCTAAGCCCGTCTATTGCTTCGCACACGCACAACGCTTCACCGCTCCACGGCTTTATGAGAATCATTAGAGTTGGATATATGACGTTCCTGTTCTGCTCAGAGGAATCAAGATGCCACTATAATAGAGTTCCACAAACAAACACATCAAATAAAGCTGTACAGTTCATCATTGGCTGAACAGAAGCTGTGAAAGATGTGTGATAATAATACGGTACGATTAATTCAATTCAATTCGATTTTATTTTTAGAGTTTTTTCACGATGTTTGTTTCGAAGTAGCTAAAAGGTGTGCGTAATTACATTTCAATCAAAAAAAATAAAAAATTAAGGTGAGTGGGGTGGACAGTACAGCTGTAAGGCGTATACATAGTTAATCTCCAGTTATGCAATATAATGTACTTTTTCAAAATGGTGATGTCTATAATAGTTAACATTTAAAGTGGATTAAAAAAGTTTTTCAAAATTGTCCTAAGGCAAGAATGGGTGCTGTTCAATAGTTTTAGGACAACTTTGATGAAAGGCTTTAAACCACATCTTATTTAACAAACGTTGACCTCTGTTTTCTATTCTATTCTATTCTAAACACACAATCCAGGTAGTGCAATATGATTTGCGTAGCATTTAGAAGTAAACATTTGTCTTGAGTCCTTGTAACAGAGTGTTTATAAGAAAGTGTCTGGTGCATATGGAGTGGAAAGAGCTCAGCCCGCTCATCATTGTGAAACAGAATTGAACAAAAGCAGTGCTTTCTTAGAAACATTTAGAGTGTTTATAAGAAAGTGTCTAGTGAATAGACATGAATTTCACTCTGTTATATATATTACAACCCTAATTCCATTGGGATGTAGGGTAAAATGCAATAAAACCAGGAATATCTGATTTGTCAATCATCATATTTGATGGACAAAAACAAAACTCCAATGTTTTCACTGAGCAAATAAATAATTCTGTCAATATTCACTAAATGAAAACAAATCTCGAACGTAAAAGGAAGCATATGATTTTTTCCAATTCATTAACATTGATTACAATATAATTATTATATACTTTCTGTCACAATCGTTCAGAAGTTTTTCAATATCCCCCAATAACACTCCAGTGTTTTTCAAATGAGTGTCCTATAAAGGGTTATCACAGTTCCTTTTAATTACAATCCTTAATTGTTTATCCTCAAGATACTACTTGCTAATAATTTGTTACATTTTAGCCCCATCTGATATGTGCACAAAGATCTGTGGTCATTATTCGTCTTTTCACACATTTTGAATAGGAGACAGATCTGGACTCGAGTCAAACACATTTACTCTGCACTTGCCAAACCACACGGTTGTAGCACTTTCATTCTCATGAAGATGTCATCTTGATGGCAGTGTATGTCTCTGTGTTATCCCAATATATGCCTGCACGTTAATGCTGCAGCTTCATACAATGCTAGATTTTTACATTTTATTTCTTGTGAAAGTCTGGATGCTCCCTTTGGTCTTTGAGACTAAGAACTAAATGTCCATTTTCCCCAGAAACAAGTTAAGAAACGTGGACATATATGAGCTTAGATCACATTTTCACTGTGTTTTTGTAATTGAGAAAGGTGTCACCACTGCATAAAGCTGACGTAAAAAGCCTAAGCTTACTGGAAATATTTGCCTTTGGCCTACATTTTTGTAAAAACAATTAAAATAAATGGCTTCGTGTATGTTTCAGATACCAAATCCACAAGAGCATGCGGTCTACATTTTTGCATTGCTTTTATCTCCTTTGTGAAACTGTGCTTCACCAGACTCGAACCCAAGCGCTCCACATAATAGACACTGTTAAGCTGTTTTGTGGTATTTATTTGGTGTTGGGCAAAGAACGGCACAAAAAGAATCCTTTATTCGTTGATAATATGTTCCTGTAAATATCATTAGTGTGAAAAGGAACAGGGCCTCACAGTGGCGCAGTGGGTAGCACGTTCGCCTCACAGCAAGAAGGTCGCTGATCGCTAGTTCGAGCCTTGGCTGGGTCAGTTGGCGTTTCTGTGTGGAGTTTGCATGTTCTCCCTGTGTTGGCGTGGGTTTCCTCCGGGTGCTCCGGTTTCCCCCACAAGTCCAAAGACATGCGGTACAGGTGAATTGGGTAGGCTAAATTGTCCGTAGTGCATGATTGGGTGAATGGGTGTGTATGGATGTTTCCCAGAGATGGGTTGCAGCTGGAAGGGCATCCGCTGCGTAAAACATATGCTGGATAAGTTGGCGGTTCATTCCGCTGTGGCGACCCCAGATTAATAAAGGGACTAAGCCGAAATGAAAATGAATGAATGAATGAAAAGGAACAAAATTTGTTTGCTCTTACTGCAAACATTTTACAGCACTCATTTTACCTCAAAGCAGGTCACACAGCTGTTTAAGTATATGTTTTTTTGCAGTTTTAGTTTAATGTAGGATGAAGCTCCTATTTCAAATCACCCTGTTAAGAGAATGAACAAATCAGAGCTTCCTGATTGCATTGCAAACCAAGGGATGACGTCAATGATCTACTCACTGACACTCTCCTATGGGCGTTTTAAGGTCTGTGTTAAACTACTTGTGTTTTGTTCTACAGCGTAAACTGCACAGATTCACACCCTAAACATTCTTACCTAGTTACTTATTAGAAACGAGCTCTATTGTAAGGAATGTCTGTTGATAGGGTCACTCCTACAAAAATCGGAATAACACTGAAATACTTCCAACATTCCAAAAACTCCCGTTGTTCTAGAACATTGAGGGTGGTTGCTAGGGTGTTGCTATGTGAGCAATTCTAGCTGGTTATTATTATTAGCTCAAATCAGATGATACATTATGCATGAAAATCTATGATATGCATCAGGTCACACCTTCACTTGAAGTCTATCAGATTTGTTTCAGTTGTTTTATAGGGTGCTTTCACATCTGTGGTTCGGGTTCATTTGGTCCGGACCAAGGGCAACAAATGATACATTGTAGCATTTTCTACAGTCTTTTGGTCCTTTTCACACCACTCTGATTGCTTTGGACCGAACCAGTTGAAAAGAACCAAAATGCAGTCATCTGACAAAATCCACATCACTCATTGGTCAGATGTTATTGAACGTGTTTCCTAAACTGCTTTTTGATTGGTCAGAATTAACGTGCGGGGAAAAACCAATGGAACTCCCGCAAGTAAACAAATCGGCAGACACAAAATGTTGCTTTTTACTATGGAGGGACGACTGCGCTGGCTGATTGTATCCCTGGTCATAGTATACTATATAGTTTATATAAATCAAGTGATGATAATGCTAATCAGAGCTTGAATGTAGCCCTTTGTCATACTTGTTCAGATAACATTGTGAATAATGTAAATTC
>CAIGQW010056782.1:5508343-5523716 GCA_903798125.1 Danio choprae
ATATTTAATTGTATTTTATGTAACAAAAAAATAATTTGGACACAGCTGCAACAGTATGATGAGGTAGGCTTTTTATTTGGTCATTTTTATTTTTATTTTATTTGCACAACTCCTATAATGACAACTTGTTTTAGCATTATTTTGTTTATGTAATTTTATTTATAAGAGAAGTTGGACACACCTGACGTTCTGGGGATGAGATTAGTTGTTTATTTTTATTGTTTTATTTCATTCTTATTACTTTTAAAAGAGAATTTAGGCAGCTGCAGCTCTGATCAGGCAGTTGCCTGTTAATTCCTTATTGTTATATTTTAATAATTGTTTTATTTTATTTAAATGTGTAATATAATAAAAACTAATATAATATAAGTATATAATAATATAATATAATATAAATGTTACTGTTATCAGTAGATGTTAATTCCCTTTTTCCACAGCTAAATGTATTATATATTAATATTTTAATTTTTTTATGTATGTTACCCTGGACCACAAAATCAGCTTAAGTTGCACAGATATATTTGAAGAAACAGTCAATGACACACTTTCAAATTTTTTGATAGATTTTTCTTTTCTTTTTCTTTTTTGTCAAAAATCATTAGAATATATACAGTTGCAATCAGAATTATGAAACCCCCTTTGAATTTTTCTTTCTTTTTAAAATATTTCCCAAATGATGTTTAACAGAGCAAAGACATTTTCACAGTATGTCTGATAATATTGTTTCTTCTGGAGAAAGTCTTATTTCTAATTGGGGAAAAAAATAAACAGGGGGGATAATAATAATTTAGGGGTTTAATAATTCTGATTGCAACTGTGTATCCATAACTGTATATCTGTATATCCATTTTTTAATAATTGTTTTCAGGGTTTTTACATTTAATGGACACGACAGTAGAGATTAAAGACAAGAAAACAGAAAGGGGAAGGATTGGCAAAGGACCTTGAGCCGGGAATCATACCTGCATCGCTGTGAGCACCTTAGTGCTATGTGTTGATGCATTTAATCACTAGGCTATTGCTGCCGACAATCATTAGAATATTGAGTAAAGATCATGTTCCATAAAGACATTTTGTAGGTTTCCTAGCATAAATATATCAAAGTGTTTCACAACATTTTTTATTAGTAATACTCATTGCTAAGAACCTAATTTAGACAATTTTAAAAGTGATTTTCTAAATCTTTTGATTTTTTAAACTCTCAGATTCTAGATTTACAAATATTTGTATCTCAGCCCAATATTGTTCAATCCTAACAAACACATTAATGGAAAGCTTATTTATTAAGCTTTCAGATTAAAAAAATAAATAAAAATACCTTTATAATACCTTATTTTAGTAAGTATGTGTCGAAACAAGTGTCCAAATACTTCTTTATCAAGTACGTATGCATACATTTAAAGAGATATACTGTAAAATTTAAATGCAAACCGCTTAGGAATGATGTCACAGCATAAATCTTTCATCTGAGTCATTTCAGTAAAAGATAACAAATGTTTTACGTAACAGTAAATTTTCGAAGGGGAACTGGCAGTTTCAAAAACCCCAGAGGCAACATAGGAACAATACGTTTATTTGCTTTTCAAGCACTAGAAAAATATATTGTATTGTATGAAGATTCATTGCATTGGGAAAATTTGTAGCATTTCCTGTTTGTAAATACTGTACAAGTCATAGACCTCTTCATTCCAGAATGTTCATGTGAATTTTCCTTCAGGGCCCAAGTCAAAGGGACACCTCATTACCACATACCCCAACAGCAATGTGCCGTCCACCTGTGCCATCCAGTCTGTACAAAATGACTGAGTCAGAAAAGGATGTCGGAGGACTCGATGATCTTCTATCCCAGGTAAACTCTATAAAAGTTGTTTGATTGCTCAACATTTAACTTGTGGTTTGCTAGATGAAAGGTGCGCAATCAAATAAATTTATATGCATTAGATTGGCTGACATAATGTTCCCTCAATTCTTTTTTTTTATTAGAAACTACACTACATTTACCAGCCTTTTCATATTTTTATAGGTAACCCATGGAAATATAATAATGGCCCGTGGATGTAGCTTGACTGCAGTTCAAAGAGCAGAAAGAAAAAACATTCAAGGCCTTTCGCTGCTGGCAACCTGGACACCTAAAAAGGAGTATAAAAGTTATAAAGTATTTTGTGCTATGGCTATAAAATAAATTTGGACACTAAAGCTGCACTTAAATTGCATGCATTTAGTTGAAGTAAATATTGAAAATATCAAAGTAAATCTGTGATCAAATGAAGAAATGTCTTTTTGAATTTTGATTACAGATTTTGACACAGTTTACATAAACTACTGTATGAATATGACCATATAACGTTTTACATCCACAAAGTGTCAGAGTACTGTGCAGAGCGCGAAATATTTTTTTTTTTTGCAGTTTTTGTTTTCGCAAATCCACCAGAGGTCGCTGTGTACGCTTTTTGAGATCTCAAATTTCTCTCACGATTGCCATTCGCGCCTGCTCTTCCTGCATAAATCCACCAGAGGCTGCTACTGACTGACTGATCGACTGACCCACCCTCCTCCTTCCCTAAACCCAACCAATAGTGTTTTCAAAAGCACCGATTGACCTGCTCACTCACTTTCCTAAACCCAATCGACAGTGTTTTCAGAAGCAATCCAGAAAAAGAAAAGATTTTTACCACATTTTCAGATCTTATCACGTACTCAGTCTGTTATTTACTTGTTTTTTTGGCTTTTTTTTTTCTCTTACCTGCTTTCTGAAACCATTATTCGCCGGACTCGAACCCCATCGTCGCGGTCAACTTCGCTCCACGCTGGTAAGCGTGAAAAGGAACGGTGTCATACCACCCTGTAGCATTTGTTTTGGAGACGAAATGCAGCCATACATACCTCTGGCTACATAATTTTCGATCTCCAGAAATGTATATAAGGCTACGTTTTCAGAATCAGCCTATGTTGCTAAAAGTACACTTTTCAAAGTATATTTTAAAAAATGTCCTCTCCTCCAATATATTAAAAGAAAGTACAGCAAACTGAATGTAATATTTTGCACAGCTAGTTGCATGCTGTTTGAAAAATCCTATATAAATACTATAAATAACTATATATAGTTATATTGTACTATTATAGTTTATATACTGTTATATGTTAAATACTGTTAGTTGAAAATTGACATGCTTAAATACATCTGAATCTAAAATGAAAACCATAAAACAAATGATTTTGTATAATTGTCATGAAAAATATTTTTTCGTTTAACTTATTATTTAAAAAGTTCTATTAAAATTATAATAACTAAAATAAAAATAAATTTTCCTTAAAAAAACAAATAAAAACAAAACTACTAAAACGTTACCTTAAATTTATATGAATTTTTTTTGGACTGATAATGATTCTACAGTAGTTCAAGATATATTTTAAAATGTAGTCTGGAATAACACACTGCAGCTGAAGTTATAATAAAGTGCTTTTTATATGCTTTAGTATGTAATGTTATTCAGCACATCAAAATAAATGTACATCTTTAAAGCCTGACAGAAAAGACAAAACTTTCAGTCATTTAAAATGCCACTGACTTTATTAAAAAGTGTGATAAGAAAGAGTGCACTCTCTTTAAGTGGCCTCTTATTGCATTTCTGGAGTAATATAATTTCATTTATTTTTTAACCACAAACCATACTTTTTCACAAGGTATTCTCAGACAAAAACAGATGTGATTTTGTTACTTGACATGACCTAACAACACAATATTCAGACATCCAAGCGAGACAGTGTCCAAATACTTTTGAGCCTGCCGTATAATTCATTTTATGTATTATGACACTAAAGTTCACTAATCTGCGTGTTGATTTATTGGCATGTTCCACTTACAATCAGCATGTCAATCTCTCAACGCATTTCTAGCGGAAGAGCACAGAGGGTGGGCCTTCACGCTACCTGAGAAAGAGCATCCAAAGCTGTCATCAAGCCCTATTTAGGGAGCAGTAACACGGCGAGTAATTGCCTGTCACTTACAGCACTCATCTGCGCATGCAGCGGGTCTGTCTGGAGCCAGCGCACCCACGCATCCCTCCTCCCGACCTCTTCGGCACTCACCTGAGAGCTGATAACACAAGATTTACTACCTGCGCGGCTGGACTTGTGCCACTCCCTCAGAGCCTTTTAATTACTGGCTTTTTCCAGTCACTAGGGTCACTGAAAGGTTCCTGTTGGACGCGGTTGAGAGGGTTTATATGAATGCCGCCTGCCTATGGGGCAGATGGATAGCGAGACAGGTTGAAGGTTCCTCTTTACGGTTCAGGAATGCTTTTTTTTTTCTTCTTCAGTGAAGGCTGTGCCAGTGACTTTGGCGTGACCTTCCAGGTTTTCTCGTCGAGGCTTAACCATGCCAGAGTGAGATGATAAATCTGGCTTGTCACAGGCCAGAGTGAACGAAACGTACGCAATAAATTGGTGCTGTCAGTGGAGCCGTGGGTACGTGGGTGGCGGAGGGCCTCTTCTGCCTGTCTGCAGTATGAGGAACACAAAGGGCCCACACACAAAGTCAGTTCTGAGGTCGTTTTCTCCCGCTGTCTGCAGTTCAAACAGGGGTGTGAAGTTATGGCAGAGACGATCTGTGCAAATAGACTGACTCGTCATCTTTTCATGGCAGAACATAGGGCCTGTATCGCATTGAGTTGACACCCAAAATGATTTATAATATGTTTAAGGTCAAGGAAATGTCCCTGTGAGGCCCTAATATCATATTTTAACACATAATTATTTTACTAACGAAAATCTTTTTATTTATGTTAGGTCATGGAACATAAATATCAAGTCTTTAGGTACACAAGCATGCCAGGATCATTTGGTACCTCCAGTGGTGTCCAAAATCTAAGACCACTTATGCAAATGCTTCTGATTTGTTCATTTTTGATACAGAAACTCTAATAGCTCATGTGAAAGTTTTTTTTTTATTATTATTATTACAAAATCATTCAGATAAATTCAATTCGTCTTTATTTCTATAGCACGGTGGCGTAGTGGGTAGCATGATTGCCTCACAGCAAGAAGGTTGCTGGTTGGAGCCTTGGCTGGGTCAGTTGGCATTTCTCTGTGTGGAGTTTGCATGTTCTCCCCGTGTTGGCGTGGGTTTCCTCCGGGTGCTCCGGTTTTCCCCACAGTCCAAAGACATGCAGTATAGGTGAATTGGGTATGCTAAATTGTCCGTAGTGTATGTGTGTGAATGAGTATGTATGGATGTTTCCCAGTGATGGGTTGCAGCTGGAAGGGTATCTGCTGCGTAAAACATATGCTGGTTAAGTTGGCGGTTCATTCCGCTGTGGTGACCCCTGACTAATTAAGGGACTAAGCCAAAAAGAAAATGAATGAATAAATGAATTGTTTCAAAGCAGCTTAACATAGAAGTTCTAGTAAATTGAAATTGAAACTGTGTTGGTGAAGTTTTTTCCTCGCCACTGTCGCCACTGGCTTGCATGGTTTGGCACTCGTGGATTTGCTCTTCAGTGTGTGGACTTTCAGCAGTGTAAATTAAACCACACTGAACTGAACTAAACTGAACTTCAACTCTGAAAAACTGGACTGACACAGTTTCAGTTTACTATAACTTCTATGTTAAGCTGCTTTGACACAATTTACATTGTAAAAGCGCTATAGAAATAAAGATGACTTGAAATGAATTAAATCAGTCCAGTTTTCAAAGTTCAGTTCAGTGTGGTTTAATTTTCATTGCTGAAAGTCCAAACACTGAAGAGCAAATCCATCGGTGCGCAGCTCCACAAGTCTCAAATACAAATAGAGATTACAAATAGACAATCTAATATCAGATTACAAAAAATTTCTTGCATGGTATTTTTGTCTCGTTTATTTTTGTTTATTTTTGTTCGTTTATTTTCCAGTACAAATATAGGAAAAATGCCCATGGAGTCTGAATAAATAAACACAATTCAAAGGGAAAGCAGGATTTTTTCAAACTTGTTTTAAGCATAAACCTAGTGAAAGTAGAAATTCATTTTAGAATATTTAGATATTTGTACTAAAATGAAATGACAAGTAAGAAAATTAAAATGAAAAAAAAAGTGTTGTTTTGTCTTTTGTCAGTAATTTGGAATTGTTAAAATATTTAATTGCTTTTAGATGAACCCAGTTATGCTCACCAGTGCTCGCCATATACAAATACAGTAAAAACAGACAAATGTTAAAATAATATAGCATTTTTTTTGGTTTTTGTATTTTTGGAAAAACATATCAATTTTCCTTTCTAATTATCTGTTCCATCCACAGTTCAAAAGGATATAAAACCATCCACCATTTGTGCACCACTCCTGCCAGTCAAGTTGTGCCTGTCGAACTACAACTTGCTTCTCGAATCTGCCACACTCAAAACCTGATCACCGCAACAGCTCATTTTAACCAGCAGAGGACAGCACATGGACATAGTTCTCAACCAGACATACACAGGTATAATCCTAATATGTCTATTCATTCCTAAAACTCATTTATTATGAATTCAGGTCACAATTTAGGTTCTAATTCTCCACCTGTTTGCATCCTAATGTGACACAATGACTTATCATCTGATTCCAGATGCAATGACATATAATTAATGCTGCATTACTCATTGTAGGCTGGTATCTGAAGGTGTTTCCATTCAATCTACTGAGGTTTCAGCACAGACTGACTGTGTTTCCCACATGCCTAAACAGATGTCAGATACTCTGGAGGACTGGCAGAGAATCGCAGAATATTACGTGGAGAGACCGAGGATTATGATGTGTGGACGTGCTGTAAGAAAGATGTATTGTTTCATGACTCACCATCAGTGACTTTTATCAAAGTGACTAATGTGTGACGTTGACAGCTAGATTTGTTGTATTAAAACCAGAGCTCTGGTTTTAAGGACATACAGTGCACGTAGAACTGTTTTACCTGACAGGGTTTGTTATTTATGATGTGATAATTAGGCTTTTTAGTGCATAATCAGATATGCTATTGATGTTTAGTTAAAGCTGACCTTAAATAGCTTGAATAATGCACTTTTTGTTTTATGAACCTAATAAAATAAAGCCTCCTGGTAATGTTCTATCACTAGATGGCATTAGACACATTCTTATTGAATAATGAATAACAGATGAATGTTTTTTATTTTATTTTAATATTTCTTATGTTTTAGCTCTAAATTATTGTGGGTTGTTAAATTTAGACTGTTACATAAATGTCACATTAAGATAATATTATCATATATTTGATTAAAAAAAAGCTTCTTCCAACATTCAGTAATTGTATTTCATTTCCCATAGGCAACACTGTGTGCCAGTGAGCTCAGAATGTTCTGGAACCCTGCTCCTCCGAAATTCATCTGCGCCCCCTCTGTTATGAAAGACACACTTTTCTCCAAATACCAGGTACAGCGACACCATTAAGAGATGTACCTGTGCTGCTTTCTAACGGTGCAGAAACTCAAAACAGCACCTTTTTTCTGCTGAAATCTCTCAATGACTCCTACGTCAGCTGCAGGCTTTTACAATGTAGACTTATGCATTCAAAACCAGCACAGAACAGCTCTTTGTCTATACACTAACAATGATACATGATGTTATTATCCTAATTTGAATGCAATTATCTTGTAAGCGCACAATATAAGAGAATTGGGGTGAAGCACTTGAGGATGATCTTGTCAAAAGTTTAAATTTAAAAAAAAAAAGTGCACTTGACTTGCATATTAATGCCTACAACTCAACTCAAGAGTTTCAGTTATGAATATTATCTTAAATGTATTTCCTTTGAGCTAGGAATGTTAAATGTTAATATTAAATGTTTATGTTACCTTCAGATTGGAAAAAGGTTAGTGTAATTTAAGTAAAATCCATTGTTATACACTTTAATGGAATGAATCTTTTTAGTGCCCTATTTTTATTAATTTTGTGTCCTCAGAAAACCCGGTCAGACATGTGCAAAGAAAATCTGTTGGGCGAGCTGCACAATGTGGTGGAGGATTCAGTTAACCATGTGATGAACACAGAACAGCAGGATACTTCTAAGGTCTGTTTCATTAAGTTGGTTGCTTAAAAAAATTGTTTTAACAAAGTTGTTTATGATACAAATATTTTTGTAAATGACTAAACATCATGTATATTTGACCCTTTACAAACAAATGTTATTCTAACATATTAACATATAGGGTTTTTACATATTTACTTAAGTTTGAGACCAGTAAGTGTTTATGAAGGATGTAAGTGATCAGAGTGACAGTAAAGACCTTTATAATGTTAGACAGAAAGGCTACATTCAAATAAATGCTGCTCTTTTGAATGCTCTGTTCATCAGACAACCTTGACAAAAGATGTACCATGGATTCCACAAATATCTTAAGCATATTTTCAACATTGATAATGATACTTAAGGATCATGAGACATTGACAGGTATTATCTGACGAATAGCTTTTACAGATGTAAATAACGCATTCAGTGCAGTCCTGGCAGGCATAATATTTATGCTGTGTTCTGTATGCGTCATTTTAATTATTTATATTTTATAACTAGAAAATGAGTTTTTGATGCAGTATACTGTAGATTAAAATGTCACACTAAACTCTACTGTCACTGTATGAAATGTCAGATTCTCATATTTATGTGAAATTAAGAAAACAAGATTTTGAAAAGAGTTTGGTAGTTTGTATTCATGTCACTTACTCCAGTGAATTCTCGAGAGTTTTTGAGAGGTCTCGAGAGGTTTTGGACATTCTCTAAAAACATGGCCTTGTCCCCAGGAAAATGTCTTGCCTATTAAGTGTAACTCCGTGGCAGACTTC
The DNA here is from genome assembly GCA_903798125.1 of Danio choprae. NCBI lineage: Eukaryota > Metazoa > Chordata > Actinopteri > Cypriniformes > Danionidae > Danio > Danio choprae. The sequence goes on from CAIGQW010056782.1 coordinate 5,517,148, forward strand.
AGAACAGCAGCCCCTCTTACTCCCTCAGGAATCATCTCAGCAAAACAGGTTGAAAACCTTTTCCAGTTTTGTTGTTGGAGAATTATTTTATAAATGCCTGGTGCTTTTCATTAGTTAGCCTTGTCGTTTTTTGTAACATAAAGCTGATGCAAATGACTGTACATTTTATGCTTTGAGCTTTTTTGTTCTGTGTATATATTTTATAAAGAATATAAAACAATTTTACTGTAAGTGAAACCAGTGCAACCAGACTTTCACCTCTTGTAATATCCTGTCTCCCCTCGGGGTTTCAGGCCAGACGGCCTCACTCTGCCCCGCACTTAACCCCAGATCTTGAGCCCCGTCTTCGGCTGCAGTCTGATTTCACCAGCCTTTCCCAGGAGCCGGAGCATGTGCGATGGCAGCAGAACACAATCTGTGCAGCTCTGGCTGGAGATTCCCCATCCAACGCCAAACAGGCAAAGCCCCAGGAGGTTCACACAGAGCCCAAATCATCAGAGCAGCCCAGCCAGACCCCAAACCACAGGAAGAACCCACACAAAGGCAAAGACAGGGCAAGGGTGTCCTGTTCCAAACGCAGAGCCACTAAAAAAGTAAAAGCGCTCAGCTCTGTTAATATGGCCTTTGTTTTGAAAAAACTGAGAGAGCCGCCAAGGACACTAACAAGGTTAGTGGCACTAACAATTTGGCATACTGTAAAAACAAAAGATTTTTCTTCTGTTTTCCGCTGTGAAATAGCTTTTTGAATGAGATATTATGTAGAATGGGACTTGTTTTTGTTCTTGGGTAATTTATTAATTTGTTGTCTTTGTTATTGGTTGATGTCAGAATGTTCAGCTGGTTTGAACTATCCCTTTAAAGATTATGGGGGCACATAAATGAGGGAAAACCCATAATGATGTGCACAGAAATATAGTTCATAATGATGTGTACAGATTTAAAATTCTGCAATATTTCATAAAAAAAATAAGATTAAATTGTCTTTAAAGCATTTATTAAAATGACTAGTATTACGAATCAAGCTGGAAGTTACCCAATTACATAAAATATACTTTCACAGCATTTAATGATGCAATGCATCTAGTATCTCATCATTATTCTAAAAAGAATATTTATGTTTCATAAATATTCTAAAGTTGCAGAGTTTTGCGCATCTTTCTTTTTGAACTTTTTTAGCTCTGTTGTGAGGCTTGCATTAATAATGTGTTTCTCTTTTTGTTTATTCTCTAAAAGGAGCGAGTCTCTGTGTCAGTTACCATGGGAGCACAAAACATCCAAAGGGCAATTTTCACACCTCAGTCTGCCAGTGCTACTAGATTTTGAGAGCTTTTTGACAGATCATGGTGGAATACCAGACATGACACCACCCCGAGAGTGGGTCAGAAACATATGGGACACCTGGTTCGATGAGGTCTTCCCCCCACTGGAAAATATCCAGGGTTCAGACCCTCTCCCAGCTGCTCTGGAGGCGAACCAGCTTCCACAGGATGAGGACAAATTGGATATGTGTGAGGTTTTGGATAAAGGTCTCAGTACAGCTGATTTGGAGCACGAGGTGGCCAAGTTGACCCAAACATTGACTGAATGTGGAAACCGTAATGCTTTCGACCGGTGTCGACGTGGAGCCCTTTACATAAAACTTGGTTATCTTGACCAGGCCCTTGAGGATCTCAGTGCTGTAAGACTTATTTTCTTGTATTTTATTTTGTAATCATGCTAAGGTAAGAATCAATGATGTTATCGCTCGTCATTTATTTTTTAACATTAATTCATTATAATACGGCTCATTTCAGAAATCATTATCCAAACAGGAGCGGAACGTTCTACAGATGCGACCTGATTTTCCGCTTAGTTTATTGTGTACTAATGATCGATCTGTTGTTTTTCTATTTTTAAAGGCCATCTCCCTGGAGCCCCATTTACTGGATGCCTACTGGCACAGACACAGCATCTACCTGCTGAGAAACGACCCCGATAGAGCTCTGGACGATCTAAACGTCATCGTTACGAACAACAAGAAGCATGCAGGTGTGTACAAGCACACGAGTCCACTTTCATTTACAGACGGCAGGGAGACTGAAGATACTGATACAGTGCTTGTGTATGATGTCTGACCTCTGTATATGACAAAACCAAACAGTTAAAGGGCACATATTAAAGTAAGATTGATTTGGTTGTTTTTAAATTGAAGTATCAGATGCATTAATATAAATGTGATCCAATGTTCACAGTGCCAAGCTTTCTACCCAGTTTGCACAGTCTATTTAAAAGGGTTAGTTCACCCAAAAATGAAATTTGTACACTATTTACTAACCCTAAAGTGGTTTCAAACCTTTATAAGTTTTTTCATGTTGATCACAAAAGCAGATATTTAGAAAATAACTGGTAACTATTGACATCCATAGTAGGAAAAACAAATACTACAGAAGACAATGATTACAGGTTTGCTGCTTTCTTCAAAATATCTTCTTTTAACTCAAACAGGTTTATGACTATTAAAGGGGGAGTAAATGATAAGAGAATTTTCAGTTTTGGGTTACTTATAGAATGTCTTTCTATCATCAAAACAAAGTGCTAGCAGATATTAATGCTTGTATTTGCAACATTTGGAACATCATGGCTAAAGGGGACCATTACCTAAACATAAAAAAAACTTATAAATATAAATGCTGATAAGTTTAATCTGATAACTTCAAAATTTAATAAATAAATAATTAATTTGAATTCTTTTTTTTCTTTTTTTTTGATGCACAAAACATTCTTCAGAGCAAAGTGTAGAAACTTCTGACTGATGCCAATTGTATTCCAGACGCCTTCATGTCTAGAGCAGAAATCTACAAACAAAGAGGGGAAACCACATTGGCTCTATTCAGCTACACCCAAGCCATCAAAGTCAAGCCAGATGATGCAGAGATCTACTTTAAGAGGGCAAAGATGTATGACAAGATGGGCGAGATTCTGCTGGCCATGGAAGGCTATGCCAAAGTGAGCCCTATAAAACAATATAATAATAATAAAACAAAGACAATTAAATAGTTTCGCATTTCCAGAAGAAAAAAGTAACATTAGTAGGACAGCTACAGTTTCCTTTTCCACTTTAAGCTGCAGATTACAAATGATAGGTGTCGTACAATTATTATTACTATTATTATTACTGTTGTTGTTATTGTTATTATTAATAAAAAACAATAAAATTCCCAACATCAGAAAATAATTCACATAAGAGTGATAAAGAATTGTTCCTGGCTCTGTGTAGGACCTGCTGCACATTTTACAGTCAGATATTTTTGAGCAGCACATTTCAGCATGAATTGTTTTGTGAACCTGTCAGGTTTTGCAAAAAGGCTGTTATTGAGGAATGAGAGAGGTAAAATCATCCTGGGTGAGAGAACAGCAAAGTGCAGCTTCTCATTTCACATGTGAAGATGTTCCTTAAAAGCACAGCAGAAAAACATGCCCCTTAATGGGCCGTTTAATTCCATGTGTTAGAGAGAAGGTAGAAAATGCTTTAAAAAAATAAACAAACTATTTTTATCATAAAACGTTTGTGCCTTTTTTGTGTTGCAGGCACTTTATGAAGGCTTTCTGAGTTAGTGTTTGTCATGTTATTGTTGCACACTTTAACACTATACATGGCTTGTATTTATTTTGTGGACAGAAATAATCAGTTTTTTTAAAGCTTATCTAAGCAGATCACAGTTGGCTGACACATCAGGTGTTCTAAATATAAATGTGCATTTGAGTTTACAAATGAATGATGAAAATACTGATTAAAGAAAATAGTCACTTAATCATTAACAGGGTTTTTTTCAAATATAAATGAAAGATTTTAAAATAAATCCTTTTTTGACGACCAGACCTTCACCATTGACTCTACAAGGACAGATGCAATGATGCTCCATGGAATACATCACTTTAACAGCTCCAAATGGACGATGGCTCTTGAAGACTTTTCATTACTGCTAAAGCAAGAACCTGAAAATGCTATAGCCAGGTCAGCATTGTTCTGAGCATTGCATTAGCATGCTTAATGTTCACTTTCCACTATTATCAAATTACATTACATTACATTGTTTATGTGTAAATCCAATTATAGTCTTTTCTGCTTGCTGCAGGACATACAGAGGGAGAATCTATTCCAAGATGGGTCATTTTGAGAAGTCTGTTGAGGACCTTTCTCTGGCTGTGCACTTGAATCCTGCTGATTGGTTGGCTTTTTACCATAGAGGCTGTCTGCTGAGGGAGATAACGCCTCATTTGGCCTTAAGGGATCTCAGCACATCTGGTAACACACACATGCTTGATATAACACATGAAAATGCTTAATTTTCACCGTTTCTCTATATAAAGTAACCTGACGCCCATTGGGCCTTCTTAATGTTGAGGTTTGACGTTTTCTGAATGTTGGATTAGAGGCAGTATTACAGATGGTTATGTCATGGTTGTTCAGCAGTTAATTTACAAGTTAAACATTTTCAGGAAGCTCAGAAATCTTTTCAGTATGTCAATTATCTCTTCTAGACATGAACAAGATGACACATGCTTTCTCCAAAAAAAGACTGCAGTAATTTTACACTATACTTGTCTCTTTTAGACTCTTAGAGGCACATTTACACAACAACGTTTTCAGCCAAAAACTGGAACCTTTTCATGCGTTTTGCCTGTTCTTTAACACCACAACAGCATTTTTTGGACTGATAATGTGGAAATCTAAAAGCGGTATGCAAATTAAATTACACAAGAGCGCAGGTGCCACTGACGGCACGTCATTACTTAAAAGTACTGTTGACTAACAAGGTGACAGTGTCAAAAACTGGCTTAGCATAAGCCATTCAAGGTTTTTGGCCATTTTTGCAGTTGTATAAATGCAGATAATTTTAAAACTTATCATTGTGTGAATGCAGAAAACCTTTCTGTTTTTGACTACATCTTTGTGCAGCCTTTCACTTGTCACAAACCTGTTTGAGCTTCTTTTTTCTCTGTTGAACATAAAAGAAGATATTTTGAAAAGTGTTTCAAGCTGATATCCATGTTCTTCCATAATATTTTTTTTTTTGTTCTACTATGGAAGTCAATAGTTACCAGTTTCTAACATTCTTCAAAATATCTTCTTTTGTGTTCTTCAACAGAAAAAAGATACTCATAAAAGTTTGGAACCACTTGAGGATAAGTGTGAAGTAAATTTGGGTAAATCTTCATGTTTGGGTGAACTATCCCTTTAAAAATACAAGCCCCAAAAAATATTTTTGCTGTGATTTTGCAGAAGAACTATGTTTGGTTCCCTTAGTTACCTTAGTTAATACCTCGTAAAAGAACTATTTTCTTAATGTCAAAAAAAATGTTTACATGATCTAAACAGGTTTACATGATCTCTATATAAAGTAACCTTGCCCACTCTATATAAAGTAACCTCGCCACACGGTGGCGCAGTGGGTAGCACGATCGCCTCACAGCAAGAAGGTCGCTGGTTCGAGCCTCAGCTGGGTCAGTTGGCATTTCTGTGTGGAGTTTGGATGTTCTCCCCGTGTTGGCATGGGTTTCCTCCGGGTCCTCCGGTTTCCCTCACAGTCCAAAGACATGTGGTATAGATGAATTGTAAGCTAAATTGTCCATAGTGTATGTGTGTGAATAGGAGTGTATGGGTGTTTCACAGCGATAGGTTGCGGCTGGAAGGGCATCCGCTGCATAAAACATGTGCTGGATAAGTTGACGGTTCATTCCGCGACCCCAGATTAATGAAGGGACTAAGCCGAAAAGAAAAGGTTCTATGGTAGTCACATTGGCATAAGTGCCAATAAACAGTATAATCTTTATTCTTAGTAGTGAAGAACTTTAAATGAAATCGAAAAATATTATAAAATGTCTCAAACTATGCTCAGATTAAATTAAAGTTTTGTAGCTCTTACTGTGCTGAAGAATTTCTGACAAGGCGATTATGGCCAAATATGGGATGTTAGATAACAGTGTGCTAGTAGTTGTGTTGTCATATACATGCAAATTACTAAATGGCCCATTTTTGATTTCATAAAAAGTCTGGTGAAGGAAATCCTGTTTTCCATGTCTTTAATCTAAATTTTTGAAAGAAGCATTTAGAACTTAATTAAGTAGCATCAGTGGGGCCACACATAACATCTCATCACAGACAGCGGAGTATGTTAAATCAGGTCCTAAGAGGTTGTTAATATCACTACTCAGACAGCAGATCAAATAAGAGCCATCCAGTCTTATCTCGCATGGTTTTGGCTGCTGTGATCAGATGCTTTGATCTCTGAAGCCTGCTGGAATGTTTTGTCAGTGTTGCCTGCTGCAAACTGAACATCTTCATCAGTACAGAAGTGTTTGACACTGCCCACCTAAGTACCGCGGTGCTGTGTAACAGGAGTGTAGGCGTGAACAGAGCTTCAGTATTGAGCCTATTTTTGTGACATGTAGCTTGCAGAAAGTACTCAGCAGAAAATGCACTAAGTTATCAACACCATCTTCTGCATTGTAGAAAGAAATGGATTTTTTTCACAGTTTGCGCAATTCAAGCAATTCATACTTTATAATAGCTTGGCATTAAAACTAAC
>CAIGQW010056782.1:5533716-5546561 GCA_903798125.1 Danio choprae
ACAATGTTTTAAGTGTAAGACACCTATCAAAGGATCCTCGGTCAGAGGTATACGATCGTTTGCCTGATTACTTCCCCCATCCTGAAAAGAATTCAGAATATGTAATGCAAGTTACATAATCAGTTACTTTTTTTCTGAATTAGTACAGTGAAAAATTAGTAAAGTAAAAAAAAAAGAAAAGAAAAAGAAATACCAAACAACAGTAACCCAGAATTTTTTTTGTTCATTTTAAAAATGCATATAGCTGTACAGCACTCTCAACAACTGTATTAACCCTTATGTACTGTTGGGGATGTTTTCTTTCACTCTGGTTCGATTTTGAGTCTTAATTTGGCCATTATGTTTTCTGTGTTTCAGCTAGCAGAATGATTTTTGGTGACAAATCTTATTTTGACACATATTTTTAGAAAATGCTTTGACATTTTTAAATAACTCAATGATATAGTCTGGGCAAATTTACTACCCTTTTGTTATGTTAGGGATAAAAACATCCAATAAATTAAACTGCTGTAAAAATGCATCAGATAAAACATTTTTTTTTGCATAAATCTGTTAATCAAGCTCAGTCCTGATCAAAACTACTAAATTGCTTAGAAAATGACAGGATTTTAACTCTTTAATTGCCAAATTCATATATGATATCACTGATTTGGTAAAAAAAAAAAAAAAAAACAACACACAAAATGACGTATTTTCAATATAAAAAGTAATTGTGGACTAGATTTTTTTTAACCTTTTATCAAAGTCTTGTACATGTAAAACAACATTGCCTTTGATGCATTGTTTTTGCATTTAATTTTTATCTCCCTAATTTACCGTTGGTGGCTGTTTTTCCATTATAACCACATTTTTTTGATTACAAAACCATGACACCATATAATCATACATTTTTAATTGTTGGTTGTTTTCCCTGTTGGGAAGAGGTAAAAATTTGTAATTTTTACTGTTGATCATCAGTTGGCACCATTAACCCTTTAGATAGGCCTGTGCAAAAAAAAGCTTAGTTTCTGGATTTCATATGGAGTATAACAGCAAATTATAGTGTGTATGTGTGTTTGTGAGTACACAGAGTAAATAAAAACAAAGACTGTGTATTTATGCACCGTCAAATGTGGTTATAATGGAGGTCAATGGGGCAAAAACAGCCACCAACAGTAAATTAGGGAGAAAAAATGAAAATCTAACAATGCATCAAAGCCAATTTTGTTACTAATCTTTCACATGTCCAAGACGTTGATAAAAGGTAACAAAAAAAATCCAGTCTACAATTATATTTTATATTGAAAATACGTCATTTTGTGTGTGGTTTTTTTCACCAAATCAGTGACATCATTTATGAATTTGGCAATTAAATCCTGTAAGTTTTGATCAGGACTGAGGTTGATTAACAGATTTATGCAAAAAAAACTATATATTTATCTGGTGCATTTTTGCAGCAGTTTAATTTAGTGGATGTTTTCATCCCTAACATAACAAAGGGTAGTAAATTTGAACAGTGCAGGGTGAACAGGGTTAAAATAACTACACTGAAAAATACTGGCAGACACTATGAAAATAATGAAATAGTAGAGGCACCATATGCTTCTGTATATGCCAGAACTTTGTTCTGAGAAATAAAATCATAGCTTTCAGAGCCAGATCATGTCATTAGCTATGCTTTGTCTGTTTGTGTGTTTTACAGTTCTCATCAATGATAGTGCAGAAAACCTGAGTGCGTTCCTGCACCGCGGTATGGTCTATGTGACGCTTCGGTGCTGGCAGCAGGCTGTAGCTGACTTTGAAGCCGTGATCAAACTTGACAGGTGATATCCCAGCCCCCTGCACTCTGTGACGAAAAGACCTTCATTTTCTTTTGTCACATGAGTGCACCAAAGGCAGGCCATCGTTGATGAAATGTTTACTGAAGCTTGAAAATCTTTGAAAGTGACTTTTCAAAAGGTTTCTTTTTAAAAATGTGCAGTTTTTGAGCAGCTGTGAGTTAAGGTAAAATCAAGGAAACTGTATCTGAGTAATCATTTCTCTTCTCATTGCAGATCTGCAGCTGTTGCTCATGTCAGTTTGGGACTGATCTGTATGTTGAAGATGGACAGACATTATGAAGCCATTAGAAGGTTTAATAATGCACTTAAAGCAGATCCCACCTACGTTAAAGCCTACGTATGCCGGGCCAGAGCCTTTTATAATGTAAGGAGATATATGGATGATTAGTTGAAAAAAAGGATTAATTGTAACTGATTCTATAGTGTTTCATTAGTTATTGCTTTGATAAAGATAATGTATTGTTTTATGTGGCTGTATTTATTGTATATTTATCTGTATTTACTGTATAACATTAATTTGGGATCTTTGGTTACCTTAAATTATTATTTTGATTAAACTAAATTAAAATTGTGTTTTTCACAGGTGAATAATCTGAGCAGAGCGGTGAAAGATTTGGCTCGAGCCATACATTTAAAGCCAGATGCTTATGATCTGTACATCATGAGGTGATTCATTCATTCATTCATTCATTTTCCTTCGGCTTAGTTCCTTTTTTCATTAGGGGTCCCCACAGCGGAATGAACCGCCAACTTATCTAGCATATGTTTTACCCAGTGGATGCCCTTCCAGCTGCAACCCAGTACTGGGAAACATCATACACTCTTACATGCACGCACATACACAACGGCCAATTTAGTTTATTCAATTCAACAATAGCGCATGTCTTTGGACTGTGGGGAAAACCAGAGCACCCGGAGGAAACCCACACCAACACGGGGAGAACATGCAAACTCCACACAGAAATGCCAACTGACCCAGCCGGGACTCGAACCAGTGACCTGCTTGCTGTGAGGCGACAGTGCTAACCACTGAGCCACCGTGTCGTCCCATGAGGTGATTTGATCATGAAAGTCAGCAAGTTGGAACTCAGGACGCCCGCATACTTCAAGACATTTTAGAAACTACACAAAGAATACAGTTAAAGAAAACATTTTTAGCCCTCCTGGTTTTTTTTTCCTTTTCAAATATTTCCCAAATTATGTTTCAGGAGTTCACACTTAGATATTGCTTGATGCTATTAGCAAGTTTGGCATCCTGTCCCGGGAGAGAACCCTGAGCTCGGAGATTATTGAGCCAAGGGCTCCCGCCTGGTCAATTAGCATGTAAGGGGGTCTAAGATCAGGTAGTTCTCGAGAGCTCCCCCTGGTAAAGGAGGAAAACGGGGAGATGGGGTGGAATGGGGGAATTTTCAAGAAACGAAGATAAGGGAAGTAAGCTGAAATGGGCTATTTATTGTAGGTTTGGATTAATCTAATGTGTTGAAAAAATCTTTCCATTAAACAGAAAGTGGGGAAAAATATACAGGGGAGCTAATAATTTAGGAGGGCTAATAATTCGGACTGCAACTGTATACACCCAGCCCCCATTATTATGATGTTGCCTATTGTGCAAGTGGTATGTAAATAGAAAATAAATTCTGTTTATATAAACTGTATGCAGAACTGTAAGTAAAGACACAATATAACCATATACAGTATAAATGAAGACATGATCTATAAGACCTTATGCCAGTGCACAGTCACTTTTCATATTTTTAATTTGTAAATATTTGTGAATATCTGATGTAAAGAATGTTTTATCCTTTTTTAGAGGGAAGTTTTTCTACGAAATGAAACGTTTTGACCTGGCTGACCTCTGCATACGGTATGCAGCAGAAATGAAAACAGGTAATGATCATACAAAGTTCGTTTCGCCCCTTACGTAAAATTGCTGGCATACGTTTAGCTCTTGAAATACCTCAGCTCTTATTGCTGCCCATCTTTTAATGATCATCATTAAATCTTGTTTGTCCACCTGGCCCAACTGGAAAATGTGCTTTATGTTGCCATAACAACTACTAGACCAAGCTGTAAAGCTCTCCTGCTTTGCGTCGCAGCTCTGGGTTTATCAGCGGTCCAGCAAGCTGTTATCCAGTCGTTCCTGGGGAATGATGCCAATGCCATCGTCTGTCTGGAGGAAGCGGTCGATACACAGCCTTCTCCTCCACACCTCATTTTTCTCGGGAGGACGCTGATGAAGGAACAAAGGTTTATAGTGAGTCCGAGACCCGTGCGAGCTGTGTCTATAAGTCAAGCTCTGTCTGGCAAAATAAGCCTGCAAAACAGCAAGAAAACTTATCCAGTTTCCCCCATAGTCCAAAGACATGTGCTGTAGGTGAATTGTGTAAGCTAAATTGTCCATGGTGTATGTCCTGGTCCTCCAGGTTGGGGGTTGAGCGTTGGGCTAACAACCCACCTCATAGATGTTACGAAACACCAATATGGGCCGGATATATACTTCGATATAAATGGTCCTGGGATTAAGTAAGTAGATGTTTATAGACACAACTTGGCAAAGCTGAATTTTTAGCATAATATCTCCAGTCTGCTAAATGAGTAAATATAAATGTTACATGATCTTCTACTAAATCACTCTAATATTCTGATTTGCTGCTTAACATTTCTTGTTATTATCAGTAACAAGCTGTGCTGTTTCATATTTTTGTGGAAAGTTCATGAAAGTTCATGTTTTCACAACTCCCTAATGTAAGGTTCAAAAGAACTGCATTGCATAGAAAAGTTTTTTTCTAAATCCCCAGTGTCAGTGCTAATATCTTAATTTTATATTAATTTTATACAAAACAATTTTATTTTAATAATGGCATTATTTGTCTGTTTGAATGTTGCAGCAGTAATAAAAACACACACAGATATGCAGGGTACAAATCACTTCAATAATTTATTTTGCAACATTAGAGGCCACAAGAAGTGCAAAGTGCAAGAAAAGTGCAAAAACATTTGAATGTTGTTCATTAATAGAGTAGAAAAGAGAAAATTAAAAAAGAATGGAAATTATTTTCACTCTACCTAATCAATGTATACACTTATAAAACATATACCTTGATTGCAATGATCATCACTTTCAATGAAAGCACATAATGTCAATGCAAAAGTATTATTGTTCAGTTCTATCATTTGTTTTCAGTATTTTTTATCATTATTAGTCTATTTGTTTTGTAAAAATTATGTTTAAGACTAGGTTTACTTGTTTTTTCTTTACATCTGTCCTTGGACAATCACATACTCTCACATTATTAGTGCTGTGTAAGCATTATCTAATTACATTTTACAGATATAAAAAGAAATACAGACACACAGATTGTCAGATAATTTAGGATATGCTGTAATAAATGTATTACATTATTAATTATTTATTAATAAAATGTGCATTTTTTTCTTATTATTTACATTGTATACATAGACATTACATGAAACATTAGGCCCTGAATATTTATCTGAAAGTTTTGGATAACTCATGGAATTTTAATAGTAAAAATGTGTATGAACCCGATCGATGCTGCAAATATTTAATGTTTTATGTGTCAAACACAGGAAGCAGTGGAAACTTTCAAAAAGGCCTTGTCACTTCTGGGTAGCACTAAAGATAAACTCAGTCCTGCAAAAGAAACTGCTGAGGTCTTCTATCTAATCGGTGTGTGCTACATGACGCAAAGGCTTTTGTTTCAGGTAATATATTAAATGATAAAGTTACCATAATAACACCAAAAAAACATTTATTCATGACTATTACTATGTGTGATCCAGAAATGAAATGTAGCATGTGATCAGATTCTCAAGATGTGATAATTAAAAAAAAAGGAAGCAGATGGAAACACAGCCATATCTGTCACTACTCTATCATCACCTTTTTTTGTTATATATATAGGAGAGTGAAGATTCTCTCCTCCTTCAGGCTTTGGATGCTTTTAACAGCACTGTGAGCTTGAACCCGGACCATGCCGAGGCTCACCATCAGCGAGGCCTGTGTCGCATTCATTTACAAGACTCCACAGGCGTGCAAGACTTTAATAGAGCACTCAAAATCAACCCCAAGCTCTATCAGGTACACCCTGATGCTCTATCAGATACACTCTGAATTCAATTATTTATTCCATATTCCAAGTTTCAGATTTTAAAAACGTTTTTTCATTTTTTTCCCAAGGTGCATCTAAGCCGAGCTGCCCTTTATGGGGCTGAAGGACGACATGCAAAGGCCATACTCGACTGTAATGAGGCTATCAGGATCCAGCCGAAAAGCCTCAGAGCACACTTGTATAAAGGGGCTCTTAAATTCTATTTGAAAGTTAGTAAAAATAGCACCATTTTGAGCATAATTATCTTGCACTTGAGGCTGATGCTCTCTGTGATATTTAAGAGATTCAGTGCTCAACATAAATAGTACAGCCCATTTTGAAAATTAATTTTTTTTATCCATCTCTCAGTGAATATAGGTCATAATATGCATTTGAACAGATTTATTAAAGATATGTTTAATAAAATAATATTTTGGTCACCGAACATCTTTAGAAATAGAAAGATAATACATTTTAATTTATGTGAATTATTGGAGAAAAAAACATTTCAACAGAATTTTATAAAAAGAAATTCTCTTGAATTTAGCTTTTTACATTTTTTTACTTAATATTTCCCCTAACATATAAATTTGGGTGTTCTCATTTTAGACCGTTATCATAAGGTATTTTGTTAGGTGAGCTCCAGATTTAGGGGTGACACGGAGGCTCATGGTTAGCACTGTTGGCTCACAGCAAGAAGGTTGCTGGTTTAAGTCCCGGCTGGGTCATTTAGCATTTCTGTTGGAGTTTGCATGTTCTCCCCGTGTTGGTGTGGGTTTCCCCCACAGTCCAAAGACATGTACTATAGGTGAATTGAATAAACTAAATTGGTCGTAGTGTGTATGGATGTTTCCTAGTACTGGGTTGCAGCTAAAAGAGCATCCGCTGCGTAAAACATATGCTGGATAAGTTGGCGGTTCATTTCGCTGTGGCAACCCCTGATGAATAAAGGGACTAAGCTGAAGGAAAATGAATGAATGAGCTCCAGATTTGGCTGCAGTACTGACTGAAGCCAAGCATTCATTCATTCATTCATTTTCATTTCGGCTTAGTCTCTTTATTAATCTGGGGTCGCCACAGCGGAATGAACCGCCAACTTATCCAGCATATGTTTTACACAGCGGATGCCCTTCCAGCTGTAACCCATCACTAGGAAACATCCACACACACTCATTCACACACATACACTACGGACAATTTAGCTTACCCAATTCACCTGTATCGCATGTTTTTGGACTTGTGGGGGAAACCGGAGCACCCGGAGGAAACCCACACCAACACTGGGAGAACATGCAAACTCCACACAGAAACTGACCCAGCCGAGGCTCGAACCAGCGACCTTCTTTCTGTGAACGTGCTACCCACTGCGCCACCGTGAGGCCTGAAGCCAAGCACTCTAATGTATATGCACAAATATAATAATGTGAAGCATCCTTTAGAAAGTAAAAATTTAAATGAGAGATTTGTGAGGGGTGTACTCATATATGTTAAGCACTGTATGTTGTATATTTATCATTTTGTTTTAGGCATACAAAAGTGCAGTGGAGGATCTAACAATGGCAGTCCAAATCGACCCTGCATGTTCATTTGCTTACTACAACCGTGGCATATGTTTTCAGGAACTGCGAGATTATGAGATGGTGAATTTTTTTTTTTTTTCAGCAGTGTATATGGGATCATATATACAGAAACGTATACAAATGCAGGATATCTTTTCATTACAATTGCACTTCTGCATTTGCATTATGTGCATGCTTGTTCTCTTCCTCCACATTTTTTCTTTTTTATCTTCAAGGCTCTCAGAGACTACAGCGTGATGCTGCTCTTGGGCTGTAAGACGGAGCTTGAACTGAAAGTCTTGATAAATCGTGGCCTGCTCTATGTGGAGCTAAATGACTACAGCAGTGCCCTTCAGGTAGGCCAGAGATATAAAGTAAGAAGCGCTCATTGAATCTATAATTTGTTTTTGTCAAGGTTTTTAAAAGCAAATTCATCATGCTTTGGGGGATTTCGGTAGTTTTCAAAGCCATCATAAAATGCCATTTGCAACATATTTTTTTTATCATGTACAATTTGTACTTGTATTAAAAAAAGCTTTGTTCAAAAAACAGCAATGGAATTGATTTGATTATCAGAATAATCATTAAATATGAGTCAAGTAAATGAGTCATTATATTAGAGTCAGTAGATTCATGCATTTTCCTTCAGCTTAGTCTAGATTTATCAGAGGTTGCCACAGCGGAATGAACCGCCAACTATTCCGGCATATGTTTTACGCAGCAGATGCCCTTCCAGCCGCAACCCAGTACTGGGAAACATTCATACACACTCTGATTCACACACACACACACACACACACACACACACACACACACACACACACGCACACACACACACACACTCATATACTACAGCAATTTAGTTAATCCAATTCACCTATAGCACATGTTCTTGGACCCATGCCAACACGAGGAGAGCATGCAAACTCTACACAGAAATGCCAACTGACTCAGTCGGGACTCGAACCAGCAACCTTCTTGCTGTGAGGCAACAGTGCTAACCACTGAGCCACTGTGCCACCTGAGTCAATAGATATACATACAATATTATATAGTAATATATTGTACGGGCCTCACGGTGGTGCAGTGGGTAGCACGTTCACCTCACAGCAAGAAGGTCGCTGGTTTGAGTCCCGGCTGGGTCAGTTGGCATTTCTGTGTGGAGTTTGCATGTTCTCCCCGTGTTGGCGTGGGTTTCCTCCGGGTGCTCCGGTTTCCCCCACAAGTCCAAAGACATGCGGTAAAAGTGAATTGGGTAGGCTAAATTGTCCGTAGTGTATGTGTGTGAATGGGTGTGTGTGGATGTTTCCCAGTGATGGGTTGCAGCTGGAAGGGCATCCACTGCATAAAACACATGCTGGATAAGTTGGCGGTTCATTCCGCTGTGGCGACCCCAGATTAATAAAGGGACTAAGCCGAAATGAAAATGAATGAATGAATATACTGTACATACATTTGTCAAATTGTATATTTTTATTTTAAATAAATATTTTATTATATGTGTTTTTGTCCTGTCTTTCCGTTTCACTGTGAAAACAAATTCATGTGTGTGTAAACACCTGGCAGTAAAGCTCTTTCTGATTCTGAATTATTTTTTGAGTAATTTAAATTCAATGGCTTCATTATATATTTTATTGTAGTATAATATGTTTGTGCATGAAAATGACTGTGTTTTGTTGCAGGATTTAAAGGATGCAGCACAGAAGCGGCCAGCAGATGTAATAATTTACCATGCACTTGGAGTTATTCACCACAGGTGTGCATTTATTTTGAGTTATTGTGGTATGTGATTGACCGTTTCATGGTGCAAAATTGCCCAGCTTAAGTTAAGAACAATTTTCTCTCAGCAGCGGCAGTCAGTTTATAATATCTGCCGCACAGCATGGTAAATCTCTATTGTGTTTCAAATGAAAAATCAAGGTTTTAGCCTTCTGAGACTCAATCATGGCAGTTCATTTGGTTTTCATCACTGGAATTTAAGAGCACTAAACAATCAGTGAAGTGCTCTTTATAGGGAAATATTGAATGTGCTACAGTAAGTACTGTAGGTGATTCATATGCTGTTGTATCGATCTGTATGAGGTCAAATTGTGGGAAATTATGTGTGGCTCTGAGTTTATCATGTTAAATAATAAATGAAAAAAAATAAATAACATAAAATTGAAGATGAAATTGAGATATAAAAAATAAATATATATTCTAAGGAATAAAAAAAATGACCCATATGAAATTATGTACGTTTTAACTATTTCAAAAGATTTTAGTTTTTATTTGGTTTTAAAAGATATCTCTTATGATTACACTTACAAATGACTTTTAAACTTTTGACTTTTTAAAAAATGACTTTTGAAACAACACAATTTTTAAGTTTTTAGGGGACAATTTAATTGTTTTATGTTCAATCATAATAAATTTGAACATAAAACTTAAATTTGTAAAAACGATTAAGTTAACTTAATCATTTTGTGTTGGGACAACATGAAGAAATTGTGTGTTTATTTTATTAAAATAGAGTAGAAACAGTAATTACTGTATAATGTTTTTTTGAAATTGAAAATTCCTATTTTAATACTTTTTAAAATGTAATTTATTCACGATCAATGAATCACATGATCAATATCACATGATCCTTCAGAAATCATTTGCTCGATTTGCTACTCAAGAAACATTTGCTATTAATATCAATGTAAAAAAAAAAAGGGATTTTTTTTGTTGCTGCAAATCTTTTTCAAGCTTATGATAAAAATAAAGTTCAAAGTGAAATATGTAGCTTTATAGATGGCTTTAATGCCCCTCAATTTATTGTATCTTTGCTGAATTAAAATATTAATTTCTTTAAAGGTACATGATCTTACAGACCCCAAACCTTTAAGACATAACATGGGACGTGCTTAAAATATATTACATGTGTCCTTTATTATTAAATGCAGTTTTTCTCAGTCGCTTTGGTACATTTCTCAGATCAGAATTGAAATTCTACCTATCTCCAGGTCATTGTGTGACTTGTGCACATCAAAAAAGCAGTTTCTTCATGTCATGTTGATCAAAATCCAGTATATTGGTCAACATTTAATCGTTTGGTCATGGCATAAGTCTTTACATGCAAAATGGCTGAACAAGTCGTCATAATATTTTGTCATAAAGCATTTTTCTATACATTTCCATTAGACTTTTTTTCTAAATCTGTCCACAATTGGTAAATTTCTCCCAGGTTAATCTTGACTTTTTCTAATAAAGGTGCATCTCAAACTTTTGTTTTGTTTTTACTTTGTGCTATGCAGTGCTGTCTTTTCCTTTCTGTATCAGATATGATCTGTCAACAAATTACAGTACAAACAGCAAAAAATAATAATAATAATTAGCTATAGTTTACATCAGAACATCCCTGCAGAGTACACTGTTGTATTGTGACTAAGTAATTTGACTTGCCCGTACACAATGACACTGACTTCTTCATTGACACAGAAATTTAGTTTTGAGAGATGAACTAAGGATTTTGAGCAAGCGACTGTCTTTTGCAGGTAATCCATGGTGTTTTGCTATTTGTACGCGTTGTTTTGAGAAATGCACTTGCAAATTTCAATTCTGATCTGAGAAATACCAAAGCGACTGAGAAAAACTGTAAAAGACCAGAGGAAAAACACTCTGAGGGCTACATTATTTATAGTGTTCTGAAACCTTCTATGACGTTAATGAATAGTTCTTGATGCTCTCTGTGCCACTTATTATGCAGATCTGCGTTTAAATGGTGCATTCAGAGCATGTCTATTCATTTTATCGATCAACACTCAAACGTTGCCATGCCTCCAGAATGCCTATATATCTTGCTTTTATCAGATTAACAGCCTATGACAGACAGGATGTCTCATCTCGGTACATGGTCTATAATAATATGAAATATCTGAACAGCTCTGACAAGACGCGTTGCTCTCTGAACTATCATTTAAAGTACAAGGAGCAAAATGTTTTCAGATCCTTGTAAGCTGGCATTTTCATTGCTTTAAAGAAGCACTCTCAGATAAATGGTTTTTCACAAGACCACTACAGAAAAGCTGTAATTGCAGGGTGGTTTTTTTCTCCTCTTTTAAATGGCATCTTTTGGGGGAATTCAGTGTTTGCACTGGCAATGTTGCACAGCTTGTCATTTAATATTTCAAAAGTGGAAATTAAAGCGTTTTGAGATATTAGAACAGATTGTTTGAGGAAGAGTTATATAATTAAACAGATATCTAAGTTTGCAAGCACATCATTGAGTTTGATGATCTACTTCCTTTGTCTGTTATCAAGGCTTGGCCAGTTGCAGGAAGCTGTGGATGCTTACAGTGAAGCTGCAAGACTTGATCCCTTCTTGCAAGATTGTCTTGTGGGTAGAGGCAATGTTTTCATGGATTATGGGCACAATCAGGCCAGGAAACAAGCCCAGAGGGACTTCCTCTCAGCCCTCCATCTCAATCCACTCTGCTTGAGTGCCCGCATTAGCCTGGCATACAATTTACAGGTAGAGTCTAAATAATTGTCTTGCTTCTTCTTATTCTTCGCAGGTTGATCATTCACAGCTTAACGCGTTTAGAGAGGTTTCCAAGTGCTTCATTTAAATATATAGACACTTCTACTAAACCTTCTTAGAAATAAAAAAGTAAAATAAAAAATGGGTGTGGAGAATTTGATGTGAAATGTTTTTTGAATTTAGACCGCAGACTTTTTGTATCCTGGCAAATCTGAGCACAATTGTGATTTCCTCTGAATCTTTAGACGAGACACATATGAGATTACTTTTTTCCCCTAAGGAGAAACATCTAAGAAGCAGGAGATTTACTCGGTTTCCATTTAATCTCTTTGCTGTCTAGAGGATACACTTGAGATAGTAGAGAGATTTTATTTGTGATTTGGTTTCATACTGGCAACAGAAAATGTTAGCATGGTACTGGTAGGGGATTATAAATTACATTTGTTGTTGTTGGAATTGTGTTAGATGCAGTAATATTTCTACTTGATTAATTTTCTGGATATTTCTAAAATTGAGATCTCCTTGCATTCTGCCTGTTTCCAATTTAATGTCTTTCAAAAATCACTTTATTATAAAGTGTTGGCTTGTAATACACTTGTGAAAAAAAAAATCAATGAATTATTGACACCATTATTTATTCTAGCATTCAACTATTAAAATATTATCTATTCAAAATATATACCTAGATATTTCTATATTTAGATTAGGGCTGTGCAAAATGTCAAAAATCTTATATCACAATACAAGTAGTATCACATCCTGATCATGATATAGTACCATTTCTGTAAATTCAATAAATTAATAGTTTATATATATATATATATATATATATATATATATATATATA
>CAIGQW010056782.1:5546661-5565011 GCA_903798125.1 Danio choprae
TCTCTCTCTCTCTCTATATATATATATATATAGAGAGAGAGAGAGAGAGAGAGAGAGAGAGAGAGAGAGAGAGAGAGAGAGAGAGAGAGAGAGATCATATTTCTGACCTTTGTGTAGATCTTTAAAATATAATATAAATTCATTCATTAATTCATTTTTGGTTCCCACAGCGGACTGCCAACTATTCCAGCATATGTTTAGCGGATGCCCTTCCGGCTGCAACCCAGTACTGGGAAACACACATACACACTCATTCTCACACACACACACTCATATACTACGGCCAATTTAGTTCAATTATTCAATTCACCTATAACTCATGTCTTTTTACTGTGGGGGAAACTAGAGCACCCGAAGGAAACCCATGCAAACACGGGGAGAACATTCAAACACCACACAGAAACGCCAACTGACCCAGCCAGGACTCTAACCAGCGTCCTTCTTGCTGTAAGGCGACAGTGCTAACCACTGAGCCACTGAGATTTTTTATTAACATTTTAACTATTAATCACAAAACACATTAAAACAAACCAACAGACAATTGCCATTTTAATAATTATAATAAATAAATAATAATAAATAAATTAAATTATTATAATAAATAAAAATAAATAAATTAAATAATTATAATAATAGTAATAAAAATGTATAATAATAATAATAATAAATAAATAAAGTAAAATATATAAAGATAATAATAATAAAATGAATTAAATTATGACATAGCATAGCTCAAAATATAAAATAAATATTAATAAAATATAAAACACTTTTCAAAAACTAGTCCAATATAAAAATAAAAAATATCCCTAAATAAAATGCAAAATGTAAACAATGTTCTTTCAAGAGGGCGGCGTGGTGACAGTGGGTAGCCTCGGCTGGGTGAGTTTGCATGTTCTCTCCGTATTCACTTGGGTTTTCTCCGTGTGCTCTGGTTTCCCCCACAAGTCCAAAGACGCTATAGATGAACTGGGTAAGCTAAATTGTCCTTACTGTGTGTGAATGAGAGTGTATGGGTGTTTCCCAGTGCTGGGTTGCAGCTGGAAGAGTATCCGCTGTGTAAAACATATGCTGGATAAGTTGGCAGTTCATTCCGCTGTGACGACCCCTGAATAATAAAGGGACTAAGCCAAAGAGAAAATGACAGAATGTTCTTTCAAGATTGCAAATTTCTCTATTATTCATGTTTATTTCTGCATCCCCGTAATATTTCACTCATATCAATTATTTTTTTTAAATGTATAACATTGTAAACAATGTATGTTGTAACACCACAAAATAATGAACATAATATGAAATGATAGACTTCTTATTTTATCCATATGGCGTATTGTCATATTAATTTGGAAAAAAAAAATTACACATTCTGTGCTTAGAAATCCTAACCTTGGCTATCTTAGAAACCCTAATCTCTTCAAATCTCCCTAGGCACTGCTCCTCCTCTATTCAGTTCCCCACAAAGAAAGACTTTTGTTTGACCAGCCTGGTATGTCTGGTATCTTTTATCTGTATGCACTGTCTCTGACTTTGTTGTTCAAGCCTCTATTTAAAAGTAAACCTTTCTCTAATAAATGTGGAAGTACTAATGCCCGAGCCCAGAGACAAACCACAAAAATCAGGTCAACAAACAAGGATATATCTGATTCCTCTTGGTATTCATCCTGGCCCTCATTATCTGTCTCTCTTTCCCCAAGAGGGAACGGTATCTTGCAGACAGCCTGTTGCCTCTCAAGTCTCTATTGATTTCCACTAAGCCATGTCGAAATGTTGTCCTCTACGGCAGGTTTTGGGATTCTTCCAGAGAGCCTGGAATCAGTTCACGGTGGCTGTAGAGGTGAACCCTAAATGCTGGGCTGCGTATCAAGGCAGAGCTGCCACCAGTCTACAGATGGGAAACAAGTTTGCAGCCCTGCAGGACATAAACACTGCTATAGAGGTTGTTTGGGGAACAGTTTGGTTCTGTACTTGTGTGTGTTTTATATACACTGTCATTTTTGTTTAGTAAGGATGCTCATTTGTTTTTGAATCTTTGAGATGTTTTTAGGTGTTTGTGTATTTATTGCATTTATTTATTTATTTTTTCATTCAAATATGTTTACCTTTAACTCTTGCGTACTGTCCATTTTACTACCCTTTCGTTATGTTGGGGGCTGTTTTTGCCCCATTGACTTCCATTATAATCACAGTTTTTGATTGCTAAGTCATGACAGCATATAATCATGCATTCTTGATTCTTGCTGGTTTTTCCTTTTGGGAAGAGGTAAAATGTGGATTTTTTACTGTTGATCATCAGTTGGTAACCCTTTAGATAGGCCAGTGCAAAACGTTTCTGGCTTTTATATGGAGTTCTGTGGAGTAAAACAGCAGATTATGGTGTGTGCGCATAAACACACTTACTATGTTTACTATGTTCTGAGAGCTGAGCTGCTTATTTTGATTTCTCAAACATATTAAGATAAGTGCGCAAAAGGTCTCTCACAAACACACACACACACACACACACACACACACACACACACACACACACACACACTATGCTCCATAAAGAAGGCAAAAACTAAACTTTTTTGCACTGCAAAGGATGATCAACACTAGAAGTTGCTAATTTTACCTCTTCCCAACAGGGAAAACCAGCAACGATCAAGAATGCATCATTATATGCTGTCATGGCTTTGCAATCAAATAATGTCATTTTATTGGAAGTCAATGGGGCAAAAACAGCCACGAACATAATGAAAGAGTAGTAAATTTGCCCAGAGTGTATTGTTGAATTTTTTTAAATTGTCATTTTCTCACAATATGTGTAAAAATAATATTTGTCCCCAAAAATCATTCCATTTGCTGAAACACAGAGAAAGTTGTGGCCAAATCAAGGCTCAGAATTACCCCAGATTGGATGAAAACATCCACAACAGCACACAAGGATTAAAGAGATGGTTCACAAATAAAGGACATTTGCTATTCATAATTATGTTATGAGGTCAGCCAAGGTGTAGGTGAATTTTATTTTTAGCACACGATTAAAAAATATTTTTGCTATAATCCTTGCTGAATTATATAATGCAAAAAATCTTACAGGCAAAACAAAAGGAATACATGTCTTACGAAGTAAATCTTAACATTATACGATTACCTGTTGCTGCATTAGAAAAGGAATTATTGAACTATCGAAGTGCTGGTAGCCCCATTGACTTGCATTTAATGACTCGCCAAGAACCACAGATCCAGTTAATAATTTGAATGTTATAATAATGAGAAAAAAAGGAAATGAATCTGAACATTAAATATTCATTTATGGGTGAACTATCCCTTTAATGCATCTTTGTTTGGCCTTTTAGTACAACCCTTTCGCAGAGCAGCTCTTCACAAACCGAGGTCTGATCCAACAGTTAAGGGGGGATAAATCTGGTGCCATGAAAGACTACCAAACCGCTATTAGCCTCAACCCAGGATATGCCCTTGCTTACTTCAATGCTGCCAACCTCTTCTTTTACAACGGACAGTTTGAGCAGGTAAAACCAGATGCAGTTCACTACTGATTCAGTCTCTAGATGAGAGCCACTGGGAAATATACTGGATACTCTTTATCTTTTTTTCCCCCTGTGACACAGGCATGTGAATACTACAGCCGAGCTTTTGAGCTGGACCCCTCAGATGAGTCTGCCATCCTAAACCGAGCCATCACTCATGCTCTGCTGCGGAAGGTTCCAGAATCCCTGCAGGATTTCAATGAGGCTCTGTGTCTCAACCCACTGTCTGCACATGCCTACTTTAACAGAGCCAACCTGCACTGCTCTCTAAGACAGTTCCAATCAGCCGAGAGAGACCTTACGCAAGGTGAGCCGTAGGAGGCTGAGTTCACTGCCACCTTTTATTAAGCCAGTTATATTTTACACCCATGCACCATTATGTACCCTGAAGTCTAATTTTATGGCCCAGATATACTTGAAGCCAAATCGAAGAGCAAACTGATGTGATGTCATTTTTGCACAAGTTGATTTGATATTGATTTGCCAAAGCAAACCTTCTAGAAAAGTTTGCTTTGCTTGGTAAACACATTTGAACCAACACTGGTTCTTGGTTATAATGTAATAAGTAAGTGTGGCTATAGAGCTTCAAACTTGATTTTACCCTAAGCAAAGGCTGAAAAAAAAAACCTTTGCATGACCATTTTTGTCCAGTAGTATAAAACTGTAGTCTGTATATTGGTAGTTGACAAAAAGGCAGAAAAAACGCTTTTTTTTTTTTTAAATATATTTGTGTAGTTTAAGGGGTCACTAACTTTATCATTTCTTTCATTGTTTTCAATGAAAATGTTTTTTTGTTTATTTTATTTATATACTGAACTGTACTTTAAACACGTTCTATGGTGTGACTTTGCAAAAAAATAGGAAAATCAACTCTTAATAATTATACAAACAGTAAAGACAGTTATCTTCATATAGTGCTATTTATTTTATATGAAATCATAAATAATATTTTTGTTTCTCCATGACTTAAGACATTTTCAATAAATAGGTGTGTCACACCGAAGGACAACAAAAATGAACAATTTCATAATGGTTACAAAAAAGTTACATGTGTAAAAAATTCTGAGACAAAAACTTAACATTTCACACGAACTTGAATTGAGTCCTTCAACTAATTAAAGTTTTCAGTGGAATTGCCGATTTAAAATTAGCATTTAGTGTCACACCAGAGGGGGCGGCACGGTGGCTCAGTGGTTAGCACTGTCGCCTCACAGAAAGAAGGTCGCTGGTTCGAGTCCCGGCTGGGCAAGTAGGCATTTCTGTGTGGAGTTTGCATGTTCTCCCCGTGTTGGCGTGGGTTTTCTCCAGGTGCTCCGGATTCCCCCCCTACAGTCCAAAGACAGGTATAGGTGAATTGGGTAAACAAAATTGGCCTTAGTGTTAATGGTTTTACAATTTTCTTTTTAATTTATAAGAGCTGTAATTTATTGAGCTACGCTTGAGACAATGATTTTGCAATTTAATGACACAGCAATTCTTATAACAAGAGGTTCATAGAAGAGAAAGAAATATTTAACCTATGATGTTGATACTAATTAGTGTCACACTTTACAATTAGATTTCATTAATTTAGTTAATGTATTTACTAACATGAACTAATTATTAGCAATACTTGTACACCATTTATTAATCATAGTTTAGCAATTACTAATACATTATTAACATCCAAATTCATGCTTGTTAACATTAGTTAATGCACCGTGAGCTAGCATGAACTAACAACGAACAACTGTATTGTGATTAACTAACGTTAACCAACATGAACAAATACTGTAATAAATGTATTGTTCATTGTTTGTTGATGTTAGTAAATGCATTAACTAATACAGCCTTATTTTAAAGTGTTACCAATTATATTAATTTTGTCGTGTGTGACTTTGGAAATGCAGCTACACGTCAGCAACCCATGTTCATGATTTTTCTTTTTAAAAACTAAACCACCTTGTGTAATTTATTTAGACTTATGTTTTTGAGTAATACTATATGTTTTTACTCTGACGTGAGAATGGTAACCGTATATCAACTAATTGCTAATGCACAGATACAACTAACGCTCAGCGCTGAGTGTCTCTATTCACTGCTATGAATACTAAAGGGCAAATTAATCATCATGCAGCGTGTCAAGAGAGTGCAGGCCCAAATGCTGAACTACAGCGTGTATTGTGTCTTTTGATTTTATGGTCGTGGATTTATAAAGGTTATTATGTTCCAACTGAGAAACATCCTGATATTAATATGCCAATAATGATTCATCGTTTTACAGAGAGATTTGTACATCAGGCAGACGTTCGATGTCGCCGCCACTTAATTACATCTGATAACGCAGGCTGATATCTCTGTGGAGGGCTTTTGTCAAGATGATGAATGGAGAGCTGCTGAGAAGTCAGCAAAGTTGTCTTTATCCTCAGCTAATCCAGATAGTCTCAGTCTCATATAGTACGCATCAGACCTCCCACAAGTCCATGCGCTGACCGTCTGTTGCAATATGCATACAAAACTAATAGTATAATATTCTTATATTATTATTACATTATTATATATACAGTGCTCAGCATATATAAGTACACCCCTCACAAATCTATCTTTTAAATTCATATTTTTAGAAGAAGGCTATAAAATATTATATTTGTGCATATACATTAGATTAGTCAGTGCTGAAGCTAAATCTGGAGCTTATCTAACAAAATAGCCTACGATAACGGTCCAAAAACTAGTACACTCAAATTTATATGGTATAAAATAACAATAAAAAAACAATTTGGAAAAAAAAGAGTAATATAAAATATGTTTTATATTATAATATATTTTTTTAAATTAATTTATTTTGATTGTCACATGACCCTTCAGAATCTCGGTGCTCAAGCAACATTTCAAATTATTAATGCTTAACACGTTAAAAATTTGTTTTATTTGGAAGCCATAATAATTATTAGAATTATTATAATATAAATATTATAATAATAATAATTTAAGTTTGAAACACATAACAACAGTTATTTGAAGCATATATATATATATATATATATATATATATATATAAAATGTCATTAAAATGGAAGTCAATGGGGCAAAAACAGCCACAAACATAATAAAAAAGGGTATTAAATTTGCCCAGAGTGTATTGTTGAATTTTTGAAAATTGTCAAAGCATTTTCTTACAATATGTGTCAATTAAGTAAGCACTTGAAAATTCTCAGTAATGTATTATCTGGATTTACAATGTGGTGGCTAAGTGGTTAGCTTACAGCAAGAAGGTTGCTGGTTTGAGTCCCGGCTGGACCAGGGGGCGTTTCTATATTTGCATGTTCTCCCCATGTTCACGCGGGTTTCCTCCGGTTTCCCTCACAGTCCAAAGACATATAGATGTATAGGTAAATTGGATTAACTAAATTTGCTGTAGTGTGTGAATGAGAGTGTGTGTGTGTATGTGTTTCAGCAGAGAGTTGTACTGGTTGTGGCTGGAGGGGCATCCACTTTGTAAAGCATATGCCAGAGTAATTGTCGGTACATTCCACTGTGGCAACCCCTGATAAAGCAGGGAATAGGCTAAAGGAAAGTAAGTGAGTGATTGATTTACAGTGTATACATATATGTAAACGTAACTTCTACATTTTAAAATAAAAATGTTGTCATTTAGAGCATAAAATTACAATTGGATAAAATAACAAAAAGATGACATGGTCGGTATTACAAGTCTTTTATTCATCTGAATGTATCTGCACTGAATATCAATTTTTAAAAAAACACTTCAAAGTTTTGAGTGGTGTTATATACTAATTGTTTTAGTTTTATCTTGAATAAATATATTTTTATTTATTATTCTATTATATATTTTTTTACATTTACATTTTTATTTATAAATTTCCTTTCTAGTCATTGTGATAACCTCAGTTACAATCACGCCAAAATTGATATTAACCCTTGTGTGCTGTTGGGGATGTTTTCCTCTGCTCTAGTGTGATTTTGAATCTTAATTTGGCCACAGCTTCCTCTGTGTTTTGGAAAATGGAATGATTTTGAGTGACAAATCTTATTTTGACTGGAAAATGCTTTGAAAATGTCTAAAAATTCAGCAATACACTCTGGTCAAATTGTCAAATTGTCTGTTTTTATGTTGGGGGCTGTTTATGCCCCATTGACTTCCATTATAAGCACATTTTTTGATTGCAAAGCCATGACACCATATAATCATGCATTCTTGATTGTTGGTGGTTTTTCCTGTTGTGAAGAGTTATTTTTTTCTTTTTAACTGTTAATCAGTTGCAGTGTAAAAAAAGCTTAGTTTCTGCCTTCTATATAGAGTATAGTGTTTGAGAGAGACCTTTGTGCCCTTGATATGTCTGAGAAAATCAAAATAAGCAGCTCAGCTCTCAGAACATAGTAAACATAGTAAGTGTATTTCTGTACACATACTATAATCTGCTGTTTAACTTCATATAAAAGCCAGAAATGTTTTGCACAGGCCTATCTAAAGGGTTAATGCTACCAACTGATGATCAACAGTAAAAAATCACACATTTTACCTCTTCCCAACAGGGAAAACCAGCAACAATCAAGAATGGATGATTATTTGCTGTCATGAGTTAGCAATCAAAATATGTGATTATAATGGAAGTCAATGGGGCAAAAACGCCCACTAACATAATAAAAGGGTAGTAAATTTGAACAGTACACAAGGGTTAAAAACAGAAACAGAGCCTGGTTAGTCATCCCAGGCGGTACATGACCTAAACAAGCTGTAGTGTAGAACAGACTTCATACTGAAAGTCCAAAGATTGACTACATGACACTGGATGTGTGTAGTCATTGCTCAGTCTAATGGTGTGTGTGTGTGTGTGTGTGTGTGTGTGTGTGTGTCTGTGTCTGTGTCTGTGTCTGTGTCTCTGTGTGTGTCTCTGTGTGTGCGCCAGATGGATGCTTTCAGCAAACACTTTCACACCCACAAGAAGACCAGCGCATGATGGCTTTGACCACATGACTGCCTGGGGAAAAGAAAAAAAAACACATAAGGAAAACAAACGCTGCAACCGTGTCCCTTTACTGCTGTACAACAAGAGACAGGTGGTTACTATGGTTACAGTGTAAACCAATTATAGATTTCCTCTGGGCAGGTTGCATATTGATGAAGTCGAAATGCAAGGAAGTGCAAGCATTTTCTTATATGGAAAAGTAGAGTTTCTTAGAGCCCCGTTCCTAATTCCCATCCGCCTGCGGCTGAAACAGGTGGGATATTAGAAAACAGATGGCCCTCTGTATCTAATGAGTGTCTTCTCTGTGAATGGAGTAATCACTTGCTATTCCAGTGCACGGCTTCAAACAATTTGCTTTTGTTAGCCATAAATAGACACATCGAACGCTTATCCTGTAAGCTTGGAAAATGAGTTTTTATACATTAGCTCACTCGAATCGAGTGAAAACAGCGTCTGTAAAGGTACCAGGCGAGCAGTGGTAATTTATGCAAATGCAGATGGCAAATTGCTCTCAAATTGGCCCTCTTGTGTGAACTAAAAAGTAGATGTCCTCCTATTTGCTGTCTTCCAGTGATGTTTCAGTCACGGATAAGCGCCGTGTAATGTGCTCTAGCCTAATATTAATGTCAGTCTCTCTGTGCGACAAATAGGTTTACTGCGAACAAAGCTGTTTTGGGGGAAGAAACTGTACAAATAATGGTACACAGTGTAAACAAGAGACAGACTGATAAACGCTGGGGAAGGTGAGAGTGACATTTTGCACTAACACTAACACAACTCTCTCTTTTTCTCTGTTTTTTTGAAGCTCTGGTGCTGGAGCCTGGAGATGCTCTGCTGTATAAACTAAGGGCTGATGTTCGGGGTTGTTTAGGGTGGATGGAGCAGGCAATGGAGGACTACAGGACTGCACTGGAGCTTCAGGACTCCTAATGGTGCTACTTTTGCTAAAATAATATTGCTTCTTAGATTATTAAAAGGAGCTACAGCAACAGTTGTTGAACATCGCCTTGATATCATTGCATGCATTCAGCTTGAATTTGTTAAATGAGAGGTTGTTTAAGGTACATAAACATATTGGGTAAGAATGTCGGGAATGACGAGAATGATTAAGACGGAAAGGCAAGTTTAATTTGAATGTATTTTTTTCACATCATCTAGCCATTTATTATAATAGTCTACTTAAACGGTTGCACACAAGAAAGAATAGAATTTGCATTCAAAATAATGTCATATGGCT
The DNA here is from genome assembly GCA_903798125.1 of Danio choprae. Lineage (NCBI taxonomy): Eukaryota > Metazoa > Chordata > Actinopteri > Cypriniformes > Danionidae > Danio > Danio choprae. The sequence continues at coordinate 5,556,399 of CAIGQW010056782.1, forward strand.
TTTGTTTTATTTTACATGCACTCAAAAAATGACATTTACAGTTTGTTCAAATGACTTACTTAAAATAAGCTAAAACAACACAATTCTTGAGTTTTTTTGGGACAACTTAATTGTTTTATGTTTAATCAACTTAAATTGGTAAAATCTAACAAGCAACTTAATTCCTTCATGTTGTCCCAACACAAATCTTTTGTGTGGAACCCAACATTTTTTACATTGTGTTTGTATTAAAATTAATTCAAATATATAACAATAAAAAAACTATTATTTTGTATTCATTTAAAAGAACTGTAGTTTTATAAGGTAATTTAAAGTAATACGATTTTTACGGTGTTTAAATTTTTATTGTGCTTTTAATTTTAAAAATGCAAGTAAATCTCTGGTGAGCATAAGAGATTCTTTCAGAAATAAACATGTTTAAAACAAAATTATATTGTATATGAATTCAAGTACAAGACAACATCATAGTTTTGTTGAACTTGTCTTAATTTACATTAAAACTGTCAGTTAATATCTAAAATGTTTTATACATAACAGGTATTAAGCTACTAATAGAAGTTTCAATTTTATGCAGAAACGTGTTCCTCATAATAAAAATCTGTGGTCGCTTAGAAAGTTCTCAAGGGTTAATTTATTGATCAAAAACATAATAAACCAATGGGGGGATCAATTTATTTATTGATACTGGGGGGGGGGGGATCAATAAAACGTTTAAATTGAACTGTTTTCTATGTTAATATGTTTTAAAATATAATTTATTCCTGTTCAGAGCTTCCGTTATTGTCAATCCATAACAATAGATTCTAATATGCAGATTTGAAGCTCAAAGGAAATAGCAGTTACACAAAACAGAATATTAATAATAATATTAAAGTCATATGCAAGCTCAGGTTTTACACTGCATAAGCTGCTCTCTTTTTGTTGTCTGTCAACCAAGGAGTGCTAAAGTACCTGCAGATTCTCATTCAGCTCAATAGCAGGTTCATGCAACTCAGTTCCTGCTCACTGTTGAAACATCTACTATAATCTAATGAAATGTCTGTGATTTGATATGCTCTCATTTAATCAGAATACATGATATTCTCATTATTTTGAATAATCATCATCAAAGGCTTTTTCAGCTCACAAGTGTTTGTAATTTTGACTGAATTCAATGATATGAATGAATATTCAATGAATGGTTTACTCAGTTCCCTGTCATCCAAGATGTTCATGTCTTTGTTTATTCAGTTGTAAAGAAATTGTATTTTTTGAGGAAAATATTCCAGACATCCTAACAGTGCAGCTTCAAATTGCTATAAATAATCCCATCTGAGGAATACTTGCCTAGTAAAGCGATCTCTCAATTTAAAATTTTTTATTAATAACAAATGTATTTACATAACCACCACAACTCATATTGAACTAGATGCAGAATGCAATATATAGATTATTATTTTATTTATTTATTTATTTATTTATTAGAAAATGATTGATCATTTCGCTCTAAGACCCTTATTTCTTAGCTTGGGATCATTTTGAGACCTTTCAAGCTGCACACTAAAAATAGTTTAGTTGACTTGCTTTTAAAGTAATTACTTAACTTGTGGCTTAAAATGATTAATTAATTGAACGTAATAATTTTATGTAACATGTAAAAATTTTAATTCACAATGTTTATTTTGTGGCGACACGGTGGCGCAGTGGGTTACACAATCGCCTCACAGCAAGAAGTTTGCTGGTTCGAGCCTCGGCTGGGTCAGTTGGCATTTCTGTGTGGAGTTTGCATGTTCTCCCTGTGTTCGCGTGAGTTTCCTCCGGGTGCTCCGGTTTCCCCCACAAGTCCAAAGACATGCGGTATAGGTGAATTGGGTAAGCTAAATTGTCCGTAGTGCATCAGTGTGTAAATGAGTGTGTATGGATGTTTCCCAGTGATGGGTTGCAGCTGGAAGGGCATCCGCTGCGTAAAACATATGCTGGATAAGTTGGCAGTTCATTCCGCTGTGGCGACCCCAGATTAATAAAGGGACTAAGCCGAAAAGAAAATGAATGAATGAATATATGTTTATTTTGTTAGCGTGCGTTGTTATACTTAGGTGAACAATTAATCCAAAAAGGTTTTGTAATTTTTAATCAAAGTCCGACTATTTGCTCGTGCTTGGAGTGGTAGTCCTTCTCTCACTCAAAAAAATGACGTTTGATGTTTGTTCAAACTACTTATTAAAAATGAAAGTTTTTTTTTTGGGGGGGTGGGGGGGGCAACTTGATTCTTTTATGTTCAATCCACTTAAATTTGTAAAAACTAATAAGTTAACTTAATTCCTTCATGGTGATCCAACTCAAATCGATTAAATGGAACCCAACATTTTTTACAATGCTGTTGATGGCTTCAGCCACAATATCCATAACCACGCCCCCTTTACCGTTAGTTTGCTACAAGGGAATGATGTGTAAAAAGAAAGCCCCGCCCCCTACTCAATATTCTGTTTCAGTTGGAAGTACATAAACATACTCAAAAGTTTCAGCAACATCCAGTTCATGAGGACTTTAACAGTTCCAAGTTACAACAGGTTTACTCACTTTTTTTAAAGTAAAGTCAACTTTAAAGTCGGTTTAAGGGCAAACTCTAAAGTAAAGAGTGCATCAGTTTAAACAGGGCTTTTTACAGTGCATTATAACTGTAATTTTGGAAGTTCAAACCACTGACCACTGAGCACCATAGAAGTCCACTACACTCTAAAATATGCTAGGTTGTTTTAACTCAACATTGGGTCAAATATGGACAAAACCCACCATTTGGTTCAAAAGGTGTTGTTTAACTTTGGTTTAAAAAGTGGACCCTTTTCACAAGACTGTTATGACGCGTTAACGGTCATCAAAACCTTAAATCCTTGAAAGTTTTTAATATTTATATATATTTTTTAAACCGTATGAACATTTTTATGTATTCACGCATGTATTATATCATCTTTGCATCAAATTACAAAAAAACTAATTACCACCTGTGCGAGGTGTTTCTAATGTAGAGTCCATGGGGGCAAGACAATAAATCTGACATTATTCTCTCTTCTGACTGCCGTTATCATTCTCACACAATTTTTTTTCCTTTTTTCTGAAAGTCTGGATAACACTATCGTGGAGTTTTTCTTTTAATATTACAGCAAATGGGATGGTAAAAAAGAATATTTTCCATTAACACAATGTTGGGTTTGTCCATATTTGACCTAAGTTTGGGTTTAAAAACACAGCATTTGTTGTTGTTGTTGTTGTTGTTGTTGTTGTTGTTGTTGTTGTTGTTGTTGTTGTTGTTGTTGTTGTTGTTGTTGTTGTTGTGCGTGCGTGCGTGCGTACGTGCGTGGAGAAAGATCATGTAATTCTGTTTCTTCCAAAACCTTTTTTTTTTTCAACTGAAGAAAGAAATCTTGGATGACAAATGGGGTGAGTAAGTTATCAGGAAATTTTCATTCTGAAAGTGAACCAGTAGTTTAATCCTGAGCATTTAGAACAAACCCTAATTCAATTCGGTTTATTTCAAGTTTATTCATATACTGTTTTTCACAGTAATCATCATTCCAAAGTAGCTGTACAATCATAATTAATTATATGTTTCCCTTATTTATTAGCAGTCGCCACAGCAGATTGAACTGCCAAAATATGTATTACACATGCCCCTTAGTTCATCCAATTTACTTATAGCACGTGTTTGGACTGTGGAGGAAACCGGAGCACCCAGAGGAAACCCATGCCAACACAGAGAGAACATGCAAAACTCCACACAGAAATGCCAACTGACCCAGTCGGGACTCGTACCAGCGACTTTCTTGCTGTGAGGCGACAGTGCTATCCACTGTGCCACCGTACCGCCAGCTTCACAAACAATGCACCTTATTACATAACAATCAAATCAGAAAGAGTTAAGATGTTGAGTATAACTGTTTATTAAGTCTAACTTGAATGCTGAATATCTATCAAGCGACTAACAATGCGAAACAATGATTAATCAGCCGATTTAATTCACTGATTATAGTTCTAGCTAATTAATCTCAGCTGTAATCTACCTGATGTCTGCAATCATATTTCCCTTGAAACATTCAGGTCACTTGAGATGCCGCGGGGCAGAGACACTGGTCTTAACTAGAAGGAAAGAAAGAAACACCTGCTGAACGATCTGGCTCATCTCCAGTTCAGATAGAAAGAGAGAGAGAAAGAGGGAGAGTCTCAGAGAGAAGAGTGTGAAGACGGCCATCTGCTCCTCACATGTTGTGCTCTGACTGGGCTCATTACATTTCAAGGACAACACAAGTCTCCATCTGTGAGAAAATGAGGTATCACTCAAATTCTGACAAAAAAACGTTCAGGTTTTTGCTATTCTTATCCTGTTTTCAAGACGCGAGCATTTCGAGATGGAGTGTCTCATAGCTCCAGCTAGGGTGAAATTATTTCAGGTGTGTTTTGAGTAGAACCATGTTACAAACTACGTACTGATATTGCTGAAACTTTATTTTGAAGATTTTGAGAGAATTTGTTTGTCTTTTAAAGGATAGTTCACCCAAAAATGAAAATTTTGTCATTATTTACTCACCATTCAGTTTTGGCATTATTTACTGTATAGCTACTGACTTGTTCCAAACCCATATGAGTTTCTTTCTTTTGTTAAACAGTAAAAAAGGTATTAGATTAGTTAATGGTTACAGGTTTTTAGCTTTCTTCAAAAGATCTTCTTTTGTGTTCAACAGAAGAAAGAACCTTAAAGGTTTGAGTAAATTAGTATTTTGGGGTGAACTATCCCTTTAAGTGACAGCCACCATATTTCTGCTCTGTGATATGTTTCTGTATGTATTCTTAGCAAAAGCCAGTTGTTCTTCTTTCATTTCTAAATGACTTTGGATTAAAGTGTCTGATAAATGAATAAATGTAATGTTTTTCTACAGCTCAAATATCCTAAAAATCTCAATGACTAACTTTGAAAGTTATTGTAGTTGTTTTGTTGTCTATCGAATTAGGCATAGTTACATCTAATGGCAATGACACCTTGCTTTATTAGTTAATACATTTATTTATTTATTCATCATTCTTTTTTATTATCCTTTATTTAATCAGAATTTATAATGTGGCTTTCTCATTGTTAATAGTGAACAAGTTTATGTGTTAGTTATTTTTTATTTACTCTTTTTCATTTTTTGTTTTAGTTGAAATCTGTATTGCAAGGCCTTATACTGTAGATGAGGTGATGTTGGTATTCAGCCTAAAGATATTAGTTGATCAAATTCTGAAACTCTTATTCATGCTACTGTATAGTGTATTATAAAATGAGTATAGAAAAAGTGTAATCAATCATACACAGTGATGCTTTTAATGCAGTATGGATCTGAAACCAGAATCTTTTAACCCTAAAGTGTATAGTCCCTCAAACATCATAGTGTTAGCTGAAACAGGATTATTTTCTTAAGCTTTGGATCCATCACTAGGTGGTGCCAGAAATAAGCGCAGATAAGCTTCCTCTTCACACTCACTCACAGTGCTTTGTTGTTATTATAAGGCATTGTCCAACTTAGGAGAAGTATATAAAGACTAAGGCAACAATGACAAAATATGCTCATATCGTAGTTCACTGAATGACTCCAGACTCAATGTTGTGCTTTTCATTTGTTCTGCAGACCTTTTGTGAAACCTCTTTGCTTTGTCAAAGGATGAGCATCATGTTTTATTCAGTTGTGGATGGGAAAGGTATGAAGAAGCTATGAATTTTAAACATATGTGAAAGCCGTTTTTAGACTATTCACTACAATCTAGTCTGCGTGACTGCGTGTAGCACTGCAAAGACATTAGTTATAATACATATATACATATAATTATAAATCATTTTAATTAAAGATTCATCCACACAGGCTCCTGTTTCCCCCACAGTCCAAAGACATGCGGTACAGGTGAATTGAATAAGCTAAATTGGCCGTAGTGTATGTGTGTGAATTCAAGAGTGTATGGGTGTTTCCCAATACTGGGTTGCAGATGGAAGTGCATTCGCTGTGTAAAACATATGCTGGATAAGTTGGCGGTTCATTCTGCTGTGTCGACCCCTGATTAATAAAGAGACTAAGCTGAAAAGAAAATTAATTAATTAATTAATCCACACAGTTTTTTAATAGCTTGCTTTGTGCAGTCACGGATCTCCTCCAGAGACCTATAAAGGCTCTTTTTCTTTCCCCCTTTTCAGAATATTACTTTTTAAAACCCTAAACAAACGTTTCTCATAATTAACTACACTAGTAAGCTGCTTTCTGAGTGCTGTAGGCAAGTTTAAGCCACCAGAAAGACAAAACACAGTTTGCATTGCTTTATTTTATATGGAAACTGTCTGTTTATTTTTGTCGTTTTGTATTTATATTGAGACAAGAATGCCTGGATGTCGTCAGAAACTATTTTTGTGTCTCAGACACGCTTTCAAGCCCATTAGGACCCGATGGCGTCATGTTGCACGTGTGACGTCTGTGAATGTGATGCATGTGGATGTGGAGTAACTGTCCATGGTGCTGAAACCGCCGCAGCGTCGGGATGCGCGTTCCGGAGTCGCGCAGCATCAATGTGCGCGTCTTCTGAGCTCTTATTTATACACTTTAAACCCAGAGCAGACTTAAAACGGTGTCGGAATGCTGCCCAACGACACCTTCAAGAACCTGGAGGATGGTTTATATCTGTTAAACTCCAGCAACGAGACACATAACGGGGATTCTCACGGCAGCAGCGCGATTTTTATCTCCTTCATCTACTCCGTGGTGTGTCTAGTTGGACTATGTGGCAACTCGATGGTGATTTATGTGATCTTCAGGTATGCGAAGATGAAAACTGCGACCAATATCTACATTTTGAACTTGGCGATTGCGGATGAGTTACTCATGTTGAGTGTGCCCTTCTTGGTCACCTCTTCTTTACTTCATCACTGGCCGTTTGGTTCCCTCCTGTGTCGCTTGGTTTTAAGTGTTGATGCCATTAATATGTTCACCAGCATCTATTGTCTCACCGTGTTGAGTATCGATCGGTACATCTCCGTGGTGCATCCCATAAAAGCTGCCCGCTACCGGAGACCCACCATCGCCAAAATGGTCAACTTAGCAGTCTGGATGTTCTCCATCCTGGTCATCCTCCCCATCATCATCTTCTCCACCACTGCGCCCAACTCTGATGGATCCGTGGCGTGCAACATGCAGATGCCAGAGCCCGAGCGCCAGTGGATGGCTGTGTTTGTGATATACGCCTTTCTGATGGGCTTTCTCTTCCCTGTCATTGCCATTTGCATGTGCTACATCCTCATCATAGTCAAGATGCGAGTGGTGGCGCTGAAAGCGGGCTGGCAGCAGCGCAAAAAGTCCGAGAGGAAAATCACGCTGATGGTGATGATGGTGGTGACGGTGTTTGTGATCTGCTGGATGCCTTTTCACATCGTGCAGCTAGTGAGCGTGTTCGTCCAGCAGCACAATGCCACCTTCAGTCAGCTGGCTGTGATTTTGGGATATGCCAACAGCTGTGCCAACCCCATCCTGTACGGATTCCTGTCGGACAACTTCAGACGCTCCTTCCAGAGGATTTTATGCCTCCGATGGTGGGAGAACGCCACGGAGGAGCCCATAGATTACTATGCCACGGCCCTGAAGAGTCGGGGATACAGTGTGGATGACTTTCAACCGGACAATATGGAATCGGACAGCACGTACAGGAATGGCACATGCACATCCAGAACTACAACACTATAGGGCTCGGCGGCACTGCAGCATAAAGACTTTTTGTTATCTGTTGTCATATCAGTATATGTGGGTTTTTTGTTTTGTTGGTAAGACTTTGTACTAACTTTCATTATCAACATATAATGCTTAATTTTAGGTTGATGTGCATTCAAGTCGATTTATGAACGTGCATTAACTTTTTTATCATGCTTTAAACATTATATGATGTTTTTGAATGACTTGTGAAAGTTATTATAAAGTTTAAATGGAAATAACGTGTGACGTTTGGATTAAAAAAGAGGAATAACCACAGCCAAATACTAAATGTTTATTTTAAAATGGAATAAAATGGAAGAAATGGCTTTCACTCTCAGTGTATTATGTGGTCAATATAGATTTGTGTTTTCTGAAGGAAACTTGCAGTGCTTACAAAGCAGAAATGTAGTATTATATATCTCGTTTATTTTTGTTTTGGATCTGCAATGAAATAAAACCAGAGCCACTGTTGCCTTATCACGACACTCCGCCGATTTAGGTATGCAATTATTTAGACCAATCGCAATGCATTGTGCAAATGACGTCACGAGTGAGAGGTTGTTCAGCATTTAATGTTAATTTAAAAAAAAAAGTGTTGCGTATACAACAACAACAACAACAAAATCTAATGCTGAACTCTTTGTGTCTGGTCGAATTATTTGTAGATTTTCAGTAAGTGAACGGATTGTATGCAGGAGCTAGGGTTTCTAATACAAGGGTGATCCATGACTAACAAAACCATTTCACTAACAAAACGTGTTTATTAATTTATGCAAATTGTGCATAAAATTAGATTTGCAAGATCAAATATGCGACATATTGGGATATGTTTCACTTTTTATATATTTTCTAGAAGGTGCTCTTCATATTTATGTATGTA
>CAIGQW010056782.1:5584155-5596274 GCA_903798125.1 Danio choprae
TTTTTTAAAGGTGCATTAATCTGTTGCTTTTAAAGCGATTAATTGACTTTTTTTTATTTTTATGTTTCCACACTCTTGAAATGTTATTCAAATATTCTGAAACAATGTAAAAAAACACTTTTTTTAATAAAAAGAAGAGATTTAAAAAATCTCCTATTGAGCATTTTATCATTGCGGTCTATGTGTTAAAAAACTCTCAGTTCTTGCTCTTCTACTTTTTTTTTATTTTTAATGAAAGCTCTGACTGACAGCAGTACATTGGCACAAGCTTCAGTGATTGACAGCACAGTGTACCCTTCTGTCATCCACAGCAATTACATTGACAACCAGTTGTCGATTGCACAGTTCATACAGCGCATAACCAAAGTCACTCAAAATTCACCCTCATAAAAATGAAAGGAATCCAGTTCAATTATGCACTTTGGTTGGCAAAGTGTGTATAAAAGCAGACACATTGCGCCTTAACCACTTAGAGTAATTTGCAGTGGATTTCAGTTTTCAGAGTTTAAGTGTGCAATTTACAAGAAAGTGGATAACTCAAGGAGAGATAATTGAACTTTGTTTCCTCATACAGACGGACCAACGACATAAAAATGGACTGCTGAAGATTTGATTGACAATCGGCAGCCAGTTAAAACACCCTACCCACAGTGGTTTGTGTCAGTGCTTTAATTTCATTTTCTCTCTCTGTCTCAGCATGCTAAGTGATGATTTGTTTTCTGTGTTTCGACAAACTCTACGGGCACTTTGTTTCATGACTGTGAGGCTTGTGTTCAGGTCTTGCTGATTGTTTTGATATTTGAAGGGAAGCTGCAAATTTCCTGACCCCGACCAGGGCTGTGGATCGTTCTGTTTATCCGAACAAACCGCGTCTCCTTCTTTGCAAATTGTAACTGTAATTGCAGCGGAAGAGATAACAAATCTGAGCTTCAATAAATCCTGATGCCTGCATGTTATAGAGGCCACAGGAAAAGCGTTCATGGGGATTTCCACTAAATGCAGCAGAAACTTCAATACTTTCTTATTAGCTTTCATGTAAAACTGAAAAGAGCAAGACGTGCAAAAAAAAAAAAACGCTCACAGTTTCTGAATGCTGCTATTTATAGCATATCAACTCCATGAGGATTAAGGCTGGATATTTAATTAAAGTTCAGTGCCTTGCTGTTTCCCTCCCAGTCAGTGTTTGCTAGGTGAACGGCAGGCTAAGATGAGACGATAAAGTACTGTTATAAACCATTATCAGAGCACAGAATCGTGATATTTACTTTGATTAACGTCCCCTTTCAAAATCCTATCAAGCTGCAATTTATTGACTGAATATCTTGTGATTTCGTTGCTAGATGTGGGTCAAAGCGGAAATGAATGTCAAAAAATGGCAATGATGAAAGATAAATTTGGTTCACTCTTTCTTGAAATGCTGTTTGCTTTCCATGCACGCAGATTCACTAATAAAGATGCCTTTTATTGAGAAGAATGACAGATTTGTAAACAATAGTTCCTGATTCTAATTCTGGGGGAGAATCAAAGCACTGAATGGCATGAAAAGAGCTTTTCAATGCTGCTCAATGAGAAAAAAAAGGCTGAAAATGTTTCAGTTTTGAATGAATTAATCTTGCATTTCTTTAAAGGCTCAATAGTGGAATAGATTAACTAGAGCCCCATGGACATAATTAAAAGGCCGGCGTGAATATGCCATTCATTTTTTTTTTCAATGTTTTCTGTCAAATCTGAGTATTATACTTTAAAACCACTTAATCTTTGGTTAAATAGTACACTGTAAAAAAAAAAAAAACATCTGTTAATTAATAGTTCCCATATTTTGTGATTCAGAACTTCTTTTCCTGTATATTTACAGTTGTGAATTGCATTATGGGACCTTTAGCTCTGCTCTGTCTACTTTTGATGTTGAAAATTCAACTCTCCAGTTTGACAAAGGGACTTTCACTGACATTTTAGTAGTTTGAAACAATATATTGTTTAAGAAATATTAAAAATAATTAAAATAACAGGAAAAAGTACTGGCATTTTTATTACCAGGTTTACTATCAGGTATAGTTTACTGCATCAATTAAGACATCACTAGAAACTACATGAAAAAGTTAATAAAAGTCACTTTTTTACACAGAAGTGCATTACGTGCAGAAGTCGCAAAGTGCATTACAGTAAAAAAAACAAAACAAAAAAAACATACAATCCCAAATCAGAAAAAGTTGGAACAGTATGGAAAAAGCTAATAAAAAAAGAAAGTAGGGATTTCTAAATTTGCTTCTGGACACTGTTAACATAGGGCTTCCATTTTGGCACAGTACAGTTTTAACTGGCATTTGTGGATGTAACTACGTATTGTGGTACTTAAAGATTTGCCAAAGTAGTCCTGAGGCCAGGTGGTGATATCGCTTATAGATGAATGACGATTCTTGATGCAGAGCCGCACTGAAATTCCTCCAGATTCCTTGAATCTTATAATGATGTTATGCACTGTTGAAGGTGAAATATCCATCCGTCTTTCTATCTTTCTTTGAGAAACATTGTTTTTGAGACATTTCAATTATTTTCTCACGTATTTGTGAGCAAACTGGCGATTCTCAGCACATCTTTACTCCTGAAGGACCTTTCTTGGATGCTACTTTGTACCAAATCATAATTACAATCACCTTTTGACTTCACCTGTTTCATCATTATTTAACAGTGTAGATGATTACTAGTCCTACACTGCTCCTGTTTCCAATTTTTATGAAATGTGTTGCAAGAACCAAAACTGGAATATATATTAATTCATTCATTCATTTTCAACCTCTTTTCCGGGGCTGGGTCACGGGGGCAGCAGTCTTAGGAGAGAAACCCAGACCTCCCTCTCCCCAGACACTTCCTCCAGCTCCTTCGGGGGGATCCCGAGGCGTTCCCAGTCCAGCTGAGAGACATAGTCCCTCCAGCGTGTCCTGGGTCTTCTCCAAGGCCTCCTCCCGGTGGGACATGCCTGGAACACCTGCCTTGGTAGGCGTCCAGGAGGCATCCGAAACTGATGCCAGAGCCACCTCAGCTGACTTCTTTCGATGTGAAGGAGCAGCGGCTCTACTCTGAGCTCCTCCCAGGTGACAGAGCTCCTCACCCTATCTACAAGGGTGTGCCCTGCCACCCTGCGAAGGAAACTCATTTTGGCCGCTTGTATCCGAGATCTTGTCCTTTCGGTCATGAGCTTTGGGTCATAGGTGAGAGTAGGAACGTAGATTGACCGGTAAATCGAGAGCTTTGCCTTTTGGCTCAGCTCCTTCTTTACCACAACGGACCGGTACATCGACCACATTACTGCTGCCGCTGCACCAATCCGCCTGTCAATCTGACGTTCCATACTTCCCTCACTCGTGAACAAAACCCCAAGATACTTGAACTCCTCCACCTGGGGTAAGGACTTTCCTCCAACCTTGAGATCCAGAAGGAACAATGCAGTTTTCATCCAGGCCGTGGAATGTGTATTAATTTTTTATTTTTTTGAAAAAACTAAACAATAAAAATCATGAGGAACACATTAAATAATGTGTGTTGTATTGTCTGCAATGAAGTACAAGCCAAGGTAAATGTAGAAATCACTACTTTCTTTTTTTATTTGTGTTTATTCCATACTGTCCCTGCTTTTTCTGATTTGGGGTTGTATATCAAAACAGGTTAAAATCCAAGAATATAAAAGCATTAAAAAAAAACAATCAAACTGTAAATTTAAGGATATTACAGTGTAGTGTGTAGGTACTGCTTCTAGAGTCGTGTGTTCGGTAAACAACATGTAAAGCAGGTTAAAAGTGACTCTGATGGGAAAATTTCATTATAAAGTTTAGCATATGATCTGCCTGTTTTTATTCTCCATCGTGCATAAAACATTTGCATTTGTGTTCAGTCAGCAAATGACACCTCAAACAAAAGAACAGAACAGGAACAAGGAACAGGAACACAAAGATGAAAAATGTTTATGATTAAAGAGGACAATATAAAAAAAAACGCCACATGTTACTATATTTAAACTGCCTCTAGTGAATCCTGTTATAAACATTACATTGTTGACATTACAATTGCATATGGGTCAAGGATGAAAAGCTGTTTTCAAGCATCAAAACAATAAATGGATAAAACATTTGTCACAGTTCAGCCCCAGAATATTAACTGTCATGTAAAATCTGTGTACTTTGCAAAAAAAAAAAAGTTTATTCATTTATTCATCAGCAAGCAGTTTTTTAAGTAATAAAATGCCTACGATCACTTAATCTTATATTTTAATTAATACTTGGTCGGGATAAATATGTTCACAGTAAAAAAAAAACATTCAAAATGTAAAATAAATATGTTATTGTTACTATTAAAAGAGGTAAACATGTTTAACTTTTTTACTATATGAGATTCAACTTAATGTTTTAAGTCACTTTAATGCTAAATAAGTTGAAAATCTTATGAAAGCAGCAGCTAATATTTTACATTGTTGTTTATTATTTACATTTACATATTTACATCTCTGTTTTAATGATTTTCACAAAGGTGTAAACATTGCAGTAGAAATGTACTTGCATGTAATATGCTTTATATACAGTATGTATTTAAAAAATCACTTTTGTAGATTTAATTAAATTTGGACACTAAAATGGAATATATACAATATATATTTATTTAATAAAAAAACAATATATTTTTTAAATTATTATTATTATTATTATTATTATTATTCATTTTTTCATTTTCCTTCGGCTTAGTCCCTTTATTCATCAGGGGTCGCCACAGTGGAATGAACCACCAACTTATCCAGTATATGTTTTACACAGCAGATGCCCTTCCATCAGCAACCCAGTACTGGGAAACATCCATACACACTCATTCACACTCATACACTACGGCCAATTTAGTCTTATTCAATTCACCTATAGTGCATGTCTTTAGACTGTGGGGGAAACCGGAGCACCTGGAGGAAACCCACACCAACACGGGGAGAACATGCAAACTCTACACAGAAATGCCAACTGACCCAGCCGGGACTCAAACCAGCGACCTTCTTGCTGTGAGGCGACAGTGCTAACCACTGTATTTGTGTTTCATAATTGCTTTGCTGTTTACTTTTTACTGAATTGGGACCTGTTACGAAAAGTAACTGTGTTTTTAATTACTTATATTTTTCTTTGTTTCCAGAACGTTGACGAGATGTTAACTTGCACTAACCTTTTGCCTCTTCTTACAGATCTGTGAGCAAGGACAGACTGAAAATGCATGTGACATCAACGACATTTAAACATTATTCTGTCAAAGGTAATGCGTTAATGCAAACAGGGAGAAGAAATGAAAAATGTAATCATATATAGGATATTCTGTATTGCATAACCGTCATCCTTGGAAATGAATTGGAAAAGGTGCAGGTGTTAGTTTGAGTTAATAAACCTCCACATCACGCTTTTACACAACCCTGGAAAAGAAAAAAAATGACAGATCAATATTCCTTTGTGTTTTACAGATGCTTAATTGACCTCAGGCTTTTAAAATTCTTCTAATCATTTTATATATATTTAAATGTGGTCCTCCTGCATAATTAAGAATGATTGCTTCGTTTATACTCATAGTTTATAACAAAGCAGAATAATCCAGAATCCCTGCAGTCTCAACTGATTCCCATCTACATTCGTTTTACTTCTTGCTGGCAGCTCACACACACACACACACACACACACACACACACACACACACACACACACACACACACACACACACGCACACGAAAACTAATTTACCAAGGAATGCAGTAAATGAATGCTTTAAGCAATTGCAATTTCAGATGAATTAACGGGTGACCAATAGGAAGCAACAATGGCAGTACTGTTGTGACAGTTATATTAGATTTATTTAGCGCATTTGTGTGTGAATGACTGCAGGCTAAAGAGGATGTTGTTACCAGTCTGTATATAATGAGAAAGTAAACAGTTTGAACATGTTTGTGTAAAATGTTTAATATAATCAGAGAACTGTGGAAATCAATGAGCAATTGAACACTGCAGTATTGTCTTAATTATTGTCTTATTCATTCATTCATTTATCTTCATTTCGGCTTAGTCCCTTTATTAATCTGGGGTCGCCACAGCGGAATGAACCGCCAACTTATCCAGCATATGTTTTACGCAGCGGATGCCCTTCCAGCTGCAACCCATCTCTGGGAAACATCCATACACATCCATACTCTCTGGGAAACATCCATACACACACAAACATTCACATTCACACTCATACACTACGGACAATTTAGCTTACCCAATTCACTTATACCGCATGTCTTTGGACTTGTGGGGGAAACCGGAGCACCCGGAGGAAACCCACGCCAACACGGGGAGAACATGCAAACTCCACACAGAAACGCCAACTGACCCAGCTGAGGCTCGAACCAGCGACCTTCTTGCTGTGAGGCGAACGTGCTATCCACTGCGCCACCGTGAGGCCATTATTGTCTTAATCAGTGTTAATAATGAATTTAACTACATTTATTTATCTTTATGCTTGAATATTTTTTTATGTAATGTAGTTTAAAATGTATTCAATTTTATATATACACTGTTGGGCGGCACGGTGGTTAGCACTGTCGCCTTACAGCAAGAAGGTCGCTTGTATGAGACCTGGCTGGACCAGTTGGCATTTTTGTGTGGAGTTTGCATGTTCTCCCCGTGATAGCGTGGATTTTCTCCGGGTGCTCCGGTTTCCCCCATAGTCCAAAGACATGCGCTTTAGATGAATTGGATAAATTAAATTGGCTGTAGTTTATGAGTGTGTGTGTGAATGAGAGTGTATGGGTTTTTCCCAGTACTGGGTTGCGGCTGGAAGGGCATCCGCTACGTAAAATGCTATGTGTCGGATAGTTGGCGGTTCATTCCGCTGTGGCAACTCCTGATAAATAAGAGACTAAGCTTAAGGGAAATGAATGAAAGCAATTTTAGGAACAATTTTAACTTGCAATGCATTTTTATAGTGCATACACACACAACTAGCACAACTATAATTAGTCGTGCTTTCATACGAAATGCATCATACGAAATGCAGTCCTGTCATCAAATGCATGAAACATAAAGCAGCAAATAACTGGTCATATATTGTGTTGTTGTTACTGCTGTCCTCTAAAAGCCTCCAGCCCATATATGCAGTACTCTAAGTAAGAGCATTTGCACCCTTCAGACTCGCAGTAAGCATCTGCCATTGTTCCTCTCTCTCTCAGTATTGATCATCCCTTTTCTCCAAGTGATGCCAATGGATTTTCTTGCTTTTTAAGTCTCCTTAATGGCAGCTCAATTCACAGAGCTCCATCTCAGGGTAAATCAGGCCTGTCCCTCATGCTGAAGCTTCTGTTCTGCTGGAGGTTTGGGTAAGTGGACCCTGACTCTTTTTTTTAAATTATTATTAAAATGTTGCTCTCTGATTATTCACAGTAAAAATCTGAATTATTAGGCCTCCTGAATTATTATCCCCTCTGTGTATTTTTCCCCCTAATTTCTGTTTAATGGAAAGATTTTTTCAACACATTTCTAAACATAATAGTTTTAATAGCTAATTTCTAATAACTGATTTATTTTATCTTTGCCATGATGACAGTACATGGCCTTTCTGTGTGGAGTTTGCATGTTCTCCCTGTGTTGGTGTGGGTTTCCTCCGGGTGCTCCGGTTTCCCCCACAAGTCCAAAGACATGCGGTACAGGTGAATTGGGTAAGCTAAATTGTCCGTAGTGTGAATGAGTGTGAATGGGCGTGTATGGGTGTTTCCCAGAGATGGGTTGCGGCTGGAAGGGCATCCGCTGCGTAAAACATATGCTGGATAAGTTGGCGGTTCATTCCGCTGTGGCGACCCCAGATTAATAAAGGGACTAAGCCGAAATGAAAATGAATGAATGAATGATGACAGTACATAATATTTGACTAGATATTATTATATTAGCTTAAGGTGGGATTTAAAGGGTTAATTAGGCAAGTTAGGGTAATCAGGCAAATTATTGTATAACGATGGTTTGTTCTGTAGACAATTGAATAAAATATTTAATTTTATATATAATAATATTGACCTTGGGCCTCACAGTGGCGCAGTGGGTAGCACGTTCGCCTCACAGCAAGAAGGTCGCTGGTTCGAGTCCCGGCTGGGTCAGTTGGCGTTTCTGTGTGGAGTTTGCATGTTCTCCCTGTGTTGGCGTGGGTTTCCTCCGGGTGCTCCGGTTTCCCCCACAAGTCCAAAGACATGCGGTACAGGTGAATTGGGTAGACTAAATTGTCCGTAGTGTATGAGTGTGAATGGGTGTGTATGGATGTTTCCCAGAGATGGGTTGCAGTTGGAAGGGCATCCGCTGCGTAAAACATATGCTGGATAAGTTGGCGGTTCATTCCGCTGTGGCGACCCCAGATTAATAAAGGGACTAAGCCGAAATGAAAATGAATGAATGAATGAATATTGACCTTAAAACTGCTTTTAATCCAGCCGAAATAATACAACTAAGACTTTCTCCAGAAGAAAAAATATTATCAGGAAATACTGTGAAAAATTCCTTGCTCCGTTAAACATCATTTGGGAAATATTTGAAAAAGAAAAATAATTCACTGGAGGGCTAATAACTTTGACTTCCACTCTGTATATTTTTCTTCATATGTAATTATTGGTCCTTTTCAGCAGAAAAATTTGAAATGTTTTGAAAAACAGAGAAAAAAAGTTGCTCTTTTATTAAGCTTAGAAAAATATATAACTTCAGTCTTATTCCTGCACAAATGTCCGTAGGTTTGTAAGACATTTGCATAATTCCGGTCTATGGTTTTCACTGGCTGCCTGTGAAAACCATCTGTGTTGACCCTGAAGCACTGTAATTCTAAGCCCTGGTTTGGATTGTTGATATGTGAAGAAGACACTTTTGTGTTTGTGTATTGTGAAAGCAAATCCATTTTTATCCACTTCCTCAGTATGAAGACTTAAGCTGGAGTCAATAGAAATATATAAATGTTTAATAGATTAAAAAAAACTTGCACTCTTTGTATCAATGTTTACAAGTGTCGAGGAACAGCTGAAATTCAGATTTGGATTGCAGTGTGTGCTGTAAATGATTGACCAATCACAGTGGACTGGGACATGATCTGACCAATCAGAGGAGAGAAGACTCTCAGAAAGGTGATGTTGATAACAACTAAAGAAATCCATATATGGAAAGAAAACAAATGTAATTAGTTTACAAATGAAGTTATGCGTAATTAAATGAAATGACTCAGGGAAAAAGTATTGAACACATGAAGAAAGGGAGGTGTAGAAAGGCAGTGAAAGCCCAGACAGCAGCTGAAATCTCCCAGTAGTTCTTCAGCAACCCTCTGCCCTTCGTCAGTGTAAATGAATATGAGCTGCTTCAGTCCAACATCTATATAAGCTGGATGATGAAGATGAAACCAGGGTGGACATTTCAGCAAGACAATGATCCAAAACACAGCCAAGGAAACTCTCAAATGCTTTCAGAGTAAGAAAATCAAGCTGTAGAATGGCCCAGCCAATCACCTGACTTGAATCCAATATAAAATAAAGATAAAATAAAAGTCAGATTTGATAGATGAGACCCACAGAACCATCAAGATTTTTACACTCTGTTGAAGTCACCTGAGCAATTCATGTGACTTCATTCTCCATACGAGAGGCGTCTATAAGCTGCCGTCACCAAAAAAGCCTTTTATATAAAGTATAAAGTACATTTTAGTAGTTCAGTACTTTCTCATTCTGTCATTCCATTGTTATTACACATAAAAACATGACATGTTCAATACTGATTTCCCCCACTGTATATTACTTTAAAAAAGGTACCACTTCAGCTTTTATTTTTGAGACTGTACTGGCCATAAATCTAAAACACTCCTTTGGGCTCCATGCTTTAATGTCAGATGTCATGGTTGATAAGACTTCTCTCAAATGTGCTTCTGTCAGTCGCTGATGCTCCAGTCACATTCGGGATGCTGTTTACCATTGCAATTATTAAATTAGAGCGGATATGACTGGTGTTGTGGTGTGGCTGAATGGTTTGCAACACTCCTTTGGCTTGAGGCAATTAAATGTGCACTAAACAACTTCTGGAGAACATGAAGTGCCTTGACTTCAGCATCAGGAAAAAGTCAAATATACGTTTCTCATTACATAAAATAATGCAAAATACTTTTGTTTGAATCTATAGGGATGCATGATATATTAATATCAGTTTGTTGTTTATTAATTATTGTTTTGTTTGTATAACTAGTTTGCATATTTGTGTTTTTTTATTTCCATCATTTCAATGTATATTACCTTTACAGATTATTGTCCTAATGTAATCGCACTGTTCATTCATTTTCATTTAAGCTTAGTCCCTTTATTAATCTAGGGTCGCCACAGCGGAATGAACCGCCAACTTATCCAGCATATGTTTTACGCAGCGGATGCCCTTCCAGCTGCAACCCATCTCTGGGAAACATCCATACACACCCATTCACACTCATACACTACGGACAATTTAGCTTACCCAATTCACCTATACTGCATGTCTTTGGACTTGTGGGGGAAACCGGAGCACCCGGAGGAAACCCACGCCAACACGGGGAGAACATGCAAACTCCACACAGAAACGCCAACTGACCCAGCCGAGGCTCGAACCAGCGACCTTCTTGCTGTGAGGCGAACGTGCTATCCACTGCGCCACCGTGAGGGCCCTGTTAAATATAATTTTTGTCAAATCTCATAAATAAGACACACTTACTGTACAATTTACACTGTATTAATTACTTATATCATTTAAAATGAGTGATTTTAATTGTTGTATAATAATAACTGTAATTGTATAAATATAATATCAAACATGTATTACTAATATTACAGTGCATGTGTCAATGGGTTATTTCTTTTTAAATATGAGTATTTCTTTCATAATATAACTGTAACATAAAATAATTGCAATATCAGCTGTTCATTCGTTAAATCCAGTTAAATTGACTTATTAGTTCATGAACCAGCTATCATGAGAATGCATTTTCAAGACCACTATGATTTTACATTCATTATGATGACAATACACTACCTGAGAAAAGTCTTGCCGTCGATCCCAGTTGTAAGAGCAGCAAATAATAACTTGACTTCTAGTTGATCACTTGGAAAAGTGGCAGAAGGTAGATTTTTCGAATGAATCATCTGTTGAACTGCATCTCAATCATCCCAAATACTGCAGAAGACCTATTGGAATCCGCAGGGATCCAAGATTCTCACAGAAATCAGTCAAGTTTGGTGACTGAAAAATAGCCAGACATGAACATTATTGAGCATTATTGGGGTAAGATGAAGGAGGAGGCATTGAAGATGAAGCCAAAGAGTCTTGATGAACTCTGGGAGTCCTGCAAGAACGCTTTCTTTGCCATTCCAGATGACTTTATTAATAAGTTATATGAGTCACTGCAGAGATGTATGGATGCAGTCCTCCAAGCTCATAGGAGTCATACACAATATTCATTCTTTTTCCACTGCACCATGACTTTATATTCTATACTGTACATTATTTCTGTCAAGTGACAAGACTTTTATCTAAGCAAAGTCAGATCAAGGCATGATCATATTTTATTTGGGTAATCTAGAGGCCTTTTGTTACGCCCCGTGTGGCTCGGAGGATGAAAAGGGCTAAACATAATTATGACAACCCAATATTTTTCAAATTCCCCTGAGATGTTAGCTGCTATGGATCGACACAGACAACGGACGTGGCAAAAAGTGGTTCGCTTTATTTACAATAAAGATTTCGGGGGGAAAGTATATTTAATCACCCAAAGTATATTAACAAATGTGTACAATAAATGCAAGAAAATAAGCAAACAAATCAATTGAAACAAACCTGATCGAGGGAAGGAAAAAAAGCGGTGCCAAATCAAAGAAAATATCAAATGAAACACCCGCTAACTAATCCCTCCCCACCTCTAAATAACTAAAGAGAAATATGAAAATGGGGAAGAAAACATCTTCGGCGTCACATGCCCCTTACTAAACTGCACTCACTGGAAAAAACATACAAAGGGTAGCACCTACTTCTGACTTAATTGATTAACAGAGAGTGTGTGTGTGTGTGTGTGTGTGTGTGTGTGTGTGTGTGTGT
>CAIGQW010056782.1:5596374-5606938 GCA_903798125.1 Danio choprae
GTCTGTGTGTGTGTGTGTGTGTGTGTGTGTGTGTGTGTGTGTGTGTGTGTGTGTGTGTGTAAAATGTAAGTCACGTGACGTACTTCACTTTCACTTCTCTTTTAGTAGATTTAAGCAGATTTAGCATGGACGTTCTGAATAGATGTACAACTCAAACAAACTAGAGCCCCCATTAAAATAATAATTGGCTTATGCATAATATAATTGCATCTTGTTTCCTGAGCACTAAAATCATCTTTCCTGAGCACTTCCAGAGTAATCTTTATTTTGGCACAATTTTACATGACCTAGGTCAGTTTTGTAAACACCTTGGCAAATTTGCTTGACATCTTCACCTCATTCATGCACAGAAATTGGTGTTGACTCAGCAGTAAACGCTCACATGCATCTATTACCAAAATGACTCTGCTTTAGGGGCTTATATCTGGGAGCAGTAATGAAGCCCATAACTCCAAATTACCCCCAAAGGTCATCCGTCAGACGGCTGGCTGGAGATTTCAAGTATTGCAGTCTTCTCCACGTCCACCGATCAATACTGAGTCAATTCAGTCACAACCATTCAGCTTAAGAACACATTATACACAATATCTCACTCTTTTCTTACCGCGCCAATCCAATGCTTGCTTTCGAGCTCATCGTAAGGTATATTTAACGCTGAATGCATTTCATTTAAGGTGACAATCCATGAATATTAATACAATGGTGAGGATGTGACTTTGGCAGAACCAGAGGGGGGAGAGAACTGGGATGGGAAAAGGCAGATAAAATGAAGAATGATGTATTGCACAGTGCCAGCGTTCATTTGATGCCAGGCCGGACCGTCCCACCTTCCCATTTATCCCGATTAAAATGCCTCCACCTTCCCTGTCCTTTTATCTATCACCTCTGTTGATCGCACTGAATGCTAATGCGCTCTGTATTACGAATGCTGATGTAATCCATATGTTGAAACATTGCAGTACAGTGTTGTTGTAAGTAATGCAGTGTAAGCAGTGTGTCTGTGCACGAGTCTCCGGAGGCCACAATAAATCCGCCCCACTGAATCAGCTATATTACATTTGAAATGTATAAAGTCAAGCTTTTATCTGGAGAAACGCTCATTCATTTTATCCACAGGCATCTTCTTCTGTAAAGTGTTTAACCAGATTGGAGAGGAATTATGACATTATTTCGGAGCAAAACTATTTTTTAAGAAAACTCAGTGGGAAAAGTCCAAGGAAAAACACCATGAAGCAATCATTTAACTGAATCTGAATGGAAATAATACATTCACGGACCTACATCTTGAGGTCAATCAGATTTTTGGAGGCCTTTTATAGGTCAGTTGATAACTTTTTATTTTTTTATCAATCCTGTTAATATATCTCATGATGCTTTGTGCAGATTATGCCTAACTTGCATTAAACTAGCCTTTATACATAAAGAAAAGCGTTGACTGAACACATTAGCATTTTCAGAAATATTATCCCCAACATATCCCCTTCACCCAACATTAAAAGAAAATTTGTATATAATAATTGCAGCACGAACAGCTGAACTTAAATTACTTCCAACAGACCATGAATAAGCCCCAAAGCTTAATTGTAAAAAGTGTATTATTGTTTTTTACAGAATACAAATGAAATTTTAAAACAATCAGGAAGAAAATAATGTTGAGGACTTAAATAGCTCTAGGCTATTGTTGGACCTTAAATACCAAGTACGTTACTGTCTTGACGTCTAATTATAAAACATAATAACTTCCAGCTCTTTCACTCAGGCTGTGAAATATTATAATGATTTGCTTGATTTTGAGTGAAACTTCACGAAACTACATAGGTGCCTCTCATGATTTAAAACGTTAAGAGAAAATGTGAATGGGTTTGAGCCAGTTTTCCTGATGGGTTTGAGACAGGTTTGGCAGATAAGTTTATGATGCGGTCGCTCCTTACGTTTGGTTAATTTTAAATGAAGAATCGAACAGAAATCAAATAAAATAGGTACTGCAGCTTTAAGGACACCGGCGCTTTTTTATCATGCATCACGGACGCGCGCTTTCCTGTTTTAATTCAAACCGATTCAAACGCAACGGCTTCCATCTTGCGTCTCAGTTATCGACAGTTTTTTAACTGTGAAATAATACCAAATTTCTTCAATATTAATTATAAGCCTATGGTTTTAATTCGTTAAAGTGTTCGTCTTGTTGCTAGAACTACTATTTCCCCACTTTCGTGGATGTAAGCCAAATAAAGGTAAGAAACGGTGTCTTTTGAAATCAGTATTTAATGTCCTCAACTTTATGTGGTATAAAGGTAATCAACGTTATTATATAAAAACACTGGTAGCTGGTCAACCAGACATATTTAACTGGCTAGTCGGAGACCGGATACTTGCAGTTTAAACCAGCAAAGTTTTGTTTTGTTTCGTAATATCCATTGAATTTGGACAGTTTGGGGATTTTCTTGGTATTTAGTTTTTTTTTTTTTTTTTATCCAGATTGCAGATATTAAAGCAGTTGTATCTTTGCCAAATATTTTCCTATCATAACTTTACCCTTATGACACTTATGGTTGTCACATTTGTGCATATGTTGGTAAGCTAACCACAGATCTAATTTTACTATTTCAAAAACCCATAGGAAAATCCTGAAGAAGCTTGTGGCCCAAAAGCGCCTTCCGGGTTTTATGACTGCACATTTTAGCAACGTAAAGTGAAAAACAGTTATATTATTAACATAATTTTACATTAGCATATTGTCAAGCTAACAATACAGCCTTTTAAACTTAAAAAAAATAAAAAGCATGTAACAATTGTGTAATTTGAATTCACTGACTTGTATATATCAGTTAAGAGGCCTTAAATATGCCTTTTTATATTTCAGCATCCTGCATCTAATTTTCTGGCCATTTCCCTACCAAACAACACTGCGCAGTAAGTAATCCAAGCCTTTTTCATTCTTTTCATGGCAAATATGTTTATTTTCTATGCAAATTAGGGTTATTGCAGATCAGGCAAAAGTCAGCAGTATTACCCTGCCTCAGTTTTAATAGCGCTCTATGGCAAAACAAAACTCTGTTTGAAAGAGATGTTTGTGTACATAGCCTAGGGATCGTGGCAGCAGTGATCCATCAAATGATGATTGAGGAAGAAAATTACGAATATGAGATAACAAGGGTGAAGAGGAGAGCAGAGTGTACCAGAACAGAGGAAGGTTTTTTGTATCGGGGAAAATAATCTGCTCTGTAATAGTGCAGCTGATGATCTTGAGATGTGGAGATCTGGAGCACTGGCAAGGCCAGAAATTTTAAAGTGAGTGGACCTTGGTGAAATAGGATGCCTACTCTCAAACCAAAGTACATTACTTGAAATAAAGTGCAATACTTGAAGTAAGAATAGACAGGATGCAAAAATAGACCGTTATAAAAGACATTTTTATTTTTCCTGAAAAGAAAATGGTCAGACGTTTGAGCTGAAAATACAGTACATGCTTAAATGGAAAATAGCATGTTCAGCATCATACATTACCAATAGTCTTGTAACATATATGTTGTTGAAAAGGTCTTAACTATAAGAATACAACAAGCAAGCCTAAGGGTGATACTAGATTTGCAGGTACATTTAAAGTAAACCTGTAAAGTGTTACCAATAAAACGTTTATTATTTAACAAAAAACAAAAACTTTAATGAAGCAGTTTGTGTATTTAGGGGTTTTGTTGAGACTTAAAGACTCCCACTATACCTACTTTTGACTGTTTCCGCAGTCAAAACTGCTATAAAAAAAGCATAACAATCTATAAAGCACTGAGAGAAAAGGCATGTGACTTGGACGGCATTGAGGTATGCCCATACTAGTCCAGAAGACCAGTCACAGAGTGAGTGTGGACAGCCGTGCCCCCATTTTCAAAAGTTTGCATTTCGGTCTGCCTATACTGAGGCCAGGTTTACACATACACAGGTTTTTTTTTATAAACAGTTTACCCCCACCTTTGTTTAAAGATAAATCTCTGTCCACATGAAAAAGCAGAAAAATGCACTGTGAAGCATGTTAAACGCACACCAAATCAGACAGCGAATAAAGCCTTTTATGCTGGGTTCACACCAAATACAGATTTAAGTATTTGTGCGATTATATTGCCTACACGCTTGCCTTCAGTTTTGTCTTTTGCATTGGAGAAAACCGCACGCACGCTGACATCATACAGCAAAACTCCAGTTTTAGTGACCACACTGTACCCGGAGTTTAGAAAAATCTTCACCCTGCCTGTAGTTTTCAGAACATTTCAGTTACCTGATACTGTGTTATCGTGTACACAAACAGCCAAACCACATAGAAAATATGCAGTTATGAAAATACCTGTGTTCATGTGGATAGGGCCTGAAACGAACAGCAGTGTTTCCAAACTAAAACATGGTCCTCAGTATTTTCAAAATGCTCCATTTTCAGAGGTCGAAGATGTCTGAGTAATGTGAACGCTAGGCATAAATGTAAGAAAACTATTGTTTTTTTTTTTTTTTTAAATGAATCAGTGTAAATGGCACCTGAGAATGCTTTGGGTCTTGGATCTGGCAACCCGTCTGCAACGTGACTTTAAAAAGCATCTAGTCTCAGTAGGCTCATGTTCAGCTATCATCACTGACGTTGTAAGGAATCATAAGCCTGCATTTGACAGTTTCTGTCATGCACCACACAATCAAAGGCATGAACATCCAGACCTTGTTCCTACTGAAGTATAATAATAAAAAAAAAACTGGCACCTCTATGAATAAAATTAACATAAGGTGTTCTTTCACACAGTTAGCAGTCTGCCAAAATGATCTTTAGATGGAAATGATAGACATACCAATGCTGTAGGGCTGGATGATATGACAAAAATATCATATCACGATGCAAGTCATCTCATATCCTGATTACAATATATCACAATATAGTATGATTTCTGTCAATTCAATGAATAGCTTGTATATAGACCACTTTTCTTTTCTTTTTTTTTACATTTTAAAGTATATGCTCAGAAAAGTACTCATTCAATATTCATGATCATATTTGACACTTTATTTAGAACTTCAGACCACATGTTTTATAAAAAAAAAATAAAAAATATAATAAATATGAATGAAATATAAAACACTTTTCAACATCTAATAGTGTAGGGCAAAGATTAATTAAAAAAGGTTAAAGATTAATCGCAATTAATTGCATGCAAAATAAAAGTTTGTTTGTTGTTTTGACATAATATAGGTGTGTTTATTATATTTTATAATGTATACATGATAAACAAAGATACACAGAAATATAACTATACAAAACTATTTTGTTACATAGATATTTACATTTATAAATAATTTGTATCATATACACATATTTTCATATATCGTATGAAAAGACATTTTATATTCATTCATTCATTTTCTTTTCGGCTTAGTCCCTTTATTAATCTGGGGTCGCCACAGCGGAATGAACCACCAACTTATCCAGCATATGCTTTACACAGCAGATGCCCTTCCAGCTGCAACCCATCTCTGGGAAACATCCATACACACACTCATTCACACACATACACTATGGACAATTTAGCTTACCCAATTCACCTGTACCGCATGTCTTTGGACTTGTGGGGGAAACCGGAGCACCCGGAGGAAACCCACGCAAACACGGGGAGAACATGCAAACTCCACACAGAAATGCCAACTGACCCAGCCGAGGCTCGAACCAGCGACCTTCTTGCTGTGAGGCGATCGTGCTACTCACTGTGCCACCGTGCAGCCCCATATTTTATATCAAAATATAAATAAATAAACATAAATAAACATTTTCCCAAATATATGCATGCATGTGTGTATTTATACAGTACCCATAATAAATATACACAGTATACTTAAATTACCTCAAAACAAACTTGTCCAGCACTAAAAACTAAAAAGGTCCAACATAAAAATAAAAATCACCACTAAATAAAATGCAAAATGTAAACATTGTTCTTTCAGGATTGTACATTTTTCACAATGGTGTTTTTTCATGTCTGCATCCCTGTAATGGCATGTAAAATTGAGCTCCTAAAATTTAAGAAAAAATATTAATGTAAATAATTAATTTTGGGGTGGGACGGTGGCTCAGGTGGCTCACTGTCACCTTACTGCAAGAAGGTTGCTGGTTCAAGTCCCAGCTGAGTTTGCATGTTCTCCCTGTGTTTGTGTGGGTTTCCTTGGGGTGCTCCGGTTTCCCCCACAGTCCAAAGACATGAACTATAGGTGAATTGGGTAAACAAAATTGGCCATAGTGTATGAGTGAGTGTGTGAATGCGAGAGTGTATGGGTGTTTCCCAGCACTGGGTTGTGGCTGGAAGGGCATCCGTTGTAAAATATATGCCGGAATAGTTGGCGGTTCATTCCGCTGTGGCGACCCCTGATAAATAAGGGACTAAGCCGAAGGAAAATGAATTAATAAATAATGCATTTTGTGACACCACAGAATAAACGATAGAACATAACATGAAATGATAGACTTATATTTTTATATATATTTTGCCCATGCGATGTATACCGTCATATTGCACAGTGCTTCTGGGTTGTTGTGAAATGATGGTCCTCCCTTCAGGTCGTTCATATTAAATGTGTGTAATTAACTGAAGAGTGTGTTTGTTGCCCAGGCTTTCATTACTTCATTAACCCTACACTATATTTGGAATATAGTTCAGTAGTGATTGGAAATTATAACTAAGCCCTGCTGTCCTAATTGCATTCTAGCAGTGGCAAATAACTCATCTGTCCTCTGAGAGAGTTTTATAAAGCCACAAGATTAAGACTCTGTCTCTATAGTCTCTCGTTTTAATCTACTTGTTTAGGTTTGGGAACAATTTTTTTTTATTAGGTGTAAAGAACAGTTCTCTTGCACATCAATGACACAAACAAGCACAACCCTTCAGCTCTAAACAGGTTTGTGAGGATTCTAATAAAGCAGAAAGCCACAAGAGACTATGTGTTACTGTGATTTGACTATGGTGCTGCCGTGAAGCAGAAACAGCTCTAGTAAAATGACTGTAGTACTCAGCACGTCTCTTTAAATAGACAGCAATTGCAATAAATAATTCAATTTAACCAAGTGAAAGAGTTCATTAGCCTAACTGTAGCGAGTTTATGGTTTCTAAGGAAATTGAATTTAGAGAGCTGGAGGAATTTGTGTTTATGATCTTTATTTATTATCACATAATTGCGCTGGTGTGACCTTCATGCAACATTGTCTTAATATGGTAAAGTAAAGGGACAGTTATGTTATGAATATTTATATAAATTTTGTATATATTTCTATAATTTACTTACATTTTGAAGTTTAGATTTTTAGCAGTTTTAGTAATAAATTATATTTTGTTATTTTTAAAAAAGATTTTCCTAATTTTATTTAGGTATTTAAACTCATAGAAATTTCAGTTGGGACTTTCATCATTTTTAATTAATAAAATATTTTTTTATATAGTTTTTTATCATTAATTCATTTTCATTTCGACTTAGTCCCTTTATTAATCTGGGGTCGCCACAGCAGAATGAACCGCCAACTTATCCAGCATATGTTTTGTGCAGTGGATGCCCTTTCAGCCGCAACCCATTACTGGGAAACATCCACACACACCCATTCACACACATACAGTACGGACAATTTAGCCTACCCAATTCACCTATACCGCATGTCTTTGTACTTGTGGGGGAAACCCAAAACCCACGCCAACATGGGGAGAACATGCAAACTCCACACAGAAATGCCAACTGACCCAGCTGAGGCTCGAACCAACGACCTTCTTGCTGTGAGGCGATCGTGCTACTCACTGCGCCACCGTGAGGCCCTATATATTTTTCATTAATTTTTTTATTAACAAGTTTTAGTTGTAAAGCAACATTTCAACCCAGGCTCATTCTGAAAATGTACCCCTATATACATTTCTGGAGAGCGCCAAATACATCACAGAAGGTGCGTTTTTTTGCAGTTTTTGTTTTCGTGAATTCACCAGAGGCGTTGTGTAGCTTTTTGAGATCTCAAATTTATCTTGCAAGTGCCATTTGCACCTGCTCTTCTCGCGCAAATCCACCAGAGGCCGCTGTCGACTGACCGATCGACTGACCCACCCTCTTCCTTCCCTAAACGCAACCGACAGTGTTTTCAAAAGCAATCCAGAAAAAGAAAAGCTCTCGCAGCTTTTACCACGTTTTCAGATTTTACCACATTCTCACCGTTATTTACTTGTTTATTTTATTTTTTGGCTTTTGTTTTTGCCTTACCTGCTTTCTGGAACTGTTCTTCGCCTTCACGTCACAAGTCCACCGACATAGGTGGCGAGCCACTGGACAAAGTGGACATGCATACCTCTGGCTACATAATTCGTGATCTCCAGAAATGTATATAGGGCTATGTTTTCAGAATGAGCCCATGTTGCAACATTTGTAATTAAATAAATGAAATCTTTTTTTTGTAATTTTGTAATTAGGGAAATGTAGGAAATTTTTAACAATGATACAAGTCGTTGATGCCAACAATATGATTTTCTCTCCAGATCTTTAACCTCTATTTACACTTCCCAGTTCAGTAAATACAACTTAATCAACACTTCTGAAAAAAACAAACATCTTTTGGTGCTTTTTCCTGAAACACTGCTTCTTCACCCAAGCATTCAAGTGCATTAGTTAACACTCCCTTCTCTACGGTTTATCAACCTAGCGATGAACTCTGCACCTCATGTCCTTCACACCCACACATTTACACACACACTCACACCCACACACTCAGAATAAAACCGTTCACACCGCACAAGACACACACATGCTGTAGATTAATGCTCACTCGGTGATGTTAGCAGCACACAACTGATCGTAATCACATTTGGCAAGTGTGAAATTTCAGTTGCCTGGTTAACCGCCTACATAGTCTCTCCCAAAATGATTTGTCATGGAGCACGTATGAAAAATAACAAATAGATTGAGCTGCTTTTGTGTTGAAGTCTAAACTAAAATAAATAAGTATTCATTTAAATAAATTAGTTGCTAAGGCAAGCATTACTGATACTATTGCTTGTTTCTTTGCTATGCCTTCTTTCTTGTGTGTTTGTCTTTTACTGTAATTCACTGTCAGGTACAGTAGAGTAAAGTGACTACAGACCGAAAGATTGTTATTAATATTGATGATATTTTATATAACAGGGTGCCACTGTTAAATTATTACTCGTTGCTCCCATGAACTTGTCAGAAACTTTTATCATAACTGTCATTTATGGGTTACAAAAATTGTATTTTTTGGGTGAATGGTGTCTTATTCAGCAAGGACAAATTAATACAAAAATTAAATAAATACAAATATAGTATATCTATTTCAAATAAATGCTGTTCTTTTAAACATTTTGTATTGATCAGAAAAAAACTCTGTCATAAATTTCACTAAAATATTAAGCAGTATATTAATATTTATATTTTATACTATAAAAATATTAAAATATTAATATTAAAATATTAATATTTTTCTATTTCATTCATTCATTTTCCTGTAGCTTAGTACCTTATTTATCAGGTGTCACCACAGCGGAATGAACCGCCAACTATTCCGGCTATATATGTTTTACAAAAATAGCAGTTTCTTCAGATTTATTAGGCACAGGTTTGAGTAAAATGTTGATCTTTGTTTTATTTTATAAAGATCTGATAGCGTTGGTTCCAAATTTCAAATAAAAATATAGTCATTTTTTTAATTGTAAATTTGTGACAGTTACACATTTTTATTTGTTGTTATTGAAAAAACATGGTTATTCCACCAAATGAAGATTTTTTTAACTGTTCCGAAGTTGTTGGTGTTGTCTAAAAATAAAAATAAATGCGTCTGAAATATTTCATTTAAAAAATGCTCCAAATGACAAATTTTTTTTTTAATTTAAAAGAAAACAGTAGTACAGCACATAAAGAATGTTTTACTCAAACACATAACTATACATCATAAACAGTGCTGACAGTAACGCATTACAAGTAATGCGAGTTACATAATAATATTACTTTTCTAAGTAACGAGTAAAGTAACGCATTACTTAAAAAAATGAAGTAATAATATTAGAGTTGGCGAGTAGCACAATCGCCTCACAGCAAGAAGGTCACTGGTTCGAGCCTCGGCTGGGTCAGTTGGCATTTCTGTGTGGAGTTTGCATGTTCTCCTCGTGTTCGCGTGGGTTTCCTCCGGGTGCTCCGGTTTCCCCAACAGTCCAAAGACATGCGGTACAGGTGAATTGGGTAAGCTAAATTGTCCGTAGTGTATGTGTGTGAATGAGTGTGTATGGATGTTTCCCAGTGATGGGTTGCGGCTGGAAGGGCATCCGCTGCGTAAAACATATGCTGGATAAGTTGGCGGTTCATTCCGCTGTGGCGACCACAGATTAATAAAGGGACTAAGCCGAAAAGAAAATGAATGAATGAATATTAGAGTTACTTTTTAAAAAATGTAACAGTGCTGACGGTAACACATTACAACTAACGCGAGTTTTGTAATAAAATTACTTTCAAGTATTGCATTACTAAAATGAAGTAATAATATTTTAGTTACTTTTTAAAAAATGTAATGCAA
>CAIGQW010056782.1:5607338-5619547 GCA_903798125.1 Danio choprae
AAACACACAATGCTTTCAACTTTCATTAATCTGTACATACGGCATGTAAAGCGTCAGGAAGTTCTTAGAAGGAAACATTGTTCTAACTTTTTTTAATTCGTTTTTTTAAAGGTAAATGAAGGTGTTATAAGTTATACAGTGTGTCGGTAATGCAGAGCTCCTCTACTTAAAAAAAGAAAAATACCCTGCAGGTTCTGAAAGAGATCAAGCCTCAGGCAGGTTTGAAAAAGTAACTCAAAAGTAACACAGCTCATTACTTTCAATGAAAAGTAACTGAGTAATGCAACTAGTTACTTTTTTGGGGAGTAACTCAATATTGTAATGCATTACTTTTTTAAAAGTAACTTTCCCCAACACTGATCATAAATATAGAGAGACTAAGTCTATAAATTATACATGTATTATATAATTAAGTATTATATAATTATAATAAACTGTTATTCAATTGTTATATTATCACTATTTTGGCCAAAAAAATGTATAATAGGATTTATTTCAAAAGCTGAATATGGAAAATCTCACTGCCCCACATTTCTGAACGATAATGTATGTGTTCAAATAATCCAATGAAATAGTGGGCTAATAATGAGAGAATTTCCATGTATTGTAATTGTAATTAAACGCTTTACTAAGCTAACTCATCAAATGCTATAAAACACTGGCAACTGGGAATATACAGCATCCCTCAGATCCAGACTGTGATCATTTATCTGCCAGATTATTTATAGACACTGACTCAGGGTTTCTCAAATAAGATGTTACGCTTTGATAAAACACCATCATTAGACTAAACAGTACTGTGGCAGTATCTGATGGCAACAGTGTGCTATTTTTATTTTCACCATGCTATTGAATGATTAATTAGCAATTCAAATGCATTTTATAGGCTCAAAACGTAACCTGTATTTAGTGTCCACTTGTGAACGGCTGGACAAAAACACAAGTGAATAACAGTGCACTATAGGAAAATAAAAATGCCTAAACGAACCTTCATTTAGATTTTTTCACCTAACATCCTCATAAAATGCTCTGGAATTATAGGCCATCAATGTCTATCTATTTCCAGTGAAGAAAGAAATGATTTGCAGCTGCAGCAGTAAATAATAGGTCATCCCAGTGGCTGCACACAGGAGCGTACGGCACTAGAAAGACCTCTGAACTCGAGTCACAATTTTAATGACATTTTTCACCGCATGAGTCAAAGAGAAATGGTCTGTGGCAAACAGAAAAAGAAAACACTGGATCCTTAGAACGCAGTGCCACATCTTTAGTAGTTGACAGTCAGCCCAATTGGAGGACTTGCAAATTAGATGTCCTGCTTTCTAACCGACGCCGGTCACAGAGAGTTTTGCTTTGAACATGCATGAACATACAAAACCAAACAAAAGAAAAACTAGTCTGCTAAATTAAGCTTCTTAGAGATGACGTTACTGAGTGCATTCATGAGCATTTCCTTGATCGACTAACAATAATGAAGTTGACATGCTCACAAGGTCTTGACGCTGCGTTTAGAGCTCTGAAGCAGCTTTTGATAACGTTCAATGCATCGCCATGCTCAAGTCAGATTGAGTAAGATTTTCATTGCATGATTTATTTATTTATTTATTTTTTTGAGCTGTCAGGTCAGGCCTCCAATTGCGTCTAATTAAACAGTGTTTAGACTGGCTTGACACTTTTCTAAATGGTGTCGTAACACTTCTGGTGTAATCTTACTTTTTTTTTTCTGTTAAATCAACTGAGTTGGAAAACTGTTATCGCTCCTAGTCTTGACTCTTGAGTGAAGAAAACAAGAGCCTCTTTATAGATTTTAATTTCCTGTTAGGTGTCAGTATATAGGATTGTCAGTAGCCACGTTTCCACTGTCGTGCCTAAAGCGAACGAGCCAGGGTCAGTCATCTCCACAGTCATCTCCAGGGCCTGATCAGGCCAAAGCAGGGCTTCCTCGAGGCCAGCGGCCGGCCTTTTTCAGCCTTCTGAATACCTTGGGCCAAAGCAAGAAATATGAAAGTGAAAATATATGAAATATTATTATTTTTATTAAGTATTTGGATATGAAGATATTTATCAAAACAGAGCTTTTTATAAGGGTAAGCGAAACCATCAGAAACTTCTGTCATCCAGTCCTGCACTGCTTTACAAACAGATTTGCAAAAACTGCATGTAAAAAAATGTGTTTTATGTCTGTAAGTTTATGATTTAATATGACGTGATAAAATTTTAAAATGAAGATTTAAATGTAGACCTTTATTAGAAGGATATTTAATATTTTAAATTGTAATTATGCTTTGGGGAGAATCAGTGGAGATATGCCATTCTGAAATATTTAACACTACGTTTATCAAATGTATGATAGGCTACATTTTTTTTCTTAAAACTGAATCGGATTTTGGAAAGCTGCTGTACGCGAGCGCAACAATATAGGCTAGCCTATATTTTATTACTTGCTCTTATGTCCTGAAATACTTAACATTTTCCTTTACTTAAGGTAACCGAATAATCTGCAACATCCTAAATTTATTCTCTTAAATAAAGGGGAATTACTTATTAAGTGTCATATAGCCTAGGAAAAAATGTATATGTTTTAGGTCTCTCCGGAGCATTTAGGCTAAATGTTTGACAGCGTCTACCGAAACAAGGATGTTATGAAATACGTTTTATACAGAGTTATTAATGGATAACCTATGGGTCATCCCTCCATTAGTGATGAGACCACTCGATGTATGATGCCAACAGTCAGTCGGTGAGTATACAAATATAATGACTGAAAATACAAAGGCCCGATAAAAGGAGCTCATTTTAAAATTTATTAATTTAGCAAATTTCTAATTAAAATATAACAGATTAAGCTGAGAATATGTCACATAATTATGACATGCTTGATTTTGGCATTTTTTTGCATGTAACAGGAACTCAAAACTAAAAATATATTTAAAAAAAAATCCTTTTTAAGAAATAACATTTGTATTAACCTTTAATAAAATAAATGATGCATGCCCATTCTTCTCACTGATTTCGCAGTTGTGTATCATTGAGTTTAATGGTATGTAATGAATTTTGTTTAAAGTTGGTTTTAGGAGTTCTATCAGTAAAAAACATTGTTGTAAAAATTGTTGTTCTTCGATTTGGCAATTGTCTCTTGTTAGATGTCCACTACTGAGACATAAACTGCTTAATCACTGTGTTATCGCTTACTGTGGGTTATAATAGAGTACAAGACAGCAATGCATCTGAGAAGCTTCACAACACCCAGACAAAAAGACTTGCAAGATTTTGTTTTTCTTTGTCCACAAATGGATAATCTGAAACAAAAATAGTAAGTAGTCTGGAACCAACCTTAATTTGAACATTGTCAGTAAAGGAGAAGGTCATATGTTGTTGTATTTTTTTTTTAAATATCTTATTTGCCGTTTCTAACATACCTGTCCTTAAATGTAAACAACGTTTAATCCAAAAAGTGCATAATAAACAAAAATATTGTTTCTCGAAATAAAGAGTCGGCTCTCAATCCTTTGCCTGCTAATGGTCTACATCAACACTGACCAATCAAAGCAGAATGCTTTGAAATGTGCATTTTTTTATTGGTTGTTTGACGTAATCACAATTGAAAAACAAAGAGAGGGCGGGACATAGAGTAGCTCCTCCCCTTTTAAAAAGCAGCTAATAGCATTTTCTTTTATCACAGCTCTGCCAGTGAGAGTGGTTGAGCTCAAGCGAATCAAATGAAAAGCAAATGAGAAGCGTCTTAAAGGGGGCGGGGCATGTCAGATACTAGAGAGCATTTGATTGGTCAGAAGATTTGATGAGAAACTGAATTGACGTGAAGTAAAAAAAAAAACGTTCATTTATTTAGGCGGAAGTGACAAACTGCAAGCTTTACATGTTTATATCAGTTTTATATCTGCTAAACGCAAATTTTGTCACTGTTTTATACCAGCTTATAGACTAACATACTGATACTAACATCTATAAAACATTGTTTTAATTTCACTGGACCTTTAAGCAATGAATTGTTTCAATGAACGATAATGAAATCAATCGAAATCAATCGATTTGCAAAATGATTCTAATATTAAGTGCATAATCTGAGAAAATGACAATGTTTTTTTTCCTTAGATGCATTTAAATCCACTGTAGGGGATTCCAACACAATATTAAGAAACTTTAAAATGCCATATGACCTGCTCTTTAAAACACACATCTTCTCTAATATGGACTTGTATGGCTTTTGTAGTCTCACGTGACTTGTTTCATAAATCTTATCTTAAAATCTTTATTTACAGAATTTGAATAAGCTTAGGAATAGGGGTGTCAATAAGCTTAGGAATAGAGTGTCAACCGGTTATTATGTACTGACGTCATTTATCACATGTGCGTTATATGGCAGTAGCTAACTATGGCGAGGGAGGAGACCGCTAGTAATTAAAACATTCCAACTACTTAAAAAGCAGATAACTGCACAATTCACTGCTTGTGAGTTTGCTGGACAGGCTTTCACTGACAGGGAAGTACATCAGAACCCAGCTAGGAAAAAATGAAAGCTGTAAACTCTCTCACACACTCTCTGTGGCCACTTTGACCTCCTGGCGTGTGAGGTAACGTTTTATCTCCTCTCTCAGCTCTTACAACAATAATGATACCTGTAGATCCAGACACGAGCATGTCTGCAGAGCGAGTTTTTTCCACCACGTTGCCGTCTATAATGGATCAGCTCATCGCTGCGGCCGTTTAACATCAGTGTCTGTGTCACTGTTTGCTGAACAGCACCAGAGCCGAATTGACCTTTAGAGCCAATCACAGGCTTTTCTGTTGAGCGAGTGACCAATCATAGGCGTTTAAGAACAATGTTAAAAAAAGCAAGTGGATACTTGGAGAGAATTTTGGTAGAACCTTAAGTTTAATAAGTAAGAAACTACAGCTTTTCTGCTCTGAGCTTATTTTAAAAGCCAGATGAGATGTTGCAATTTTTTCCATCTGTGTGCGGCAACTGTGTCAGTAAGTTAAATCAGGAGTTTACGCTGTAGTGTTTGCAGAGGCTTTGTGTTTGCGTGAGATATGGGAGCCGTCTTTGTGACTGCTCACTGCTCCATTTCTGCTGATTAGAATGTTAAACACCGCCATTGTTTCCAGCAGTTGCTGCACATAACTCAAAGTATCAAAGGTGCTTTCTAACAGGCATTGCCATAGAGACGGCTGAAGCTCACGGTAAAAGTGGAAAGGGTCTGTGTTTTGCATGTGTTTTGGTTGATGGAAGAATGGGTTTACTATGGCAACAGACACAGAAAAGGTGGAGGTGATGTATTAGCCCATGATAACAGCACACTCAAAAAATGTTCGCTTTTGCCTTCAGTGTGCTCCTAAACCACACTGCAGGCATTGATCTTTCTTTCATCTAAATTGGAATGAAAAAAAAAATGTTTTGAGAGGTAAGCTAGACATGTGCAACTTGAAAATAATAGCTTCTTCGATGCAGACACTGAAGATTCAGTATCGGTTCAGTAATAGATCATAATCAGTTATTACGTACTGACATAATTTATTTCATATGTCACGGTAGCTTACTATGGCGAGGGAGGCGAATAATTAAAACCACTTAAAAAGCTGTGCACAATTCTCTGCTTTCACTGACACTGAACTTATAGCAGAACCCAGAAGCCACTATTTCATTGCTAGGGAGGAAATGAAAGGCTGTTGCTAGATCAGATACGGCTGCGACCGGAAGTTAACGGGAATTATATTATTTACTAAATTTCCAATTAATTGTATTTTATTAACATCTATCCCTACCCCAACTCTAAACCCAACCGTCACAGTAATGTAAAGACAGTAGTTGTACGGAGTATTGATTGTTATTTATTATATTACTCAATAAATTGTATTTTTTTTTTATGTTTACCCCCACCCCAACCCTAAAACTAACTGTCACAGTACTGTAAAAATATTAGTTATTGTTACACAGTGTCACAAAAATTATGCTATATTGACGTGCGTATCCGCAGCTGTATCCTATCTAGACTTTACCGAAATGAAAGATGTAAACTCCATCTCTGCTTCTCTCTCTCTCACTGTGGATCTGTTGGCGTGAGCTAATGTTTCCTCTCCTCTCTCGGCTGTTACAGCGATACTTGTGGATCCAGGCACACACATGTCTGCAGAGCAAGTTTTTCTTACCATGTCTGTCATGGATCAGCTGTGCTAACCATGCCTATTCTATAGTGTCCGCATCACTGCTCGGTGAACAGCGCTGATCGTTAGAGCCAATCGCAGCGCTTTCAGTTAAGCGTGTGAACACAATGATCAGTCATAGGCTTTTAAGAACTCGCTCGGCAGTGCTCAGAAAGCAAGCGGGATTAATATTTACATTTGTTTATTTGCTGTAAATGCTCATGTTGTCTTCTGTGCATGTACTGAGCTTTGTTTGATACATTCAAAAAGAGTGTTTTCTTTGAGCAGGTCAAATTAAAGGGACAGTTCATATATCTGACTGCTTGTATTACAATTGCATTCTGGAGAATACAACATTGTATTCTTGTGTTGTGATTGAAGTCAAATATAAAATTGTGTATGGAAAGCTGTGATGCTCCGAGATATCGAATTGAACTGACTCGATGACATTATAATCGTAACCGAACCGAACCATGAGACCAGTGTTGGTTCACACCCCTAATAATCACAATAATGTTAATAATAATGCAATACATTTTTAGGTCATCTTAATGTTAGACAGCATTTCATATATAAAATTTTTTTCAAAAGTGCTCTTCAGATTTCATATCAATGATCAGATATGTTTTATTTCTTTCAGATGTGCAAGAACTAATGCCATCTGATGTCAGCTTGATTCAACATTATTTGATTTGAGAGATTTGGTGCTGGGGCGGGTTTTTAGTTAATACACATTTTTATTCGGGGCTGCATGGTGGCACAGTGAGTAGCACGATTGCCTCACAGCAAGAAGGTCGCTGGTTCGAGCCTCGGCTGGGTCAGTTGGCATTTCTGTGTGGAGTTTGCATGTTCTCCCTGTGTTTGCGTAGGTTTCCTCCGTTTGCTCCGGTTTCCCCCACAAGTCCAAAGACATGCGGTACAGGTGAATTGGGTAGGCTAAATCGTCCGTAGTGTATGTGTGTGAATGAGTGTGTGTGGATGTTTCCCAGAGATGGGTTGCAGCTGGAAGGGCATCCGCTGCGTAAAACATATGCTGGATAAGTTGGCGGTTCATTCCGCTGTGGCGACCCCAGATTAATAAAGGGATTAAGCCGAAAAGAAAATGAATGAATTAATTTTTATTCGGTTTCGTGGAATTTTCATGGAAGTTTTATTGACAAATTTATAGTGTATTTTTATATAGTGTGTTTCTTTTTGAAGTCTCCTGTTTCTTCCTAGTATTATCATGCATTTTCAGTGATCTGATAATAAGGGCTCAGTCTTTCCACCTGATATTAACATGATCTTAAATGCTGGTTATGTCACACAGGTCTGTGGCTTGTGATTTCTTTTTAAATTACTTCACTATTTGTAAACCAATGTCCATTGTTCATTCTTAGAAATATCAATAGCATTTTAATTCAATTTTATTTTATTTTATTTTATAAATTGTCTATATCTATGAATCAAACTAAAATGAGAGCTTGCAAATTAGAATGAAATCAAATCTGGACATGTGAATCGAGACCCATCCCTAGTAAATGAACAGCATATCATTTTTATTTATTTTACTTTGTTTTGTTTTGTTTTATTAAATTTTTTTATTTTATTATTATTTTTTATTTAATTTAATTTAAGAATATATTACATTTTTAATTGAATTTAACAGAATTTGTTTATTTTTATTTTTTATTATTATTTTATTTAATTTGAAAGGGGGAGGCTAAAAACTTTAAAAGGATAATATCTACCTTGGGGGTTAATTCTGTTACATAATTCATATAAAATGTTTAACTGTGGCATGTTTTGTTTTTATCAGTGATAAGATCCCCTCACATAAATTGTCTGTTGGCAGATTCCTGATTCTCATTTTCAATCTGGACGTGATTGATATTGCTCCATGCTCCCTCGAGCCCAATAGAAAGAGATGATTGCTCTTACAGACACAGGTTAGGAGGTAAACATTCATGCCTGGAGTATACAGAATGCATTGCCCTTTGGGTTTCCATGGATCAAACTTTAATTTCAACTAACCGGATCAACAACAGCAACAGAGAATCCACCCGGGAATCCCACAAAACAAATTAACTTCAACCTTTAGTCTAAACTTTGTGTCGCACTCTATTCATTTCCCCACGTTTTAAGGGCAATGGCATGAATAATGTATCAGCTCTCATCCGTAGAGTCTCTGCACTGCCTGTTGGGAAGGATTATGGACAGATCAAACACTGAGAATTCCAGCACAATGTGTCATTAAGTCTCGAGTGATTGATGTTCCTGCCTCGAAACATTCCGAAATTAAAGGAAGTGACATCGTTGTCCTGCCCAATATCTTAAAGGAAAGACAGGAACCCAAGTTGTTGGACAGAATCTGTCATGGAGCCCAAAGGAAACAGTTCATGTTCTCCAATCTGATTGGCACGTTATGTAAAATTCCTCTCGCAGTCAGTTTGAGGAAGGACATATTCTCTGTCTGGCTTTCTTCCAACAGGAAAGAGTGAAACCTCATCACAAGTATAGCGACTATAACACAGAGCGCTGGGAGCAGAGATTAATGCAGCGTTGATTAATTTGTGCTTTGTGGAAAGACTTTAGAGCTGCGTGCACTTTTATAGTTTCCCTCATGCTTGTGCACTACTGAAACACACCTTTCAACACACACCTTTGATTTGAAGACTCTATGCTTTAGATGAGTGGAGACTGAGGCTGTTTGTCACACTTTTTACTCTTAATGCAAATTAGACAAGGAAAGGAGGTTTTTTTGAGGGAGAGAAAGCTAGTTTTATACCTTGAAGCTTGACTATTTTCCAGCATTAATGTCCAGGAAGAACAGTTCAGTTACAGTTCATTGAGTAATTTGGTGCATGTTGTCAAAAAACTGAATTATGAATATGTTTTTAATGTCTGTGTTTATATACTATATACAGTTAAAGTCAGAATTATTAGCCCCCATGTATATTTCCACCCCAATTTCTGCTCAACGGAAACAAATATTTTTTCAACACATTTCTAAGCATAATACTTTTAATAACTCATTTCTAATAACTGATCTCTTTTATCTTTGCCATGATGACAGTACATAATATTTGACTACATATTTTTCAAGATACTAGTATTCACCTTAAAGTGACATTTAAAGGCTTAACTAGATTAATTAGGCAAGTTAGGGTAATTAGGCAAGTCATTGTATAACGATGGTTTGTTCTGTAGACAGTCGAAAAAAATATTGCTTAAGAGAGCTAATAACATTGACCTTAAAATGTTATTTTTTTATTTATTAAAAACTGCCTCAATAAAGCTGGGGCGACGCGGTGGCACAGTGGGTAGCACAATCGCCTCACAGCAAGAAGGTTGCTGGTTCGAGCCTCGGCTGGGTCCGTTGGCATTTCTGTGTGGAGTTTGCATGTTCTCCCCATATTCGCGTGGGTTTCCTCCAGGTGCTCCGATGTCATTTTAATATAAATATTTCTAATGTCAATCAAAACAATAATAATTTTTATCATTATTATAATTATAAAGCACTTTGAAGTATTGTTGTGTATGAAATGTGTTATAAATAAACTTGTCTTGCTTTATTATTATATATAATTTTATAACAACAAAATCTATAATCTATAATTTATGATATGCCCTAGAGACAACAAGCCCTGGCATTTCTTATACAGTACATGACCCTGGACCACAATGCCAGTCTTATGTTGCACAGGTGTATTTTAGGCTATAGCCATAAATAGACATATGGGTCAAAATCATTCGAATATTACACTAAGAAAAGCTCATGCTCATGCTACCTTAAAATTCAAACTTTGGTTATTAATACGTGTTACTTAGCACTTAATGGGACAACTTTAAAGACTAAAGATTTTCTAGGTATTTAGATTTTTTAAGCATCAATAGAAGCTTATTTGTTCATTGTTCAGATGACATATAAGTCTCAGTTTCTAAAAATTGACACTTTTGGCTGGTTTTGTGGTCCAGGGTCATATATAATATATTTGAGAGAGTACTGCTGGTTACATATCCAAAGATAATAAATATGTAATTTTAGACTGCTTTCGAATCTATCACCTACTATTAGATGTAGATGTGATAGAGTCTTTTTTCATTCCAGCAAAAAAGTGTTTATTTTTGGTTACAGTGACGCTTTGTCCCAGGTATTAGAAAATGGAAGTGTGCTAAAATGACTAGTAATCATCAGTGCTGAAGAGCAGCCAGTCATCAGAGTCATTTCGCTTCAGCAGAGCCACCATTACTCAACAGAAACCATTAAGATATTACTCTAAAACACCCCTAATTCACTGCTGTTCCACCAGCTAGGTCTAACTGCATATCGAGTTTGTTTTAGTAAATGAAAACTAAGACGAAAACTGATGACAAAAAAGGTTTTTGTTAATTAAAATAAAAAAATGAAAGGATATATGCCGAGTTCAGACTGCATGATTTTCAAAGTAGTCGCGTCAGATGTTTTCACACTGCATGACTATCTGGGGTAGCATTCTATCGCTGCTGTGTTTACACTGCAATATGGATCGGCGACAGGGGGTTCCACACTGCATGATTTTACAATAGGAGAATCTCGAATGTCTCGGTCCGCAAACTACGTGTCACAAATAAACACGAGAGAAGTGTCATGGAAATTACGTAAGGTCACGAAGTATATGTTTTGTTATTAACTGCAAATTGAGAAAGAAGCCATTTAGTGGGGTAGAAAATGTACTTATTTTTCTCACCTGGCTTTTGAAGGAAATTAGCAATTTCTCTTAAACTTTTTTTCTTTTTCGACCCGGTTGTGATATTACTCAGATGACCCGTCAAACAGATACGGGTGCTCCTGCCAAATTTCATAATTTTTTCTCCATTTCTTGGGTCCAAATAGACCAAAAAGAAGCCCTTTAACTACTCCCCCAACCTCCCGCTGGCCTGCAGATACACCCATACTAGTGGATGCTGCTCTCTCATTGGTTGTAGTTAGTCGCCGATATTATTTTAAATCAGAACACATTTCCATGACATGATTTGAATCACTGACTGGTCCAAATATTTAGCATGCCAAATATCTTATGGGTGTCAGCGACTCATCTGCAATTCTCTCAGATCACATCTTTGATTGTTACTCGGATGAACGAGCACCATTATGCAGTCTGAACTCGGCATAACAATCACTGAAAAATGAAATGAAATAAAATTATAACTAGCAAAGATAATCATTATTAGAATTAATAAGCACTCATTATAAAAAGGGGTTTATAATTTTTGCTAACTATTATTTTATTTCTCCCCGTGTTGGCGTGAGTTTCCTCCGGGTGCTCCGGTTTTTCAGTTTATAGTAACTGTAGATGCTGTTACTGCTAAACACATCAATCAAGTATATTATTATATACACAAACATTTTTTCTATATAATCTTAAAATGTGTTCTATATAATCTTAAATATGTGTGGAGTTTGCATGTTCTCCCTGTGTTGACGTGGGTTTCCTCCGGGTGCTCCGGTTTCCCCCACAAGTCCAAAGACATGCGGTATAGGTGAATTGGGTAGACTAAATTGTCCGTAGTGTATGGGTGTGAATGGGTGTGTATGGATGTTTCCCAGAGATGGGTTGCAGCTGGAAGGGCATCCGCTGCGTAAAACATATGCTGGATAAGTTGGCGGTTCATTCCGCTGTGGCGACCCCAGATTAATAAAGGGACTAAGCCAAAATGAAAATGAATGAATGAATGAATAATCTTAAATATATTATATATAAACAGTGTTGGGGAAAGTTACTTTTAAAAAAGTAATGCATTTCAAAATTGAGTCCCTAAAAAAGTAACTACTTGCATTACTTAGTTACTTTTTATGGAAAGTAATGCATTACGTTACTTTTGAGTTAATTTTCAAACCTGCCTGAGGCTCTTTCAGAACCTGCAGGGTATTTAGAGGAGCTCTGCATTTAATGACACACTGTATAACTTATAACACCTTCATTTACCTTTAAAAAAACAAAAACTAATTTTAAAAAAAGTTACCTTCTAAAAACGTACACATGCCGTATGTACAGATTAATGAAAGTTGAAAGCATTGTGTGTTT
>CAIGQW010056782.1:5619947-5648202 GCA_903798125.1 Danio choprae
AAAAACAAAACTAAAACTGACTGATCAAAGCAACTAAAACTAAACTGTAATGTGTAGAAAATATAAAAAACAGTATTGAAATAAAAAGTAATTTAAATCTGCATGAACCGGAAGCTGCAACCTTTTTTTAATTTTGTATTGTGACGCAGTTGCTAGAGAAACGTAATACTAAAACAGTGGGCGTGGCTTGTTTTTTTTCTACTGCGAGCTAATTGGACGTAGTATTGTAGGCATTTCATTCGAAAAGATCGGGAAAAGGGTTTTGGGAGAGTTATTACAATCTAACAGACACCTCCTCCTCACCATTTCTGTTTGTTGTCAAAACTGACAGTTGGAGGGGCGTGGTTAAGTATGTTAGCCACGCCCAAAACCTTAGGCAGACGTAATCTGAGGATTATACTGAAAACAAACAGGAAGTGCATTTTCAGATTTCAATTTTAGATTACAATGGCAAACATGTTTTTTTTTTTTCATAATGACATGCACGGATGAATTGTTGACCAAAACTAGCAATGTGAGCTAACAAAATCAATATGGCAGTTTTGATTTCATGTGTACTTTAAAATGCAACACTATAATAACTTTTCTGTTTGTTTTGTTTTTAAGTCAAAAAACACACACAAGTGTTAAGATACTGGAGCGCAGGCAGACCGTGAGTCTATATAAAGCTGTAAGTGTATTCTGTGTGAGGTGTGAAATGTGAGGCTGTTAGTGGAGCGCCACATCTTGTGATTAAAATGACCTACTACTGTTAAAGGATGGTGAAAGAGCGGCGCCACTGGACTAAGGGCACAATCACTGACAGTTCACACATCATTAACTCTGCCTAATGTCAGAATAACCTGCCGAGAGGCCTTCACATGTGCTGTCATTTAAAGAAAGCCAGGCTAAGCATCGCTTTAAAAAGCCCACACTGCTTTTATGTTTCTTTTAATGTTTTTTAGGGGTTTTTGTGAATTATTTATAATTTGGGTTAAAGATGAGATGTCCCTTTTTAGTGTGTGCATCAAATAAAATTTCCAAGAGTCATTTTATTTTAAAAAAAAGCATATTAAGCGCAAGTCTGCTTTAATAACTTTTATGAAATAAAATGTCAAAATGTTGATGAAATAATGTTTCATTGTCATTCAGAGCAGCAGTATACTTATTCTGACCCGTACTTACTAAAATTCATTAATTCATTTTCTTTTCGGCTTAGTCCCATTATTATTCTGGGGTCGCCACAGCGGAATGAACCACCAACTTATCTAGCATATGTTTTACGCAGCGGATGCCCTTTCAGCTGCAACCCATCACTGGGAAACACCCATACACTCTCATTCACACACATACACTACGGACAATTTGGCTTACCCAATTCACCTATAGTGCATGTCTTTGGACTTGTGGGGTAAACCGAAGCACCCGAAGGAAACCCACGCCAACACGGGGAGAACATGCAAACTCCACACA
Source organism: Danio choprae (assembly GCA_903798125.1). Taxonomy (NCBI): domain Eukaryota; kingdom Metazoa; phylum Chordata; class Actinopteri; order Cypriniformes; family Danionidae; genus Danio; species Danio choprae. Next base: position 5,621,400 of record CAIGQW010056782.1, read on the forward strand.
GAAATGCCAAGGCTCGAACCAGCGACCTGCTTGCTGTGAGGCGAGAGCGCTACCCACTGCGCCACCATGCTGCCCTTACTAAAATTATAATAATAATTTTAAAATTGTTATATTTTAAATTAGGGCTGCACAATATATAGTTTAGCATCAATATTGCAGTATGTCACATCGCTGGATCTGCAATGTCAAGCATTGACATATTGACTTATTGTTGACTAGGACCTTGTAGATTAATGGCAAAGTTTAACTATTGTAGATTTAAAGTTTATTAATTGCATTTGTTTAGTTTATTTCTGTTTAACACATCAAGTGAGCTTTAAAGCAATTTTAAAGCAATTGCTTTTACTAATTACATCTAATTAAATTACATTTTTATAGTGAAGACTGCCTAGTGTCCTTTTACATTAGATTTTTTTAAATATTTGTGTCCAGCTGTCATTAAGACTTACCAGACAAATATAAAACTTTGAGATAATTAGAATGAGCAAATGAAATGAATGTTGGGGCTGTTTTTGCTGTTCGTTCTCTCGCAATACAGTCAATAGTGATTTCTCTTCATAATTTACTATCTTCTCCTCTCTGCTGTAATGTAATTTCACCACTTTCTGAATAGCCATTTCTTTGGAATTGCTTTTATTCTTTTGATTTTTGATTTATAGGAGGCCTATTCGACTCCTCAATAGATGCAGCACATTGATCTGTGCTGAGTTTGCTTAATATTTGATTTGTTTTCTTTAATCTTCTCTTGTTGTGTCCCACCTGGCTGAGCGCAGCTTGGTGTCGTAACAATCCTATTTCTACATCTCAATGAAGAGGAACTCATTAGAAAGTCATTCGATTTTTTTTTTTGACAGCCCAATATGCACTCAAAAAGCGAGTAAAATGGAAGATTAACTCTTTTCTAGTGATAAATCTTCCCCTCCGATAGTCATCCTGAAGTGCTGACCTTTAAATCGTGGTGATTCTCAATGCATTTTAAAAGCTCTCAATGTGGAAAAGCAATTCCTGACTAATCATCTGCTTTCGTGGCAGCTCATGATCGAAACTGACAAGCACTTCCACAATTATTTGTGTCTGCATGGCATATTTGGAGAGCATTCGTACTGTTCCTACTGTGCACAGAATAAAAATGTTTCTTTATGCAATGCACTTCACTTACAACTCCAGAAATATGCGACCTAGATTTTTTTGGCATTGTTAGCTCCACAGTTAAATGATATCTCAATATAAGAATGCCTGAGTAGAAAAGGAAAATGAATGTCCTAAAGGTGTACTTTTACATTCATTTCACAAGACGTAAATAGTCTTAGGTGTCTTCAGAATGTGTCTGTGAAGTTTAAGTAATTGTATACTATCATGCAAATGCTTTTTTTTAAGCATAGATATTTACATGGCAGACTTTATAAGTGGAAAAACTAAACGCTTCACTAGTGAGAAAACAGTTAAACAGACCATCTGCAGCACGAGGGTAAAGAATGAGCCTCCTCCATTTGGCCTCTTTACTTTCTCTTTACTTTACTTTTACTCGTTACTTTACTTTCGTGGAGTAAGGAAATGGTGGAAACTCACTCCACTGAAGACATTCATTAGCCTAAATATTTAATTTCGTTTAAGCGCAAAGATTTGTTTTAAAACTATTTCTAGATTCAGTTCTAATTTCCAGCAAATTAATAAATGAACAATAATAAGGATTTAAAGGAATAAGGAGTTATATCCAAACACCCGTCCTATTATTATGCCCCATATGGTGATGCATACGTCTCCAAAACCCGACAGGTGGACAAATCTAAACTTGTTTTTATTAAAACAAATAGAAATATGCATATAATAAATAATAGTGCTAATAATAATAACATTATACAAATGCAAATTGTCATGAATAAACAGAAAAAAACCCCCGAGGTGAAGAAGGCACGGAGGTAGTGGTTTTTATATTTATGTAGAAAATAACAATCCTTGTAACATTTTAATCCTTTAATTGTGATTTTTTTTCATATGTAAAGATATTTGTGTATTGCTGTACATCCTGTGTGTATTAAGCAATGTTTAAGCATTTGGACTTGCATAGGTGCTTAACTAACACACTCTGTGGACTTAGAGCAGCTTTTAGTTGGTCAATGGGTCTGTTTCAGTTGCCTTAAAATAGCAACAAGCCAACAATGCGTCTTAACACACCTCCTTTTTAGACCAGCACACCCATGAGTCCACACAGTGACACAAATGGATTTGCTATTTAAACAACGTGGCTCAAAACATGAATCTGAAAATAGCAACGAATCGCTCCACACACGTCTTGCGCCATATTGTGCCGGGTGTATGATAGGGCCCAATATCTTCTTTTAAGAGCTTTCCCAAAAATAAATGTAACCATTTTCTAAAATAGCATCAATGATTTTTAGCAAGTTTTATGTAATAATATTTAATCATATTGCATGTAATCAAGTAAAAAAATCACAAATTTGCTTAAAATATTATAAATATGTTCATGATTAATTGAACACGCAACACGTTTAAATATTGTTAATAGATCCAAAAATAATCTAGAAAGATAATTACTAAATTAATCTTTATTTCTATAGCTTTTTAAAATGTAGATTGTGTCAAAGCAGATAATTAAAATAAAGCTTTTTAGACGTTAGTATCAGTATTGTTAGCTTTTAGGATATCTATAAGCTAGTGTGCTCCAAAACAGTGACAAAATTCATGTTTAGAAAATATAAACATGTAAAGCTAGCAGTTTGTCACTTACCTGCCTAAGCGTTTTTTTTTCACGTCACCTCATACTTCAGTTTCTCATCTAATCTTGATCAATCAAATGCTCTCTAGTATCTGACATGCCCCACTCCCTTCAAGACACTTCTGTCTTGAAGGGGGTGTCATCCTTGATGAGTCATTGAAACTAGACAAACAGATCAGTTCGATTATTGGCTCCAGTTTTCATCAACTCCGCTTGCTGTCTAAAAACAGCAAACATTTCTTAAATCCCACCACACTAGAGATGGCTGTCCACGCTTTTATTCACGGTTAGTCACGGTTAGACTACTGCAATTCACTTTACTGTGGCATTTCAAAATCACAAATTCCTCACCTTCAGTTGGTCCAAAATGCTGCTGCTAGATTTATTTGTAATAGTAGGAAATATGATCACATTACCCCTCTCCTAAGGGGCCTCCATTGGCTGCCCATCCAATTCAGAATTGATATTAAAGTGCTTTTAAATTCCTTCATAATCTAGCCCCAACCTATCTCTCAGAGCTGTTCCATTCTTACACCCCAGTAAGATCTTTTAGATCAAGCAATCAAAATCTTCTTTTAGTTCCTTAATCCAGACTGAAAAGTAGAGGGGACAGAGCTTTCTCTGTGGCGGGTCCTCGGTTATGGAACACTTTGCCCCTTGAGATTAGAATGGCTCCATCACTCTATTTATTTGAATAGTCCTTTCTACTGCTTCATTTTTAAATGTATTCAGGCATTTCTCTTGGCTTATTTTTATGTTTTTATATTCTGTCTTTTAATTTGACTTTGACTTATGTGCAGCACTTTGGTCAGTCTTTTGGTCTGACTGTTTTTAAATGTGCTCTATAAATAAAGGAACTTGAACTTAAACTTAAACTTCTCATTTGATGCACATGATAAAGCAAAATGCTATTGGCTGTTTTATAAAAAGCGGAGGAGCTACACTATATCCCAACTTCTTTTCGTGTTTCGGTTGAGAGTACGTCAAACATCGAATAAAAATGAACATTTCAAAGCACTTCACGGGACCTTTAACATAGATGCAGTTCCAGTAAATAGAAACTGCTTGGGTGCAGTAAATCTGACATTTGAAGCATAAAACTGAACTTCTATTTTATGCATACTACTGTACTCATTTAAATTAGGCTTCATTTTGTTTTTCGGTTGAAATGAAGATCTAAACTTTTTTTAGCTTGTTGCTATAAAAATAAAATTATATAAAATTAAAGCTAAATCAAATATATCAAACATATCATAAAAATCAATACGATTACGATTTCATATTTTAAAAATGAATATGCTTTATTAAGTTCTGAACACCATCCAGGGTTTTAGTTTTAGTTCATGTTTAAAGCTTTAATAATCCCTTTGGGGCAATTCATTCTGACATGGTGGTGCTTCAGATATAACAAGAACGACACACTTAACACAATAAACACCAACACTTAACATCACGTACACAAACAAAAAACTGAAAGAAAATTAAATAAATAAATAAATAATAATAAAAAATAATAATAATAATAATAACTTTATAAATAAATAACAATAATCTATGGATAAACTACATTTATTACGTAACCGAATTGCTTCAGGCACAAAAGTAAATTTATAACGATTTGTGGAACATCTTATAGTCCTTAGATGTCGCCCAAGGGGCGCAGTGGGTAGAAAAATAGTCTCACAGCAAGAAGGTCGCTGGTTTGAGCCTCGGCTGGGTCAGTTGGCATTTCTGTGTGGAGTTTGCATGTTCTCCCCATGATCGCGTGGGTTTCCTCTGGGTGCTCTGGTTTCCCCCACAGTCCAAAGACATGCAGTATAGGTGAATTGGGTAAGCTAAATTGTCCATAGTGTTTGTGTGTGAATGCAAGAGTGTATAAGTATTTTCCAGTGATGGGTTGAGGCTGGAAGGGCATCCGCTGCGTAAAACATATGCTGGATAAGTTGGCGGTTCATTCTGCTGTGGCGACCCCTGATTAAGAAAGGGACTAAGCCGAAAAGAAAATGAATGAATGCTATCTTCTATTATTTTATGTGCCATCCTCAACACCTGCTGTTCGAAATAGGATGCAAGACTGTGCAGGGGAACTCCTAAAATGTTTGAGCACAAATTAACAAAGACGATTCTTGTTTTTTTTATAAACTTTTATAGAGGAATTATAAAAGCTCTTAAGAATAACTCTATTAACATTAAATGAGCTGAGTTTCCACAATAAAAACAGTCTTTGATGAGCCTTATTAATAATTGTATGTGTGTTTTGATCAAATTTTAACCTGTTGTCAATAATTGTTCCTAGATACCAATATTCCTCCACAACCTCGACCTGTGTGTCATTTAGGACCACCCTTTGGAGAGCAGGTGTTTTTTTTTTACCAAAGTTAATGAGCATTTCTTTGGTTTTTGACACATTTAGGTCTAGTTTCATTTTATTGGACCATAAAGTCATGCAAGACTGGACCATGTCCCTGGTCTAAGTGAGAAAGCAAGGAAAGAAACAGTATCATCTGCATATTTAACTATGTACCTATTTTCCTATTTTTTGTGGTAGAAAGGTTCATGCTGAAGTAAAACCTTCACATACTTCTAAATCATGTTGGCTGCATGTTTATTGAACGTAGTTCCTTATTGTTGCAGCTTTTAAATCAAATCCCCCGCAGGCGTCGTCTTTATATCAGGAGATTATTTGCTGTTCAGTCAAAGTAATCAGCGCCGCAGGTACAGATATAGATAAACAGGATGAAAACCACTTTTAGCTCACAGCACTCCATATGGCAACATAAATAATTAACAGCACACACACACACACACACACACAGACAAAAGCACCATTTCAGAGTCTTATTATTATTGTTACAGGTTTTGTGAGTGTTGATGCAGATATGATAAATTAGTGCCTGGTGGCTAATCAAAATATACTGAACTATATTTAGCCACGTTTGTAGTTGCCATGAAGGAAAAATCAGCATAGCTCAAATAAGATGCTGGGAGGTGCGCTTTCATAGGCCTCCAGTTTAACAGTTCAATTAGATTTAATTATTTAAAAAGTACATTCATTCATTCATTTTCATTTCGGCTTAGTCCCTTTATTAATCTGGGGTCGCCACAGCGGAATGAACCGGCAACTTATCCAGCATATGTTTTACGCAGCGGATGCCCTTCCAGCTGCAACCCATCTCTGGGAAACATCCATACACACCCATTCACACCCATACACTACGGACAATTTTAGCTTACCCAATACACCTATAGCGCATGTCTTTGGACTTGTGGGGAAAACCGGAGCACCCAAGGAAACCCACGCCAACACAGGGAGAACATGCAAACTCCACACAGAAACGCCAACTGACCCAGCCGAGGCTCGAACCAGCGATCAGCGACCTTCTTGCTGTGAGGCGAACGTGCTACCCACTGCGCCACTGTGAGGCTTAAAAAGTACATTTTTAACACTTTACAATAAGTTCTAATTGGATTGCATTAGTGAATGCATTAATTACTGAAACATCATCATGCTTTAATTGCCTTTAATTAATCTTAAATAAGCAGCACGGTGGCGCAGTGGGTAGCACAATCGCCTCACAGCAAGAAGGTCGCTGGTTCGAGCCTCGGCTGGGTCAGTTGGCATTTCTGTGTGGAGTTTGCATGTTCTCCCCGTGTTCGCGTGGGTTTCCTCCGGGTGCTCCGGTTTCCCCCACAAGTCGAAAGACATTCGGTACAGGTGAATTGGGTAAGCTAAATTGGCCATAGTGTATGAGTGTGTGTGTGAATGAGTGAGTGTGTGTGGATGTTTCCCAGAGATGGGTTGTGGCTGGAAGGGCATCCGCTGCGTAAAAACATATGCTGGATAAGTTGGCGGTTCATTCCGCTGTGGCGACCCCAGATTAATAAAGGGACTAAACCGAAAAGAAAATGAACGAATGAATAATCTTAAATAAATGAATGTTTGTTAATGTCAGTTATTGGTGACACGGTGGCGCAATGGGTCACACTGTCGCTTCACAGCAAGAAGGTCGCTGGTTCGAGCCCTGGCTGGGTCAGTTGGCAATTCTGTGTGGAGTTTGCATGTTCTCCCCGTGTTCACGTGGGTTTCCATAAGCTAAATTGTTTGTAATGTATGTGTGTATTTCCTGGGCCTCCAGATTGGGGGTTGAGCGTTGGGCTAATAACTCTATATTTTCGATATAAATGGCCCTGAGAGTAAGCAATGTCAGTTGAACCATTTATTATTCATTCATGTTAACTTGGGTCCATGAAAAATAATATAGAGATAATCATTTTAATAGTAGATATACTTTTAATTTTGACAATGTAAAAAATGCTGATATTTACTAAGACTGATAAATGCTTTAGAATTTTTTTCATTGATAGTTGTTAACAGATGGTACTTTGTCAAATGTTTTAATTTTAATGGATTGAAAGTGTAAAAAGAAGAAAATAATACAGAGAAAGAAAAAAATAGAGAGTATGTCAACATAGACTCATGTTTGGTCTGTTCTGAAGATCTATTAAGATTTTTTTTCAGAAGAGATGAGCCTGATATGCAGTAACAAAGTAACATTTTATCTAGAAACAATCCAGATATGATGTCTTTTTTTTCATTTCCCACGTTTACCAACACATAAGATGCATCTGGAATCACATATCCCCCAGTCGACAAAATATATGCTTAAATTCACAGTATTCTTGAAACATAATTAATGACTTAATACTTCCTGATTCATGTGTATGACAAATTTACATGAAATATATTCATATTACATAGAACAAAATGCTCCCATTAATTATTCCAAAAATTACTTTAGCACTAGGTACACGTCTTTATTTGCATTTTAACACAAATATCTAATCAGCCAATCACATGGTAGCAAAAAAGCGTGTACACTCCATGATCCTTTGCGCAAGGAAGTTGTTGGCTGTCAAACAGTGCTTTCCATTTTAAAGGGCTCATCCCTATGTGCTAATCCCTTTTTAAAGGGTTTACCCTCTGGGGTGACATCTTCTAAGGGATTAGGGCATAGGGATGAGATCCTCCGAATGGAACTTTCCTGCACAAAGAATCATGGAGTGTCCATTAGACGTTCTCTTCGCCAGTTTTAGGGCTGCACAATATATCGTTTCATCAGCGATATCGCCAAGAGTCACATCGCAGGATATGCAATGTTGAGTTGGGATTATAGTTGATTATATATAATTATAATCAATGCAGAGTTTAATCATAATAAAGTAAAAGTTTATCATCTGCATGCGTTTCTCTTAAAAATTCAACTTTACTCACTATTTTTATTTCACCCTTTCAAATGTTTATGAGTTTCTTTATGTTGAACACAATAAGAAGATATTTGAATGACTCATAAAGGTTTGAAACAAGTAAAGGTTGAGTAAATAGTGAGTAAATTTTCAATTATCCCATTAGGGCCTGTGACTGTGTGAACATTTCAATATTTCAGTTTAAAACATCCGACCACAAGAAATTATAATGTGTGTAACTTTAATAAAGATTACATTATATAAAATGAAGACGATGCAATATCTGTACCTGAATACTGTTAGACTCTCCAGAAAACTAAAATTCACTTTTATCTTTGCTATAATAATTATTTACAATAATGTCATTTATTTGTTATATATTATTTGAGCCTATATTATATTATATTGAACCCAATCAATCTAAAATGAAGAATCCTTTCCAAATAAAGCGGTTTAAGTCATCTGGAGAAATTGTATTCACATCGCAATATATATCGCAGAAAGACAAAATATCGCAATGTCAGATTTTTCCAACATCGTGCATCCCTAGCCCGTTTTGAGTTTTTTGGTTTGCAACAACACTTTAATATTGCAGCCATGATTGTTTTCACTCCAAAGTGGCCTTTAAAATGCGATATGAAATATAATGATTGGAATGCATCGATAGATACATGATCAACACAGTCCGTTTGCTGAAGTTCAAACTGAGCATCTGAATGGGGAAGAAATTGATTTCATTGATTGATGCTTTTTAGTGCCAGATGTTGATCTGCTTTGAATGGTCTGAAATGGAATATCCAGTGAGCAGCAGTTCTGTGGGCCAAAATGCCTTGTTGACGCCGGAGGTCAGAGGAGAATGACCAGAGCGCTTCAGCTGATAGAAAGGCAACAGTAACTCAAATAATGTTACCAACGAGCATGCATCAAACCTCGAGGCAGGTTAACAATAGCAGCAGCAATCATCTTTAATTTTATAGCGCTTTTTACAATATAGATTGTGTCAAAGCAGTCTGAAACGTATAACAAAATGTACCCTAAGTATATTTCAGATTTGCATAAATGTAGACAACACCCTCTAGTGATTTTGTCATTTGAAACGTGCAATGAAATGTAGCCAGAGCAACGCATTTTACTTTTCGGAAAATGTAGACTGAGGCACATATTTCCAATGAGCCTGGGCTGGTGTGATGCTATTGTGCCAACATTTCCAGGTTTTTCAGTAGCGGAAATCGTCATAGTTGGGTTACTTAAAGCGCAGTGAATGGGAGAGTACAGCAAATATATTTTTACAATCCTATTTGCTGAAATAATAAAACTCGACGATGGTGTTATTAAGACTTTCAGAAAAAGGAAAAAAATTGTGTAAGACTCTTAACGGCAGCCAGAAGAGAGAATAACGTCAAATTTACTGTCCTTCCCATACACTGCATTTCAAATTCCTCACATAAACCTTAATTTGATGGAAAAATTATATAATGCAAACATACAGTAAATACATAAATGTTTATACATTAAAAAAATCTAAATATTAAAAACTTTCAAGGATTTAAGATGCTGATGGCCGTTAATTGCGTCATAATAGTATTGTGAAAAGGGTCCACATAGAGTGAAATATCTTAGAAATGTTCAATCAATGGCATGAAGAATTAACGCAGTTCTGAACTAAACGAGGGTCCTACCTAGATGTACCTACTAAAGTGGCCAATGAGTGTATGTTTGACTGAAATTTACATTTACTCATTTATAGTACTTATACCTACTACCCCAACTGGGGCATAGGCTGCTGACAAAGGAGTAGAAGTCGTTTATTTATTTTCCCTCAGAGCATACAGAGAGAGAGAGTGTCTTTTTCAAGCCAATTCACCTATGTGGAGCACACTCAGAATCGCACAATGTTTTCCAAGAAGTAGAGGGTAGAGCTCACACAAAAATTTATATTATTTTCTCCCGCTCCCACCTGCACTAGTCAGGTTTTGTCCTGCAAAATCCCACAGGTAAACATATAAGTAGTTTTATTTTCACTGCTTCTTCCCGCTAGTCGGTTACTTGTTTCACTTGCTTGTCTTTTGAATATAAATAAAAAAAGAAATGGAAAGTAATCGAATATGTTTCGTTCTATTTGAGTTTAATTAAATGGAATGATGAACATGGACAGGAATGAGGAGCTTTTCAGTTAGAAAACAGCAGCTAGAAATAGGCTTAACATTTTGTAATGAAACAAAATAAGAATAAACGTTGATTTCTCAAGTGGTCAAACAGAAAAGCATATGTCCTAATACTGCTTCAGATTGTATGTTAGCCTTTTTTTGCCTTAACCAATATCCAAACATTGAACATAAGTTATCCTTATATCTCATTCATTCATTCATTCTCCTTCAGCTTAGTCCCTTTATTCATCAGGGGTCACCACAGCGGAATGAACCGCCAACTTATCCAGCATATGTTTCACACAGCGGATGCCCTTCCAGCTGCAACCCAGTCCTGGGAAACATCCATACACTCTCATTCATACACATAAACTACGGCCAATCTAGTTTATTCAATTCACCTATAGCGCATGTCTTTGACTGTGGGGAAAACCGGAGCACCCGGAGAAAACCCACGTGGGAGAACATGCAAACTCCACACAGAAATGCCATCTGACCCAGCTGGGACTCAAACCAGCGACTTTCTTGCTGTGAGCCGACAGTGCTAACCACTAAGCCACCGTGTCGCCCTCCTTATTTCTCAATAAATTAAAATTGTTTAGCTAAATAAATAAAAAATAAACTGAATTAGCTAAAAAAATGTTGGCCTACTTGTGTTCATGCAGGAGTAGCATGTCATTCATTTACTGATGAGGGCTTCAGATTAATGCGTCTCTGCTCGAGTATGCGACCGCAAATACTTAAAGCTTTCTCCGTGCAGCTTTGCAGTAGATAAATTACAGAGTATTTGTTTTTAGTAAATTAATTTTAAGATACTTTCATTTTGCGGAAGTCCCATGAATAATTATATTGTCCCGCAACCTGCACATAACCCAGCAAGCATAAGACGTTAATATTAGGTTAGATATAGGTTGTGACGTCAGGTGACCAAAATTTTATGTCTAGCCAGCGTCTAAGGACAACGTTATTTTGATGTCCAATAGCGACGACAAATGACGTTGATATTTGGTTGATCTTAGGTTGTGTTGGAAAGTGACCAAAATCCAACTTCGAGCCAACATCTTAAACCAACATCATATTGACGTCAAATACTGACATTTATTCGTCAGGTATGGCAACCAAAATCCAACATCATAGTGGTAACGTCCACACAATGTCAAGCTGTAACATCATTAGACGTTGATATTTGGTTGTTTTTAGGTTGCGTTGGTAAGTGACCAAAATTTAACATCTGTCTGACGTTGGACACTGACGTCGGTCTGACGTTGGGTACTGACATCAACCCATTTTTCATTTTCACCCAAAATGCAACAGCCCACGATGTTGGGGTACAACGTCAATCTGAAGTCATGTTGACGTCCTGTGCCTTCTGGGAAATTACCGCTCACACCCACGATCATCCGTCATCAAATTTTGGGAACGCAGGTCTCTAGTATTGGGTGCTTATAAGAAGGTGTCTGGTGAACTTGGAGAGGAAAAGAAATGGATCTTACAGTGAAATGACACTCAACCAGTCACACAGACGAGCGATCAATCAGTGATAGCCCAGGATGAGTGTTCAGTGACACTGAAGGCCTGTATATTGAAGAAATCATGCTCATTCACTGGAACACTTGTGTCTGGATATCTGGGTCTTGGCCTGAATGAGCAGAAAGCACCAGCGTGGAGATTGTCTTCAGAGATTGTGTGCTGAGATTTGAGAATTTCTGACGTGCAGAGGACTAAGGGAAATGCGTTGTGAATAGACATTTAGTTACTTGGCAACATAGAACAAAGAAACAACCTGCAAATATGAAATTATATATATATATATGCTGGTTATTAAAGGGCACTTATAACTGTAAAGTAATGGCACCTCTACATAATGATGCAATTTTATTTGGCCTTTCATAATTTTAATTGATAAACAGCATTGGAAACAATATGAACTAGAGTTGAACTTTAACATTGTCAGCATAAAATTGTTCCACATCATTTAGAGGATAACTTAGTGTTGATAGTTTAAACACTATGTACACTAAAACATCTGGGAATTTTGCATTAGCCTGCATTTTCATTCATAATTGAAATTGTGGCATAGACACATTATAAAATTATAAATCACAACTGGCATGTTACATTCTTATACATCTTTTACACTTTTTTTATTACATGAATCTTTTTGCTGTTATAGTCTTGTCATAAAGCTGTGACAGTCATGTAATAATGTAAAGTCACGTAGGAGTGAAGCTGAGTGTTTTGACTACACAAGTAATTGCTCAGTTCATTGTGTTTAATTGTCATATTTTTAATTTTATTTTCATTTCTGAATATAGTTATCTGATGATAAATGATTAGTGGGCAGCACGGTGGCACAGTGGGTAGCACAATCACCTCACAGCAAGAAGGTCACTGGTTCGAGCCTCGGGTGGGTCATTTGGGGTTTCTGTGTGGAGTTTGCATGTTCTCTCCATGTTCACGTGGGTTTCCTCCGGGTGCTCCGGTTTCCCCCACAAGTCCAAAGACATGCGGTATAGGTGAATTGGGTAAGCTAAATTGTCCGTAGTGTATGAGTGTGAATGGGTGTGTGTGGATGTTTCCCAGTGATGGGTTGCAGCTGGAAGGGCATCCGCTGTGTAAAACATATGCGGGATAAGTTGGCGGTTCATTTCGCTGTGGCGACCCCAGATTAATAAAGGGACTAAGCCGAAAAGAAAATGAATGAATGAATAAATGATTAGTGTTTTAATGTGAACTTAGTTTGACAAATTTTCTGTCTTCGAAGGGACAGCATGAAAGTAAAGTCTTGGCTGTCAGTGCAGGATTAAAATTATCTTAGATAATTATATGGTGAAAAAATAACCTGGGTTGAAGGGTTGCCTTGGTAACATGACAATTGTTTTTAAAAACACGCAAGGATTTTTTAAAATCATATTAAATACCCATAATTAAACTTAAATAAAAGACTCCAGAGCTTAAATGTAACCTTTTTCATTGAAAGAACACTTTGCAGACTTAAAGGAATAAACGACAGGCTGTTTAATTATTATTATATTGGTGGTAATGCTTCAGTTGTGCATTATTTATAAAAGGCATAGTTCACCCAAAAATAAAATAAAAAATTCTTCAAAATGTCTTGTTTTAAGTTCAACAGAATAAAGAAACTCACAAAGGTTTGGAACAAGGGAAGGATGAGTAAATGCTTCTAATCAAAATAAAATATGATCATGCCTTGATTTTGAATTATATAATAAGGACACTTATTATATAATTGACAAAAGTCTTGTCACTTAACAGAAATAATGTACAGTATAGAATATAAAGTCATGGTGCAGTGGAAATAGAATTAATATTGTGTATGACTCCCATGAGCTTGGAGGACTGCATCCATACATCTCTGCAATGACTCAAATACCTTATTAATAAAGTCATCTGGAATGGCAAAGAAAGCGTTCTTGCAGGATTCCCAGAGTTCATCAAGATTTTTTGGATTCATCTTCAATGCCTCCTTCTTCATCTTACCCCAGACATGCTCAATATATTCATGCCTGGTGACTGGGCTGGCCAATCCTGGAGCACCTTGACCTTCTTTGCTTGTGTCACACCTTCCGCACGTTCCCTCAGTTCCAGTCACCATCCACCACACACCACACCCGTGAACAATCACCAGAGTTCTAATAACTCACACCTGCACATGCAATCACCCACTCCCTATAAATACTCACCTCATTCAGTTACTCACCGGCTGGAATTAACATTGGATGGTCTCTGCTTCTTGGATCTTCTCCCTGTTGCTCCCTGTTTTCTCATGTGCTCATTTGAGAATTGCTTTACGTACCTGTGGATGCAAACGACCAATTAAGGGAAGTGACTTTTGTTACGTTGGTGATTGCAATGAACTTGAACTTACCTTTCGGACTAGTGTGTGAGAAAGCCTTCAACCCGTTGCACCGCTCACCTGTTTACCCACTGTTTGTGCATGCTCCACAATAAATACTCACAAAGTAATCCCAGCCTTCTCCCCTTTGTGTGTGTGGCCGTGACAGCTTGCAGGAACTTTGATGTGGAGGCTGAAGTATGAGAAGGAGCGCTATCCTGCTGAAGAATTTCTCTCCTGTGGTTTGTAATGTAATGGGCAGCACAAATGTCTTAATACCTCAGGCTGTTGATGTTGCCATCCACTCTCCAGATCTCTCGCACACCCTATACTGAATGTTGCCCCAAACCATGATTTTTCATTCACCAAACTTGACTGATTATGTGAGAATCTGCGGGTTCCAAAATGTCTTCTGCAGTATTTAGGATGATTGGGATGCAGTTCAACAGATGATTCATAGAAGTCAAGTTATTATTTGCTGCTCTTACAACTGGGATCAATGACGAGACTATTGTCAGGTAGTGCATAATAAATTACTTGCACCTCAGAAGATGCACATATTGGAATTTATTCAGTAAAAGTGTTTCCATCGTAATTGATGCCCATTTTTTCTCATCAGATATAAAGTTTATCCTATTTAGGTATGCGTTTTTTACTATGCTAATTTTTATAATGTATGCGCATCTCGGCGTTTTCATCAAAAAAGTTTGTCTATGCTATATTCCAAAATGCGGATAAAAATAGGTGGATGAAAACATACACTGTTAACAATTTCCTGAGGAGTCTATGGCAACTTACTGGCAGCAGTTCAGTTACTGACAGCTACGTTTATATTGCTCTGTATGTATGTACAGTATTGTATATGTTTACTCTAAAATATACTGTCATTTTCACAATGTAACTTAAAAATACAGTAACATACCGCATAACTGTCCTACAGTAAAATAGCTAGTAGCTAGTGTCTCTTTTATTGAAAAATTATACTTTTAAATGCTTCAAAGACAGCGTGGTTATTACCTTACCAGTGAGAAATGTGCCTATTAGTGGTGCTTACTAACACATTTAACGACATAAACAAACTACTTAACCCAAATAGCTTGTTAAACCCAAATAACCTTTTATCTCACCAGTTGGCCGTACTGTGAGTCTGTACATCTGTTATTCATAATCTCATTTGCATTGGTGAATCATAATGGCATCCATCTACTGTGAATAAGGTCAATTATTATTATGATCACCACCAAAGCAACTCAATAACAAACACTCAAGCAACAGCACAGCAACACCTATAAGCATGGCAGCAAGTGTGTATCGAATACTGTTTGACAGCTAACCCATGTAGAAATCTGATACATGGCAATATATGCAAGTGACGTATATGACATACAAGCTCATTTTGCATTTTACATATGTCATTTTTGTATGACATGTATTTCCAAATATGTTAAAATGTCAATTTACATATATATTTGTCCAACTAAGATCTATAAATAGGTACTTAAATGTTCAAATATATAGAAATGGTTATATATGTGTTCATATGTGAACAAATATGTTCAGATATATTAGCTGTAATTTTATATACTTATACATATTTGTAATTTCAATGGTTGAAAAAAAAAATACTTGTAAAAAAACATGTCTTTTTAATTATTATATTTATTTATTTATTGGTTATGATTTGTATACATACTTTTATAATTTTTGTTTTGTACTTTAAATATAAAAAACTGGCATTTTGCAATATTTTTAAACATATGTTGCATATATGACATGTTTTATATATGTAAAATGCAAATATGAACTTGTATGACATATATGTAATTTACATATATTGCCATATATTAGATTTTCTATGTGGGAACATTTGATTTATTTCCTAACAGTTTGCAAATGTATTATTATCTATATTAAAACATCTTTTTTCTTTTGTCTCTTTTGGGTCATGTGTGCATTTGTGGTTATGATATTTTATATAGAGTTGAATGCAAAACGGCGACGCAGTGGGTAGCACAATCGCCTCACAGCAAGAAGGTCGCTGGTTCGAGCCTCGGCTGGGTCAGTTGGCATTTCTGTGTGAAGTTTGCATGTTCTCGTGGGTTTCCTCCGGGTGCTCTGGTTTCCCCCACAAGTCCAAAGACATGTGGTATAGGTAAATTGGGTAAGCTAAATTGTCCGTAGTGTATGTTTGGGAATGAGTGTGTATGGATGTTTCCCAGTGATGGGTTGCGGCTGGAAGGGCATCCGCTGCGTAAAACATATGCTGGATAAGTTGGCGATTCATTCCGCTGTGGCGACCCCAGATTAATAAAGGGACTAAGCCGAAAAGAAAATGAATGAATTAATGAATGAATGAATGCAAAACTATTAGCCCTCTTAATTCTTTTTCAAATATTTCCCAAGTGCTGTTTAAAAAACAAGGACATTTTCACAGCATGTCCTATATATAGTCCTATATATAGTTTGGCTGTTTTTGTCCTAAATAATTTCTACTGTCAATATTATTAGCCCCCTTAAGAAATATAGCTTACTAGTACCGGGTTGGACCCCCTTTTGCCTTCAGAACTGCCTTAATCCTTCGTGGCATAGATTCAACAAGGTACTGGAAAATTCCTCAGAGATTTTGGTCCATATTGACATGATAGCATCACGCAGTTGCTGCAGATTTGTCGGCTGCAAATCCATTATGCGAATCTGCCATTCCACCACATCCCAAAGGTGCTCTATTGGATTGAGATCTGGTGACTGTAGAGGCCATTTGAGTACAGTGAACTCATTGTCATGTTCATGTTCATCAACAAAACCAGTTTGAGATGATTCGCGCTTTATGGTGCGTTATCCTGATGGAAGTAGCCATCAGAAGATGGGTACACTGTGGTCATAATGGGATGGACATGGTCAGCAACAGTACTCAGGTAGGCTGTGGCGTTGACATGATGCTCAATTGATCCTAATGGGCCCAAAGTGTGCCAAGAAAATATCCCCCACACCATTACACCACCAGCCTGAACCATTGATACAAGGCAGGATGGATCCATACTTTCATGTTGTTGAAGCCAAATTCTGACCCTACCATCCAAATGTTTCAGCAGAAATGAAGACTCATCAGACCAGGCAACGTTTTTTCCAATGTTCTATGGTCCAATTTTGGTGAGCCTGTTCGAATTGTAGCCTCAGTTTCCTGTTCTTGTATGGTCTTCTGCTGCTGTAGCCCATCCGCCTCAAGGTTGGACGTGTTGTGCGTTCAGAGATGCTCTTCTGCATACCTCAGTTGTAGCGAGTGGTTATTTGAGTTACTGTTGCCTTTCTATCAGCTGGAACCAGTCTGGCCATTCTCTTCTTACCTCTGGCATCAACAAGGCATTTGACCCCACAGAACTGCTGCTCACTGCCACTCATTTTCTCTTTTTCAGACCATTCTCTGTAAACCCTAGAGATGGTTGTGCATGAAAATCCCAGTAGATCAGCAGTTTCTGAAATACTCAGACCAGCTCGTCTGGTACCAACAACACATGCCACATTCATTTATTTATTCATTCATTGTCTTTTCGACTTAGTCCCTTTATTAATCTGGGGTCGCCACAGCAGATCGTCTTGACCATGTCTAAATGCATTGAGTTGCTGCCATGTGATTGTCTGAAAAAAAAAATTGCATTAAAGAGCAGTTGGACAGGTGTACCTAATAAAGTGGCCGGTGAGTGTATTTTTTCAATTGGCTATAGAACAAACTACTCTAATCCAACGACTTCCCTGATTAACCTAACTTGCCTAGTTAACCCGTTAAATGCCACTTTCAGCTGAATACTAGTATCTTGAAAAATGTCTAGTAAAATATTGTCATCATGGCAATGAAAACAAAATAGTTATTAAAACTATTATGTATACAAATGTGATGTTGAAAAAATCTCTCTGTTAAACATCACTTGCGAAATATATATATTTTTTAAAGTCATATATTTTACAGACATCTTTGCACAATGCAGTGATACAAACTCTTAAAAACAGCAACTTTTGTACATTTTTCAAAACTAATCCGACAGAAAGCACTTTATCCTTGGCAGTGTATGGTGAGGGTGGTTCACAATGTCCTCTGGATTCATTTGTAAAGCACACGTTTTCTGTGCTGCTCTCTTTTGTGACATTACTGTACCGATGGAGTCACAGATAAATCGTTCACTATAAGCTTAAAAGACAGACAGTTTACAATCGATTACAAGGACAAAATAGCTGCTTATTAAAAACCTGGCTGAAACACTTTGTATGCCCAAAGGACATACGTCTAAAAATAAAATCTGGGTTCATTTATTTAAAACCGTTTCAATCGTCTGCTTGTAATCGATGTGACGTGATCATTCACATGTTCCTCAATGACTCGACCTGAGTTTGTTCATTTAATAAACACACTCCAGTCTAGAGACACATTTTGAGAACGTCAGTCACAAAGGCTGTTCCTTCATTTGCCCTTATGAGCGAATTTCCACCCATCTGCGAGAGGCCAGAACTGTGTGGGTTAATTAGCCGGATCTATCATGGCTAATGAAATGGAAAAGTGAGACAAGTTGACCCGAAATCTGTAGCACTGATTTTCCTCCAATGAGCCATGGAGATTTGATCAAATCTATGCATAATTAAAGAGCAGATTTTACACTTAAATGCGGCAGATCTTTCACAATAATTACTGGAGCATTTCTGGCAGGAGATAAAATAATTATCAAGCTCTCCGGAGGATGTTATAAGAGATTGGCTTTAACCAGACTTCCAGATGTGGTTTTGATATAGACATATGTCTTAATTTGTCAAAACAAACTTGAGATTTGATATTTTCTTGGTAGTGATTTAAGTCAATGTTTGTTTTCTAAAATTAAGTCAATGAAAGTGACAAGATTATGAATTATTTTTTACTCTCATTGTCTCCAGATTGGGCAGTGCGGTCACAGCAAGAAGGTCACTGGTTCGAGCCTTGGCTGGGTCAGTTGGCATTTCTGTGTGGAGTTTGCATGTTCTCCCTGTATTGGCATGGGTTTCCTCCAGGTGCTCCGGTTTCCCCTACAGTCCAAACACATGTGCTATAGGTGAATTAGATTAACTAAATTGGCCGTAGTGTGAGTGTGTGTGTGTGTGTGTGTGTGTGTGTGTGAGAATGAGTGTGTATGGGTGTTTCCCAGTACTGGGTTGCGGCTGGAAGGGCATCCACTGTGTAAAACATTTGCTGGAATAGTTGGCGGTTCATTCCGCTGTGGCAACCGCTAATAACTAAGGGACTAAGCCGAAGGAAAATTAATGAATGTCTCCAAATTGCTTAGATGTCGCAGTACTTGTAAAATGTAGGACTATATTTATAGGATATATATATTTATTGTTTGCTGATATTGGATTCATTTAAAGTTATCGATATATTGGCAACAATATGAAAAATGCAGATACTGATGGTTAATAAATTAAATTGAGGCAATGATAATTCAATGTTATTCTCAGAGCAAAATCATTAAATACTTGCAGAATTTTTTTATATGATGAGCATCAGGAAAGCAGCTGGTGGGCATCATGCTCAGACGCTGACACAAAACCATTGTTTAGTTTGTGCTAAAAGGTCTTGGAGAATAAAAGAAACAGACTGCACTTTAGCGAGTCAACATGTTTCTGGAGCAGCAAGATGTGTAATTTACATATAGCAGCAGCTCTTTTATTTATTAAATACATTTGTTCTATCTAGCAGTGTTTCCCAACCCTGTTCCTGAAGGCACACCAACAGTACACATTTTCAAGCTCTTCCTAATCAAACACACCTGAATGAACTCATCAGAACATTAGAAGAGACTCCAAAACCTGAAGATAATGGGGCAGATAAGGGAGACATCCAAAATATGTACTGTAACTGTTGGTGTAGGAGCAGGGTTGGGAAACACTGATACATACAGGTATGTCAAATAAAGTTATTGTTAAAAATAAATAAATAAATAGCTTTTGAAAATGGTCATATTGTATTTTTTATCTTAATGTGTGCCTCTCTTAAGATGTTGGATAGTTCAGTGTGAAATTGATCCAATCCTTTTCTTTCCTTTTCTTTTCGGCTTAGTCCCTTTATTAATCTGGGGTCGCCACAGCGGAATGAACCGCCAACTTATCCAGCATATGTTTTACGCAGCGGATGCCCTTCCAGCCACAACCCTTCTCTGGGAAACATCCATACACACTCACTCATTCACACACACACTCATACACTATGGCCAATTTAGCTTACCCAATTCACCTATACAGCATGTCTTTTCGACTTGTGGGGGAAACCGGAGCACCCGGAGGAAACCCACACCAACACGGGGAGAACATGCAAACTCCACACAGAAATACCAACTGACCCAGCCGAGGCTCGAACCAGCGACCTTCTTGCTGTGAGGCGATCGTGCTACCCACTGCACCATCCGTGAGGCCCTGATCCAATCCTTGTTCAGTAAAATTAATCTAATGCCCGTACTGTATGCTATGACCAATATCAGTATTGGAACCAATTTGTTGTTAAAATCGATATCTTCTAAAAGCAATTCTATTAAAAACATGCATATAGACATAGCTAGACAAATGAATGATGACACTCCTTCCAAACACTTTTGGCCTAAACTAAAAACAGTTTTTCAGTAGACGGCTTACTGTCAGTTCACACTAGTTGTTTGGTTCACTTGCTCCAGACTAGGACTGCACGATATTGGGGAAAAAATTACATTGCAATATTTTTTTATTTTCCGTGATTTATATTGCAACATTTCACCAAATAACGATTAGCTCTATTTGGAAATAATTAATACATTTATATTGATCGGGTGATTTTGTAGAGGAGAGCATCTGCAGAAAATATAATGCACTGATTACCAGCACGGCTAAATAAAGTAGAGCAATTATATAGTCTTAACAGTATCCAGGTACAGAAATAAAATAATCAAATGCACAATCAAGTTGTATTCATTCATTTTCCTTCAGCTTAGTCTCTATTTCAGACCAAATATTCCGGCAACCCAGTACTAGGAAACACCCATACACTCATTCACAAAAACACACACACGGTCTAATTTACTTTATTCAGTTCACTTATAGAACGTCTTTGGACTGTGCCCTGAAAACACAACTGATAAACTTTCAATTTATTACAGTGAAACTGAAAATGACTCCACAATTTTCATGTGTTCTGAACTGTTGTTGTACCTGGTCAATTATAATCCTGACTCCGCATTGTAGATCCTGCAATGTGACTATTGCGGATTCACACATTGCCATATCGATATATTGTGCAGCCGTTGTCCAGACCGAAACAGTAATGCGTTTAGTTTGACTTGTATTGATTTGTAATGGGCAACATCATTACTGATGCGAAATAAACAAGTATACTTGAGCGTTCTTGTACTTCTTGGGACATCACGTCTTTATATTTTGTTCCTTGAGATGTCTCTGATCCACGATTCTTTTGTATCTCAGCTGAAAAGCATCACAGTTCATTTGAAAGTGAAACCATTTCCATCTTTCTTTCTTTTTTTTTTTTTTGGCAGTCTTGACTTCCCGAGTAATTTAATTGCCATATTTCATGTGCTTTGAATATGATTCTTCAGTTCACGTCTTATGCAATTTTAGAATGAGTTAACAGAGTGCAAGAAATGTACAGGTATAGTTACTTCACAAGCTTCATAATGCATAATAGGATCCAACTGTAGATGACAGATTATACACTACATTATTCTCAGGGGGTGTAAGTAATATCCTTTTCATACCGGCCTAATGAAGTATTGAATTTATTAGTTTAATAAGCATGAAAACTCTGGCATGCCTGTTTGACAGCACAATCCATAAAACTATTGATAGAGCGACCAATGAGAAACTATACCTGGAATAACATGGTGCGTTCTGAAATAATGAACACTTGAAGGCAAGAACTAGTAATTGCTTTCCATAAAAATTGGATGTGTAAAAATCTGGATTGCCTGCAGAGGCAATTTAAAGAACTTTTGACTTCTTAAAGGGACAGTTCACCTAAAAATAATTCTGTCATATTTTACTCGTCACAAACCTGTTGGAGTTTCTTTTTTCTGTTGTACACAAAAGAAGATATTCTGAAAACCTGTAACCATTGACTTCCATAGTATTTGTTTGTCCTACTATAGAAGTCAATGGCTACACGTTTCTAACATTCTTCGAAATATCTTCTTTTGTGTTCAACGGGAAAAAGGACCCTCCTAAAGCTTTGAAACCACTTCAGAAAGAGTAGATGGTGAATAAATGTACATTTTTAGTGAACTACCCCTTTAAAGAATTGTTGTTGGAGCAGTGCTGTCTTGTTAATTGCTGCTCCCATGTGGCCATCAGTATAAACAGCCACAGAAATGGTGAAATGGGATCTTTGTTGGATTGTTTGTGCTGAACATGAACTGCATTATGGTATTTCATGATGTTTCAATGCAGTGAATTACTTGACAAAACAACCCAAATTCCAAAAGTTGCACTCTGAGAAATATTTCACCCCTCAGGTCAATCAAACTTAGCATAGAGAAGAGATGATAGAAAAGCAGTCAGTCATGCTGTGTGCATTGACACGAGAATGAAAAAACAGTGACAGTGTTTTCAACTATTCCTTTAACCGAAAAAACACAAAGCGAGGCACAGGTGGCTTTTGCGTCCTTTGAGATTTGCCGGATGCCGACTTGAAAGACGAGAGCGACAAAGAAAGAATAGTTTCAGAACTCTGCAGACCAGCTGGGATCACGAAGCCGGTTTTATTAGAAACAAAACATACAATACTGCTAGAAATGGCTCATAAATATCAGAGCGACAGACAGAAAGGCAGCTAACAAATTCCGCAAGTCTGTGTTCGGAATGGAGAATCTGAAACAAACCTTCAACGGCAGCGAAGACGAGAGACAGCGTCTAAAAATAAAGCCATTGTTCTGCGCTGCTGGCTAGAGGCGGCGTTCCAGCTCTCATGCTTAATTGGCTACAATGGCACTGCTTTCACCTTCCTCCACTATAGGCAAACAAAAGTATCTGCTGCAGGTGTGCTAAAAAACAGCTATGTTCCTCCCTCCGTTCAACATCATGTCTCATCACAGAGCTTCATACGCATAAACATCGGATTCAAAGCAACAATTCAGTCAAAAAAAAAAGTATTTGTCATTATTTACTCGCCCTCGTGTTGTTCCAAACTCATATGCTGCAATTATTGTTTCTATAAAACACACAGTAACAGCTTTTGAAGGACAATTTTTGGCTTTCGCTATATATTTGTAGCCAAATGATAGCTAGGCAAGTTGTCATTTAGAAAATGCACGTCTAGTTCATTCAGAAAAGGTGCATAAAGACAACAAAAACACAGTTTTGCAAATGCAATGTGCCAGTTTTACATTTTTGGAGGCAAACCAACAGTTATATGACTTCCGAAAACTGAATATAAAATATTATTATATGCGATTATTAAGAAATATCAGTTTGTGTACAATTTGGAATAGCACGAGGGGAAGTAAATAACTAAATAATGCTTTTTTGTGTAAACTATTTCTTTAAATGGGATAGTTCACCCAAAAAGAACAATTCTGTCATCATTTACCTCACCCTTTACTTTACCCTTTAGTGTCTTTATTCTGTCAAACATAATAGAAGACATTTTGAAAAATGTTGAAAACCTGTAACCATTGACTTCCATAGTATTTGTTTTACCTACTATAGAAGTCAATGGTTACAGGTTATCAACTTTCTTCAAAATATCTTCTTTAGTGTTCAACAGAAGAAAGAATCTCTGATTTAGAACCACTTGAGGATGAGTAAATGGTGAGTACATTTTCATTTGGTGTGAATATATCAACTAAATAATATTTTATTTGTGTAAACTATTTCTTTAAATAGTGGATAGTTCACCCAAAAATGAAAATTCTGTCATCATTTACTCTCCTTTACTTGTTTCAAACTTTTATGAGTTTCTTTCTTCTGTAAAACACAAAAGAAGATATTTAGAAAAATGCTGAAAACCTGTAACCATTGACTCCCATAGTATTTGTTTTTCCTACTATTGAAGTCAATGGTTGCAAGTTTTCAGCTTTCTTTAAAATATCTTCCTTAGTGGTCAACAGAAAGGTTTATAACCACTTTAGGATGAGTAAATAGTGAGTACGTTTGCATTTAGTGTGAACTAACCCTCGTCACACAGCTAAATAAGTGTGTTATTTTCTTGCCCTGATGTAGTGTTATGACAAACACAGCCTCGCAATGAATCATTAACGAATCATACGCTTCTTCACGATTGATTCAATCTCTCTTCTGAAATCTGTGCTCCATGATGTAAATGGGGAAGAAGAAAAAAACTGCGGGCAGTGCCAATGTGACCCTGCTGGCTGTGCGTTACTGATGAGAGAAAGCTTTTATGCGGCGCTGGAGACCGCCAGCTTTTTCAGATGATCCATAAACACCTGAAGACTCACGTCGTCTGTCAGAATGGGTGCGCCAGACTCCTACACAAACAGAGGAAGTGTGATTCAATCAGCGGCAGTGTGGGTAATACAATATTAGAACAAGCCGAGACGTGTTCATAGAGCTGTATAACAACAACTTGTTACAGCAGACTAATCAATATTGCTGGCGGAGGAAAATGTGTTTGCGCCGGTGAGATATACAGCACTCACCTGACCCCATGCATACATGTTGTTGTGAGTCTGAGAAGGATTGACTTTGGAGAGGAGGAAACGAGCCTGGAGGGAGAGAAGAAATAAATCTTGATGCATCTTCAAAGCAGTTAATATGCAAAACGGCAGCCGAGTCTCGATGACCCATTACAGTCATTCACAAGCGGCGTTTAAAAAATCTCGAGGGCGAGTCGCTGAAGCGTAGAAAGTGACAGAAGAGCTGTCGGAATAACAGCTTTCAAAGTTGCACATTTGATTTGAGCCGTCGTTAATCAAGACTTGAAAACAGAGAGAGCTGGTTTTGTGGAGCAGCTTATAAATATTTGCACTGACTCATGTAGAAGTATGTGTTTAACAAGTACGACTCTCAGAATATTTAGTTTTTGTTATTTTGAACGAAATTGTTAGATCTGGCTGTGAAATTTGGTTGTAAAACAGCATGCACCATGCATTAAAGTTATTTTAGACAATAACTAAGACTAAAGTTAGCTGGTTAGACTGTATATAGTGATTTATAATTATTTGCTCTGACTAATGTAGAATTATGTGTTAACAAATATGATTCTCTCAGAGGTTTTTGTTGTTGTTGTTATTTTTAACAAAACAGTTCGATCTGCTGTGATATTTGGTTGTAAAACCGTGTGCACCATGCATTAAAGTTATTTTAGTAAACGAAAACTAAGACTAAAGCTGGTTAGACTGGATATAGTGATTTATAATTATTTGCACTGACTAATGTAGAATTGTGTTAAACAAATATGATTCTCAGATTTTTGTTTGTTATTTTTAACAAAACGGTTAGATCTGGCTGTGAAAATTTGTAAAATAGGGTTTATTATGCACCAAAGTTATTTTAGTTAGCGTAAACTAAGACCAATGTTAGCTGGTTAGACTGGATATAGCAACTTATAAATATTAGCACTGACTAATGCAGAATTGTGTGTTAAACAAATTTTTTTTTAACAAAACAGTTAGATCTGGCTGTGAAATGTGGTTATAAACAGTGTGCAACATGCATTAAAGTTATTTTAGTAAATCAAAACTAAGACTAAAGTTAGCTGGTTAGACTGTTGGTCCAAAAACATTAACTAAAATAATAATAATCACAATCAATGGAACAACTAAAACTAAATAAAATCAACAAAAGTCACTGAGAAACTAATTGAAATAAAATAATAATTTGATATTATTATTTAATAATCTGAAAACCTGACCTGTGGCTGTTTAGAGAAGTAGCTGTAGATGGTGCTTTTACAGCTCAACACATCAGTCAAGCTCATGATTCATAATAATAATTAAAAAAAATTTAGTTGCCAAAAATGTCAACTTGTTTTTGTTCACTTGTTTTACTACATGTATGATGTTTAATATGAATATGTTGGTCTAAAGGGCCTCACAGTGGCGCAGTGGGTAGCACGTTCGCCTCACAGCAAGAAGGTCGCTGGTTCGAGCCTCGGCTGAGTCAGTTGGCGTTTCTGTGTGGAGTTTGCATGTTCTCCCTGTGTTGGCGTGGGTTTCCTCCGGGTGCTCCGGTTTCCCCCACAAGTCCAAAGACATGCGGTACAGGTGAATTGGGTAGACTAAATTGTCCGTAGTGTATGAATGTGAATGGGTGTGTATGGATGTTTCCTAGAGATGGGTTGCAGCTGGAAGGGCATCCGCTGCGTAAAACATATGCTGGATAAGTTGGCGGTTCATTCCGCTGTGGCGACCCCAGATTAATAAAGGGACTAAGCCGGAATGAAAATGAATGAATGAATGAATGTTGGTCTAAATTCCTCAGCATTTTTACTTTAATTCGTTTGAGCTGCATTCGTATGATTTTCGCTTCAGTGTCTGTTCAAACAATTATTTTAGTTGTATTACTAAGAGGTTTGCACAAGAGTTAATACAAGCTGTGCAAACATTAAAGTTTTCTTTGGTTGACGCTGGACATGACCTGGTAACTATACTAAAACTGAAACTAAACATATATAAAAACTAAATGTGATCACAAATTAAATAATTAAGTAAAACTAACAAAGAACATTTCATTGAAACCAACTAAAACTAAACTGAAATGTACAAACAGCATTAAAATAAAAACTCATTTTAATGTGCAAAACTGTAATAACCTTGTCTCTCACACACACACACACACACACACACACACACACACACACACACACAC
>CAIGQW010056782.1:5648212-5688216 GCA_903798125.1 Danio choprae
CACACACACACACACACACACACACACACACACACACACACACACACACACACACACACACACACACACACCAGCTGAATACCATATTCAAGGGGCCAAGTGCACTTAAATGTTGGCTGCAATACTAAGAATGATATTTGATTTGTTAGGCTTCTTGGCATACATAAACCTCAGTCAGGCTAATAAACTGTATTACTTGGCACAAGAATTGCTTGTTTGTTTGTTTCTAATAATTATAATTACTAAATGTCATTTTTGGGCATATTTTATGTCACAACGGTTGCCATAGATATCTTAAAACACAATAATCCACCAACGTTACTAAGAGGGTTCTCGAGCAAAGGTAAAACTATGCCCTTAGAAATTAATTCTTATGAGATTATCACTTAGCAACATGATAAAGTCAGATTTTATTAAAACAACTGTGAGTCCAGCCTCATTTGTTTCACATGCATAGTGGAGAGTGGACAGCAGCTTATAAGGGAGCTGACTTAAGATGGAGTAGGTTTTGAAACAATAGCTTGTGGTTTATTGCTTTAACTGATTTTACTGATGTAAAAATCTATTTAGGCTACCTAAAATCTATTTGGGCCTTGGATTGCGGTTTGCACACATGATAATTATTCTAAACAACACTTCAGTAAATAATGGGTTATTACTAATTGACAGTTTCAATTGCGTTGCTTCACTGCTGTTCACCAATCCTTTCCCATAGCATCACTGAAAAATCTATTTGCTCAGTGGCCTTATTTGAATCTCTAGACAGCCATTTAAATAAAAAATAAATCTTGACATCTCAAAAACTGCTTGCCTTACTAACCTTTAAATAATATATTTCAAGTCAACAATCTCACATCATCTGCCCCATAAATAAACTTACATTTCAGGCTGGACCAGCCAATGCACGTATGACACTGTTAAGTGATTGTCTTAGGAGTGTTTTTATGAAGCTGGAGCTTCTATTAAAAACGCTTACAAAGTTAAAGTTGGCTCCTTATTTAGAAGGCAGAACTTATTGCATGTTGCACTTACTCCTATTCATATTACAAAGTGTTTTTGTCCTATGAAACATACCCAGGGTTCCCACAGATCATGGAATATCACGCAATTTTAAAAAGTCTATTCCAGACACTGAAAGTCAGGGAATTTAATATATGTTTTTTGTCCAGGTCATCGAAAGTCAGGGATTTTGGTTATTAATTTTAAATGATACTGTCCATTAATCAAGATGTAATTTTTGATTACATTTTGCATGGTGTGAAAATTCTTTTAACTTAATTAAAAATAAATGAAGTGTAGCCTATATTAGGTGGAATAAAGGGTCACTGACCAAATTGACAATATAGCTAATATAGCTTAAGTTTAGACTTTTTGTGGTCCTGCAACCAGTATTTGGTCACGTATTTAAAGTCTTAGATTGGTGTAAAAGAGTCATTATTTAATCTATTAATCAATCTTCTATGAAATGTTATAATCTAATCAAAAAGATTAAGAACACCCTTAAATTAAATAAGTCAATTCAATCTAACTTCCAGTCCAGCTTTGCTTCGGGCTTTAGCACTGAGTTCTAAACAGATGAGACGTGACTTTTTTTCTTGCTCATTGGTCATGGAAATTCAGCTTTTGAATCAGTAAAAGTCTGGGAATTTGGCTGTACGCTGCTTACTATATAGTACTATTAGGCTTAAAACTGTAAGGCGTAAGCATACGTAGCACCACCTACGTGTATTAAGTTTATTTAAGATGGCGCTCCAGTTTCAATAAACTATATGCCTACAGAAATGATAAAGTTAGGCCCCTCTGATATAATTCAATGATGATTAAAAAAGTACATTGGAATCTAGAAATTAGAATCTACACATACAGTTGAAGTCAGAATTGTTAGCCCCCCTGTATATTTCTTTCCCCAATTTCTGTTTAATGGAAAGAAGATTTTTCTCAACACATTTCTAAACATAATAGTTTTAATAACTCATTTCTAATAACTGATGTCTTTTATCTTTGCCATGATGACAGTACATCATATTTTACTAGATATTTTTCAAGATAGTAGTATTCAGCTTAAAGTAGCATATAAAGACTTAACTAGGTTAATTAGGCTAGTTAGGGTAATTAGGCAAGTCATTGTATAACGATGGTTTGTTCTGTAGACAATCGAAAAAAAATATTGCTAATAATATTGACCTTAAAATGGCTTAAAAATTTTTTAAAACTGCTTTTATTCTAGCCAAAATAAAACGAATCAGACTTTCTCCAGAAGAAAAAATATTATAGGAAATACTGTGAAAAATTCCTTACTCTGTTAAACATCATTTGGGAAATATTTGAAAAAATAAAATAAAATAAAAAAATCAATAAATCACAGCGGGGCTAATCATTTTGACTTCAACTGTATATTTCCAGCGGCATGTCTTAATGTTGTTTGTACCTGACTGCCACCGTGCTCTGTGTCGATGTAGCGTGGCATGGGGAAACGAGTGTGTAGAAGCTCTTGGGCATCATCGACGGGAGCCTGAAGCAGGTGGCGGAAGTTCTCATACTCGGGCATGTCCTGGTACCCGGCTTTACGCCACTGAGACACAGTCTACATGAGGGGAAAACACAGTGCATCTGTCACAACTCGCACAACAACAACAAGCCAAATCTGAACACTTGTCCCGTTTACTAGTGCAAGTGTATTTGCTGAGCTGTGACTATGGGAACATCTCACTCCATTTGTTTAAAATTTAAGTTCATTAGCATGTACTTCAGCGAGACACCTACAAGTGTTTCATCAGAAAATGTCCGTCCTCTGAAACACAGCCAAGTTTAAACTTGTTTCAGTTTACTGGCTCGGATTTCATGCGCACAGATTACTAAACAGTTCTCATAGCGAGACTGAGAAAGCAGACTGTATTCTTAATTATTGAAAACATGAAAAAGACTTGGCGCTAAACCAACGTCTATGTAGTCACGGGGGAAATAAATCACAGCAGGAAACAGAATGCGTGCTATTTTTTCATTTTTTGTCCCTCTCAATCTTACCTCTCCGTGGTAAATCAGAATCTGGAAGAAAGTGTCCATGAGGAGGATGCGGTCAGGCAAGATACTGCTGCTGTCCAGCAACACAGGCTACAACAACATGAAACAAAACCATTTACTGGACTGTCACTGTCAATTAGATGCTTTGATAAACATCTTTCCTGAAAGCTCAGCTGC
Source organism: Danio choprae (assembly GCA_903798125.1). Taxonomy (NCBI): domain Eukaryota; kingdom Metazoa; phylum Chordata; class Actinopteri; order Cypriniformes; family Danionidae; genus Danio; species Danio choprae. The sequence continues at coordinate 5,651,411 of CAIGQW010056782.1, forward strand.
TTCTGGTCTCAGTGTCAGGGGAAAAACACTCTATTAAAGCAGATTAGAATAATACAAGTCAGTGTGAGTTGCTTGTCGCATCATCATCCTGATGTTGTTAAATTCACTCAGTGCAACTAAAGAAGCTTATACAACCTATTTATGAAGAAGCCTTCTCCCTCACAAAATGTGTGAGAAAATACATGCAGCTCTGGCCTTTTGGTAAAATAGGTTTAAAAACAATAATAGCCTGAGCTTTGAATGGTAATAAGAAACAAAAGATCACAGCGCACTAATTAAACGTAGCAAATTTTAATCTGTTGACTCGGGGGACATCATGTGCACAGTTATTATGACAATGCACTTTAGATGCAATGTTATAAGTCATGGCACAGGATGTACCGTCCAATACTCATTAACACTTTCCTTGCTGTTAATGGAATGTTATTGCCGTTTGATTATGCTTCCACGGCATTAAAAAAAAGTTTAGTCATTTAACTCAACTCTTTCCCTTCCATTAACAAACATTTTTCATCATTTGACATTTATTTTCTGTCTTATGATTAGGCCCAGGCAGAATCTGCGGACATTTTGTAAAAAAAAAAAAGAAATCCTCGGATTTATGCGGATTGATTTTAATGGCAGTATTGTAACTAAAAACTTAATATATTAAATAAAAATAATAAGTTTTGAACTTTTATTTAATGTTTACAATGCAAATCCAATTAGATCCACTTATTTGGTAAACAAAGGAAGCCTCTTATATATATCTACTGAAAGACAGAAAATATGACTTTACAAACTGTACTGCAAATAAATCACATGAACATTTTCATATTAGTCAATAATATTACTGAAATGAATTTAAAACTAAATAAATATACATTTACAAACATTTACACAAATAAATATATAAATATAAATAAATATATATAGTGATTGATACTTCCATGGCATTAAAAATGTTTCAAGTCATTTGACGACTCTTTTTCATCATTTATTGCAAAACACATTCAAGCATGGATGGAGTTTTCTAGCTGAAGTAAGTTAAAGTGAGAAATATAAGCATATATGCTAACATTGACCAAAAATCAACACCATATAATTCAACACTGGCCAATAGTGAACTGAATAGTGTCAAATCCACAATGGGGAAAATAGCAGAAACTGGAAAACTATTATTTTAACCTGTAAAAATATTTCACAAAACGTAGAAACAGCAAATATATTTCACAATTTCCCCTTAGCGATCACAGCATCTTCCATTAAAAAGTGTTAGTTCACCCAAAAATTATGTTATTAATTACTCGTCCTCATGTTGTTTCAAACTCCACAGACCTTTGTTCATCTTTGGAACATAAATAAAGGGAAATCGGAGCGTTTACTCATCTTTCATACACAGCAACAGTCCAGAAAGGTACAAAAAAAAACATCCTCAAAACAGACCATATGCCTTTAGTGGTTAAATCAGAATATTCTCAAGCTACAAGAATACTTTTGAGAGTATATAAAACTAAAAATAGCAGCTTTATTTAAAGGTTTCTTGTCCTCAGTGTCAGTATATTGCGCACGTTCACTTTAAGGATAATGTTTGGTACCTTGCTGGACTTTGAATGAGTCAGGAACTCCCAGATTTCACCTAAATTATCTTCATTTGTGTTCAGAAGACAAATAAAGGTCTCAAGGGGGTCGCACACCGGATGCGCCGTTTAGCACTGCAATGCGGCACGTACATGACCGTTGGAAGTATCGCACACCAGACGCGCACATTCGAATGTTATTTAATATGAAAATATTGGAAGGTTTGCATGCTTACCTCTGGCGGCCCGTTGAAGGAGTATGCATACAGAATGGGCTGTACCATTATAAGAGACTGGGTCAGATCCTGCCTCATGAACTGATGCCTGTAATAGGTGCTTTCATCAGGACTGTTGTTGAACACTTGCAGGAACGGCGACCTCCTCAGATGGAACATAAACTGCCAAAAACAACATCAACACCTCACTTTCACACTGCTTCAGAGAGTGATTTAGTGCCATCTCAGAGTGAGAGACAAAAGCGTACCTGAGGATACAGCGAGAACGTCTCAGAGAAACGAAACGAGTTGGGATCCTCTTTATGATAATCTCCAAACTTCTGGCACTGTAAATTGAAGAAAATATTTAGGAAAATTGCTGTGCATCTGTTGTAGTGCTACATGCTAAGGTTGTGATTATTTACCCAGCTTAAAGTGGTCAAACTGAGATGTCAAAATTCCCTTGATATACAGTTGAAGTCAGAATTATTAGGTCTACTGAATTATTACACCGCCTATCCGCAGCCCTTTTTTGCTTGAGGGGGCTAATAATATAGACCTTAAAATGTTTTTTTTTTTAAATGCTTTTATTCTAGCCGACATTAAACAAATATTGCAATAAAACAATATCTGGTAAACATCATTTGGGAAATATTTGAAAAAGGAGGAGTAACAATTTTGACTTTTTACATATAAGAGTAAAACATACAGTAAGTTTTAGAGATCAAAACTTTCTGCCAGTCTGGCAACAAACACAACAGATTGTGTGGAATCTGCCAATTTGTTATGTAACAGTGTCTAAACTCCGCCCACTGATTCATGCTGTAGAATTAAAAAATGAGAGGCAAATGCAGGTCTACACAAAAACCAAACCATAAAGATGCTCAGAAAAACACAATAAGTGCCAAACTGTGGTAACACTGCCTTCCATTTGACCACAAATTTAGAAAAAAGTGGATTAACTGTATTTTTAATGAAGTTCCATACCACATTAAGTACTTGGTGCTTTTTCCACTTCATTTCACTGTGGACTGATTTATAAACAAGACACAATTTAACACTGGATTTCTAGTAAGACTGAAACCAAAAGACAATGCTTGATGTGCCAACTATATTGAATCCAACAGTACCAAATGCCGCACCACCCAAATATTATTAACTGTAATTTATTACATATTCACTATTTCTTTGTCTGTTTTAACAGCTTGTACTCAGTATTTCAAATCACAGCTGCATCCATTAATGTAAGGTCCAGGCTGTTACATGCAAAAACTTTACATCGTGGGCACACAGCCGTCATACCCTGGGTTGGGTATCATTTGGGGTTATTTCGATACCGGTGCTGGGGTCGCTGTGGCGACCCCAGATTAATAAAGGGACTAAGCCGAAAAGAAAATGAATGAATGAATGTTTACATGAGTTGCTTTTTGAATGTTCCTTGCATGATCCCATTTTACATGTTATAGCATAGATTGATTAACGTCAGTGCATCGCTGTGCTATCCACATTTCCTCTGGAGTTTCATGTAATTTCGGTGTTTCATTTTTAATTTTTCGAGTTTAACTGCAGTTAGGCAGTTTCACTTTCATTCACCAACAGTTTATGCCCTGTGATTTACCCCTTGATGGTCCTTACGTCCTTATCGCAGCACCAGTGACACCGAAATTTGGCAAAGAAATCCATATGCTAATTCGGTCCGGTGCAAACCGGTTACAGTTTCGGTACCCAACCCTAGTCGTACCAGTGGGCATTTAGAGTCAACAATCCCTATTCAAATGTTCAAATGGGGGCGGTCAAAATAGGGACTAAAAAAAAATAGACTATACTACTTGTAGAATACAATGTTTTTGATGTAAACATTATAAATGATAACATCTTGATAACATTATAAATGAACCTAAGAGATCTGTTAAAAGTTAAAAAGCAGTTCATGACCCTTTCAATAGAAGAAGGGCTGAAAGACTCACCAAGCGGATGAGCTGTCTGTCCAACCAGCGCAAAACATCCGGGCCCTCCTCCGTCTCTGCCTTGTACACAGCCAGACGGGCCATTAGGATAGCAGCGGCCTCTTGGTCAAAAGATGCAGCGATGCTCTGGATCTGAGACTGAGCATCAGCCCAGCTGAAAAGGAGGAGAAGGAGAACACATTATAGCACAAATGACCTTCGAACACAAGCTTTTGCGTCCTTAATCTGACTCACTGTCTGGATGATGGAAAGAATCTTACAAAGCACATTCAAAACAGGACAGAGAGCTCTGAAATATTCTTTCAGACACTTTTAGTACTTTTAAAAGCTATAAGAGGCACATTAGTCTTTGTCAAAGATTGAATTTACTCTATCGAGATTCAGACAAACAAATGCGATGTTCTAAAAGTGGAAAGTCGTCTTCAGGTTGTCATGGAAACTGGAACGTGATTGTTGAAGACAACAAATGGAGACATGCAGAGACAAATGTCCAAACTTGGAGGCACCTAAGAGAAGAAGAGGGTCAAACTAAGGACAAGCTGCAGTCTCAATGTTGTGCCCAAGGGTTTTTTTCCACCCAGTTCCTGTTACTGAACGTATCACTACTAGTTTGTGAACAAATGGGCACTTAGTGGTTCACAAAAGAAAAATCAGGCCTTATGATATGTTTTGATAAGATGACCGCATACCTTTAATCTAAAATAAATGTTTAAAATGTTGTTGGTATCTGTGATCTGAAACGTCAACATCATTATTCCACATACAACTTTTTTTATTATTAATATTGAAAAGTGTTGAGCTGCTTATTTGCTTCTGGAAACCATGATGTTTTTCTAGAATTATTTGATGAATGCCAATTTCTACAGAACAGAACTTAATTTAAACTTAGAACATAAAATTACTTTGATCACTTTACTAAAAAAAAAAATATTTTAATACATATTTCTATATATATCTGTATAAATATATATATATTGAATATATTAAAAAAATATATATAACACGTACTTTCTTGCAATCGTGGTCACTCTGATGCGCCTCTGTCCGCTAGAATGCTGATACTGCGTTACGTACTGTATTGCTCCACGTCCACCTTGTGGGATAGGAGCATTGTGCTGAGGAAAAAGAAAATAAAGATGTTCAATATTTTGTTCAGTTTAAAGAATGTTAGGGATAAACTAATGAAATGACATAAAAATAAAAGACAGATTTCAAAGAATTTCCTAAATATTTCTAAACTGCTATGTTTCTATCCACCTATTTTTAGGTGTGCACTGTGACTTACATTCTTACAACATGCATAGAAATGAAAATCACACTTTATTATTGAAAAAAAAAAAACATTACAGTCATTTCTGAAGGATTATGCGACGCTGAAGATTGGGATAATAGCTGGTGAAAATTTAGCTTTGCTATTATAACAATAAATTACATTTCAATATATATATATATATATTATATATATATATATTATATTATAAATATATATATATATTATATATATAATAAAAAATACATATTTTAAAATGTGTCTCTACACATTAAATTGGAATAGAAATTATTTCCAGAAAGGATCTGAGTAAATCTTACACAATTGTAAAAAAAGATTTTTTTAATAATTTATGAAACAAAACTTTACCATCACAGACCATAAATGCTCAACTTATCTATAAACTGATTACAATAATAATCTAATTAATACGTTTTTATTACTAAACAACTAATATGAGGTATAGCAAAACTACTTCATGCATCACCACCTAAAAAAAACCTATTATCTACAAATGCTTTAATACCTGTATGAAAGGACTCATGTAACAGGATATAACAAAGCACTGAAGCCTTAATTAAGGATTATGGCTTAGACCGCATTAGTCATTTTTCTTGCCAATTATATATATAAAAAAAACGCACTAGAGTACGAAATGGCTCATACAATTTGGCGACAGAGAGGATATTGAATCTCAAGTGTGGTGTTTGCGAATAGCACAACTCGAGCCTCCCCAATGTACCTTTGTGTCCACAGAAACACACTCTTTAAATGTTAGATGCTTTATTTACCCCGCTACGTGTGATTGTAGCTGTTCACATATCTTTGCCTCTCAAGACAGAATGTTTGCCATTTGCAAACTGGCAGGTGCTGATAGTAAAGATGGAGGGGGGCTTGACTAACACTCCCCAAAGACATCCGTCCTTAGTGAAGTGCAGTAGATCCTCGACTCCCAAGGATCAGCATGAGGTTCACTCCTCCCATACAGCAACACCTTCCCTGGTGGTTTAGCAAACATAATGCGACGTCCTCTTTCACACAGCTTCCAGTGTGATTGTCTGTCGTCGATTGAGCGTTTGTGTCCGTAAATGTCAATGCCAATGTAAACATGCAGTGGACAGCGGTGCTTTATGCGGTGTTGATGATCGGTTCCAGTATCTGCTCCGTATTTGGCAACTTGCTATTGCTGTTGGTGATTTTACTCAACCAAACCCTACAAACGGACACCTGGGTTCTCACATTGAGCTTCTGCATATGCGATCTGGCTTTGGGTGTCTCCACCATCCCATTCGGTATCCATAACAGTCTTTTCAAAGTGAAGAGCTACCCTAGCAAGAGCGCCACCTGCCAAGGCAGCGCATTTTTGTTTTTGGCACTTCAGCTCGCCTCGATTCATTCGCTCACCTGGGCAACTGTTGACAAGTTTACCGAGATCTGCTTCGCCCTCAGTTACCCTGTGATTTTCACAGCGTACAGGGCCAAAATCATCCTTGCGATGGTGTGGGTTTACAGCATCCTCAACGCATCCCTGCCTCTTTTTGGTTTTGGTAGTTATGCCTACAGCGAAACAAAGTTTCTTTGTGTTCCCAGTTTCAAACCGTCAAGCATTGCCTTCAACATGCTCTTCATGGTGTTGGGAATAATCATTCCCATTGTACTGATGTGCTCCATGTATGGATATATAGTGTATATAGCCAGGAATCAGGTACGACGAGGGACGTTTGTTTGCAATGAAGACCACTGTTTCTATGTACCAGCCAATAATTACTTCAAAAGCTCCATAGTAATGGTGACAACCATAGGTAAGCATAATTAAAGAAGGGGACATAAAGCCGTTTTATTGTGTTTGATCTGCCTCGGTGTTTTGGATGTTCATTAAGTGCTTATCTTGGTGGTTTATTTTAGCATGACATATTGGAGATTTGCTTCCTGCTTAATATAAACATAGAATAATTTCACCATCAGTATACACAGCCATTCGATATTTTTATTTTTGAAATAATTCTTATGCTTGGCAAGGCTGCAATTCTTTTATTAAGTCTAGGGTAAAACTGTAATAATATATCACAAAATGACTATTTAAAATACGCAGTGTGTTTTTAAAATGTAATTTATTCCTGTGATCCCCGTCACATGATTTAACAGATATAAATTCTATTTAATTTTCTTATTATCATTTGCTTAATAGTTTTGTGGAAACTGCGACATGTTTTTTGCGATTAGTGATGAATAAAAAGTTAGTTTTTAAATATTATAATTAAAATATATATATGTTTTGTATTAGGGCTGCATGATATTGGAAAAATCTGATATTGCGATATTTTTCTTTCTGCGATAAATATTGCGATATGAATACAGTTCCAGAAGATGGTTTAAATGGCTCTATTTGACGGTTTTCTGGGGACTCTATTAAATTTCTGTACCTGAATACTGTTAATCACAATGCGAAAAAATGCTTTTCTTTGTTTTGTCTTGTTTCTAGTCCAATTATTAAACAAATCTTAGACCAAGTAAACATATTGTTTAGTTTTTACCATTAGAAGAAATAATCTTGTTTTTGCTTTGAAATGTAGATATTTGGCCTAGAAACAAGACAAAAAAAATGTCATAAATCATAAAATACATATAAATACAGTGATTAAATACAATTCTGTAGCTCCTGGTCAACTGTACTTCAGACTGGACATTGTATATCTTTGCGATGTGACTATTGCAGATGCGCACACTGCGATATCAATGCTAAAACCATATATTGTGCAGCCCTATTTTGTAACATGATAAAGGTCTTTGCTGAACATCAGATTTTTGAACTGTAGTTTAATGTAACTTCAGTTCTGATAATTCATCTTGTTTGATGAAAAATGTTCATATTTGGTAAATATTGAGAAAGAACTTGTACAAAATGTGTGATTACTAGAGCTTTTTCTCAGAAGAAGAGAAGGAAGCTCTAGTAATTGAATCTTATTGGTGGCTAACAGAAGCAACTGCAGCATTAAATGGACTTTCTTGTTATTGATAACTGCTAGTAACCCTATTATGCTTCATGACCTTAGAAAATCAATATAAAGACCCATGCTTTAATACTGCAAATTAGATTCGCAGAGAAACATAAATTGCCTATGCATGAATTTCTTTTCAAAACAAAACCTTAATTTCTTTAATGGAAGAGTTGGACCAGAGAGGAAAGAAATGCAGCCAACAAGTGTCCATTAAATTACTTGGGTGCTGTTTACAATGAACCAACATTTCAATTCATGAATACTAGATACTTTTTTATTAGTGTAACATACTTATATAGATTTGCAATTTCTAAGATTTGACATGTTTTATGTTATGAGAATAATAAACAATGAGCAGATGTTTTTAGCTGGTACATATAAATAATATTACAGACAGAAGTCTTGGACGGATCTTTAAAATAATGTGGAATCATTATTTAGCTCAATGGTAATTAATTAAATTTCAAATCTATTTGAATTGATTGACAACTTAATCATTTAAAACGTACAATGTCTTTAATGACAGAAAAAAAAAACACAACAAGGGTTGAGGTTATGGAGAAAGTAATTAGCTAAATATATCACACAGCGCAGGTCAATATTGCTCTTGAGCTAATGAAATAAGCTTGTCCAAAAAAATCTTTAACCGCATCATGTGATTTGTGTGTGTTGTTGACAGTGTGCCTGCTCGTTTGCTGGCTGCCATATATCGTTATCTGTTTCTATGAGACACTGACGGGAATAGAGAGCCCGCAGCCTGCCTCGGCTGTTGCCACATGGCTTGTACTCTTCACTTCAGCTCTCAACCCATGGATCAACTCCATGACTCAAACGTAAGCAACGAAGTACACCATTTTGATCCTTAGAAAGCATGTAATGTGGAATTAGGGTGCAAAGGCAGGTGTTATAGTATGTGATAGAGCAGGCAGGTTATAGCACATATACACTGTAAAAATATCTTAATTAACAGGTTCCGTATTTTTTTCCGGATTCACAAGTGTTTTCTGTTTATTTACGGTTGTGAATTGCATTATGGGAGTTTCATCTCTGCTCTCTCCACTTTTGAGGTTGAAAATTCAGCTCTGCAGTTTGAACAGTGCCTTTTATTGACATTTTAGTAGTTTGAGATAATATAATGTATAAGAAATGATATATAGACACAGAAAACGTACTGGCAGCTTATTACCAGGTTTTTGTATCATAATATATAACACCAACCCAAACGATATAACTTCAAACTATAACAAAAATGTTAATAAAAGTAAATTTGTCAAACTTTTTAACATCAAAAGCTTTTGGAGGAAAGATCAAGGCCCCATAATGCAATTCAAAAGCATAAATAAGTGAAAAAAAACATAAATCACAAAATACAGACTTTCAACAGTGAAGTACTGACTATGACAATATATTCAATGCAACCAGTAGTCTACTAGAGGTAGAGATTCTGCTCTATTTTTAATATTTTAATTTACACAAGATTCTCCTGTGTGGGTGTGCATCTATGAAAAGTTCACAGGACAGTAATTTCGACAGTTATGCAAACATGAAGTGCTCGTCTAAAATATACAGAAGGCATTCATAGTTTGTGAGTCAAAAATGGACTTATGCCTGGCTAGTTTAGGACTCTGGTAGGAATTAAAGCTCTTTGATTACAAATTTTGTTGGAATTCATTTAGATTACGATTCCTAATTCTGGAATTGATGCATTTGATTCAGAGAATCGATTCGACCCTGTTGTTGTGATTATGATTCTACACTTTATATTCAAACCCCAGCAGTAGTAAGTAATTGCAGGCACATAACTTTTATTTTAATTTTACTGCATGCATGCTGCACTAACACACCGTGTCTAAAATGTCCACAGCTGTCAAATAAAAACAGCAAACAGTGCAACGAAATAACCATAGCATTATAACACTGAAATAGGAGCGTACAGTTTATCTGTTCATCAGAAATGTGTGGAGGTTTTTTTTAACAACGGCAGACTCTCAGCACTTTTCAAAAGCAAGATATAGTATAATTTGTTTAAAACAAAAAACATGATTCTGTTATTTTTATGCATCAGACTGGAGCTCAAGACCATCTGTTGTGGACTATAATTCTGGTGCACCATGTAATTTAAATGCATGCCATATAGGAACAAAGAAATAAAACTATTTGTGTATCAATGTCTATGTGTGCATTAGCTATAAAATTAGGTTAAAACTTAAACAAATACTATTAAATGTAATGAATGAAAGTTAATTATAAGCAATGCATGTTTATATAGTCTATTATTTGGATTTTGCAGCATGACATACCATAACAAGCGGCCTGAATTTATAGTATAAGTGAACTGATTATTAGAACCAATTCATTGAGGTGAACCATCCATATCTGTTCGCCTTCATGGAAATATATCTGATCGTTATTAGCAAGTGACTTTTGATTATTATTAACCACAGAGAGTCAAATTATCAATTAATTCTTTTAAACTGAAAAGGAGTCGATTCCATTTATAGAATTGATTCCAAACTTTGGAACACACGATTTGGCTATTATTTATTAATAACTGTACATTAGTGTAATGGCTTACTTTATGCAGTTGAAAAATGTAGGGCTATTTGGCATACAGGGGTTGGGAGTTTTGAGCTGCCGTTAAGTCTGTATTGAACAGTGCGATGAAATGTGTTGCACTGAATATGAAGCAATTGATATATCGACTTTGATTGTTCTATTTTACTCATTAATAATGAAATTAAACAATTATAGGATAATATTTACATTTTTGTAAGCTAACTCATGGCCAATAGGATCAGATGAGAACCCCTGGCACTGCAGGGCAGGATGGGTGGGCAATGTGCGTTAATTTTTTTGTGGTTTTCTTTTTTGTGTAATTAATAAATCAATCTAATTAATGCATTAAATGAACAGCCCTAATTAATATACAAACCCTTTCATTCTTGAATTCCAAGGGTAAACAACAATAGACAGAAGACAGTCAGGAAAATCTATAAGACACATTCTCCCAGATAATGAGCTCTCTATTTCTGGGAAGTGTAATCATGGATAGACATTACCTTTTTATTGTTGATTAAGTCTTTCCTTGCCGTTTAACCATTCGATGTGGCAGCCCATATTAATACCTGCCACGTTCAATACTGTTTGGTAAATACAAAGTGGCAGGAGCTGAATGTGGAGCAGAATTGAAAAAAAAGGAAGGTGTTGATACTCAACGGCCAATTTGGGCCACGTCTAGAAAGAGAATATGTAGCGGGCTATGAATCACGGTATTGATATGTGGTTGTTATTTAGATTCTAAGAGCTTGCGAGTATGTGGGAGGTTTACCATGACCTTGTTTGTATCTCTCAGGAGGTACAGAGCGGCGCTGCGCAAAAGCCTGAATAAAATCCAGCAGATGTTTGAGTATCCTCGTAAAAGCTCCCTCTCTCAGTGCACAACCATACAGCCACGCAGCGAGAGCAACAGCTCCTCTTCACCGGCCCCCAGTGTTCCTCCGGCACAACAAACAAACAACCAACCCCAACAGGACCTCACGCTGGTCTGAACGCGACCCTCACTGACCTTTACTGGTTTGAATAGCGCAGAGATAATCATGACTTAAGGAAGCATCTACGGCATGGTTTCACCCCGACGCAAGAGGACACTGGGTTGGCGGAGGTGACCTGAGGCGATTTCAGCACTTATGGTGTAAAACCGACTTACAGACAGAAGAAAGCCTGTGCGATATTCTGTAGTAAATTAAAAATGGAAAAAAGACTATTGTATCAGGAGATGATGCGCTGCTTTCTTTTGTGACTTGAACAGAAATGGTGATGAAATGTTTTGTGAAATACAATGTTAAGCAGATTTTTAGGGATAGTTCACCCACAATTCAAAATTACCTCATCATTTACTCTTCCTCATGTGGTTTTAAACCTATATGAGTTTCTTTCTTCTGTTGAACACAAAAGAAGATATTTTAATGAATGCTGGTTCTTGACTTTCATAGTAGGAGTATTATGGAGATCAATGGGTCCCAGCAACCAGCATTTTTCAAAATATCTTCTTTATTGTTTAACAGAAGAAAGATACTCTAATAGGTTTTGAACAAGTGAAGGGTGAGTAAATCATGACAGAATTTAACATTTTGGGTGAACTATCGCTTTAATGTCATACTTTAATAGCAACTTTGTATAATTGTAACGATTTCACATTGTTTGAATGTCACAATCTGATGGCATGCATTCCATTGGCTACTGTATGTAGCTTTTTAAACTTAAAAGCTCAAACCATCCTAAAAACTGAATCCTGCGAAATGTATGATGGCAATTAAGACCATGCATTCTCACAATGTAAAACTATGAAGAGGAGACCAACCCTAAATCATTCTCTGAAAACTCACACATTGCTCCTCAATATATTGTGCAACATTCGGAATTATTTGCAATACTAGCTATTATGTTGTGACTTGAACAGAAACAGTGATTTATTCTTTTTCTAAATGAATGCTCAAAGGATATATCTGAAAATATATATCTAAATATATCTGTAAAATGTTAACCAGATTTGCGAAAAGGTCCAATTGCTTTTAGAAAGAAAATAAATTCATTAAAGGGATAGTTAACCCACATATCAAAATGACCTCATTTACTCTCCCTCTTGTGGTTTTACACCTTTATGAGTTTCATTCTTCTGTTGAACATAAAAGAAGATATTTTGAAGAATGCTGGTTGTTGGTGTCCATTGACTTCCATAGTAGGGAAAAAAGTATTATGGAGATCAGTGGGTCCCAGCAACCAACATTTTTCAAAATATCTTCTTTAGCGTTCAACAGAAGAAAGTTGAACTTTAACCCTTTAACTTCTTCCTTTAATTGCAACTGTGTAATTTGAATTATTCTGAATGTTACAATCTGATAGCATGCGTTCCAATGGCTACTGTATATAGCTTCTTTTTTTTTTTTTTACTTAAAAGCTCACACCAACCTAAAAAATGAATCCTGGGAAACGTATGGTGGCAATGAAGACCATGCATTCTCACAATGTATCATCCTAATGTAAAACAGTAACTATAAAGAGGAGACCAACCCCAAATCATTCTCTGAAAACTCACACTTTCCTCAATATATTGTGCAACATTTGGAATTATTTACAATTCTATCATATGCAAATCACTTAAAGCGATGAAAGTATAAAGGTACTGCAGTGAAGTAATGCTTTCAATCCAAATGCAGTAAAAGAATGTATTGTATGAAGAAAGTTTGCCACCTAGTGGACCACCTGCATTTAAGGTGACTTTTAAAAAATGTTTTTTGCATACTTGTTTGTAAGTCAAATATTATGTTCTCTCTTAAATAAAAGCAATGCAAGTCTTTTTACTTGTATCTACCTGATTCACGACCTCAAAGTAGAATCCGAGGGTGGTATTTGGGTCCAGTCCACAAATTTTCCACTGACTTGTGCCACCAGTTCCCATTTCCTACAAGCAACAGTCAAAATGAATGTCAGTATATTCTCTGTGAAGACAACAAAGCAACTCCGACAGCCTATTTCATTTAAAACCGATGGTTTACTTACATTTTCTGACACGCAGGGTCCTTTAGCGTTCAGGGAGACGCATGGCCCGATTGCACCAGAAATTTTAATCTCTCTAGAAGTCTGAAATAACAGAAAACCCCACAATAATGAGTTAATTAACCAGTCGACCTGTTTTTTTAAATATTTGGTGAAAAGAAAAGCAAGCCACCTTAATCTCCAGAGTCCCTGCTAACGCCATTTTAAAGCAGCCCTGCACGTCCTTGGTGAAAACTCTCTGGAAAGTTTGCTTGAATAAAGAGGTGTTGAAAGAGTCTGCCATGACCATGTAACCCCTGCCAGTTACAGAGAAGCAGAAAGATACTCAAGTATAAATTCTGTACAAATATTATTTAATAAAACACCCAATGAGAGACTTTTTTTGTACAAAAGAATAAAAATCCTGCAAAGTAAACATAATAAATGAGTAAAAAGTGATCAAATCCTGGTGGATATATTACAATGTGTAGTTCTTTTCTGTTGTAAACAGAATATGCTTGTTTTCTATTAGAGGGGACATTTCTACATACCTGTTATCAACTGTGGGATGTCTTCTTTTACCTTTTCCTCCTCTTTTATTCAAAAACCAATGATGCTGTTTTTAATTTTTCAAAATCCTCATGTTTACATCATGTATTGTAAAATGATGTACTTCAGGTTAGGAGTAGGCACTCAGGTCTATATATTTAATCCACTAATTTTTTATTAAGTTTTAAAGGTTTAAACTGAAACTACTAAGAACAAAAATCTCTAGATTTCAACATGTTTTAATATGCACTAATGTCTTGTCCGATGTCTTAACATAAACACTTTAAAAAGACAATTGAAAACCTGCCTTTATTAATTAATTTTAAAAAAATCTAATTGTATTCGTCACATACACAGGACGATATGCAGTAAAATGCTTATAAACGTATATTTATAAATGTAAAAAAGTCACTTACCCTGTATAGTTGGTGCAGCACTTCATTTCCAGTAATCCTGTCTGATCCAGAGCGCACGCATAAATATCAATGATGTGTCCGTTGGCGGCTGCACGATTGGCCAAGGCTTCGTAGTGCTACAAGGCAATAAATATTATTATTATTATTTTTTTTAAGTGTTTTTTCACCTTTTATTGGGATAGGATAGCGAAGGACAGACAGGAAAGCATTGGGAGCAGAGAGAGGGGAAGGATCGGCATTGGACCTCTAGCTGGAATCGATTGTTAGTACCATGGTGATACATGTTGGCGCACTTAACCACTAGGCAATTGGCTCTGACAATAAATATTTTTTTAAATGTGTACAATAACTTCAAGATTGTATTCCTGCAGCTCAATGTGCTGAGAATGACTCTATTAGCATCAAGGTCCTGGGTTTGATTCCCATAGAAAAGCATGACTGCAATATAAGACACCTTGAATGCGTCAAATGCTTAAATGTCAGCAAGAGTTAAGAATAAATAAATGAATAAAATCAAATGCTGGTATTTTCCTAAATGATTTTTTACTGTGTTCTGCTCTGAAATGTCACATGGTTAAGAATAGACTGACTGACTTGACATAAAAACTGATGTCTGAAATCAATGCTAAGCCAGGCAGCCGGGATGCTGCTACTTTATCTAACCCAGTTATAGATTACAAGTACGGGAAGACTCACTTTAGTGGCTTTCTTCATAAACTTGGCATTGTCTTTCTCGATGTCATGCCAGGATCTAATAGGTGTTTTCAGCTCATCTCCTACCACCATGCCAGGGCCCTGAGTGGCGGGTCCACCGATGAAAGCCATGATACGAGCGCCAGTGTTGGGGAAAGTGCACTACAAGAGACAGGTACATAAAAGGAACATACAGGTACATACAGCTTTCTTCAAAATATCTTCTTTAGTGTTCAACAGAATAAAGAAGCTCAAATGATGAGGAAATGATGACAGAATATTCCCTTTTGGGTGAACTATCCCTTTAAAAAGCACAAAGTAAAGATGATCAATGTGTGACCAATTGAAACTTTCTCATTACAAAATATAATTTTTTTAACAACAGTGAATGTAAAGCAATCAATTACACATCATAGTTTCTTCAATAATGTTTAAAATGCATCCTAGGATGTTTGAGAGCGTGCTTGGAGTGTGTAAAACTATTATGAAGCCTTAGATTTGGTCACAAATCACAAACTGGTCACATTCTCATACCTCTGTGTGTGTTATTTCATAGTTTTGATTACTTAATTATAAGATCAGTGTGGAAAACATATGGCTGCACCAAATATCTGGCTGCTGAAAATTATCGCCCGCCAAAAAAGACAATATTACCGTCAATAAAATTGGGTTATTTTATTGGCTTGTTTTTTTTGTTTTTTGAATAAGTATAATTTAAGTTATTGAGCTAAATTTGAAAAAGTCTTACAAAATTACTTTATATAGTTTAATAAAATAATAAATAATTATTGCTTTTGGTTTTTGGCCAGGTGCAGTCAGAATTTTCTTTTCGTTGCATCCCTAAAAACAAATTTGGTTGTGTAAAGCTGCAGCTGTCTGCAAATGTGTCATAATACCAGCAGACCTTTAAAGAAAATATCATTATAACCAATCATCAATAACCTCACCTCTAACAGCCCAACAGCAATGGAAAGAGCCACTCCGAGCGATCTCAGTGGACGCTTTCCCTGAGTGACGGGCCAGGGGTCTCTCTGCAGCTCACCCAGCAAATCTGTCAGATTCATATCTATCTTCTGCACCGGCTGGAGAAACCTGAGCACACATATATTAAAAAAAACAAAAAACATTACAACACAGCCACAGCAATAAATTAAATTCTTGCATATATCAACTTGAATATGCAAATAAATCATTGATCTATATACTATGAAGATTTAAAGTGCTTCTTTTATGCTATTTTAAAGGTTATGCTACATTAAGTTTGCATCTACCAAGGTAAAACTAAACAAAAAACAGTTATCTCATTGCCGCATCAGCTCTTTTCTCTCTGTGCTCACCGCTTATAGCACGTCAGAGCTTGGAAGATTTTTTTAGGCATCAATTACATTTTTTAGGTATCAATTAAGGGTGTCTTTGAAGTCTTAAAAGTCTTACATTTCAAAAACTACATTTAAGGCCTTATAAAGTCTTAAATTCACTGAAATTTGTGTCTTGTAGATCTTAAATAGTTGTAAACAGGTCTTAATTTTCCTCTGTCCGTGTAAAGCTACCCAACCCAAAAAGCTACACAGAACTTAACAAAACTCGATTACCAATATTATTTATTTATATCCTTACAATAATGTTTGTTTAAAAGTTCTCTGTGTATTCATAGTCCAGATATGGTGAGGACACTGACCTGGACAGACTGTTGTGCAAACATTTAGTTTATTATTAAAATTAAGGATTGTTTTTTTTAGGATAAGTTGTGTCGAAAATTGTGTATGCATACAACTAGGGTTTGCTTGTTTTGACAATGTATTTAAAATATGTGGCTTAGAAATTACTAATTATCATACATTCATTTTCCTTCGGCTTAGTCCCTTTATTTATCAGGGGTCGCCACAGTGGAATGAACCGCCAACTTATCCAGCATATGTTTTACACAGCCAATGCCCTTACAGCTGCAACCCAGTACTGGGAAACATAATGGTCTTAATAAAAAGTCTTAAATTTGACTTTGTGAGACCTGCAGAAACCCTGAAATTAGATAACTTGAACCAACCTCAACTACACTGTTTGACAGTCAAAGTAGACGTTGCAGGAAGCAAATTCTGATCATTGACTGCCATTACATACATTACTTGCAAACCCATGTAGTTTGTGCATAAAGAATCACTGATAACTCATTTCATGCAGTTCTGAATTGTTTTATTCTTTTGGAAAACGACTCTATTTATTGAGCACTTATAAACTTTGTAAACCTTTTGCATAACATTTTACATATTCAAAAAAGCCAAAAAAGCACTTTAAGGTTGGGAGGCGGCAATAAAAGCTTGTTTAGCTCACCTGTTTGATGGAGGAACCTGAGGCTGCTGTGGACCTCGGCCTGCCTGTGCTGCAGCTGGCTTAGTTAACCCAAGCATCTCCTGCACACAAGATTTACACCATTAGATGAGTGTAAATTAAGAGACATGTGGAAGACAGTTCATCCAAAACTGAAAACTCCGTCATAATTTATTAATTAATTAATTTTTAAAATAAAAAGAAGGTATTTAGAAGAAAGAACTGAAGGAGTGGATTTTCTGATGGACTAAGGTCATCATATAATCTAGGCCCTTAAACGTTCAACTTTATTAATAATAAAGACATCCATCAGAAAATTCACTCAGTCACCATTGACTTCCATAGTAACAAAAACAAATACTACAGAAATCAATAGGTACAATAGTCTTCAAAATATCCTCTTTTATGTTTGACAGAGTAAATAAACTCATAAAGGTCTGGAACCACTGTGAGTCAATTTTCATTTTTGGGTGAACGATTCTTTTCAAATTAGCAACTTTATTTGCAATAATCTCTACCTGGAGCTGCTTAGCATTAAGGTCTTTGGTCCCTCTGAAAACGTAGCTCTTAGAGATGCCTTCACAGCCCAGCTCATGAACCTGAACCATTCGTCCAAATGTAATGAGGCCCACCAGAGCCGTAGGGGGCAGCAGACTGAGCGACATCTGGAGCGACTCTTTCAGCGCCTGTAGATCATCATCTTCCATGCACGTGTCCACCACATACAGGAAGTTCAGGGGCATTTGTGGACCACGCTATTCAATAGAAACACAGTCATTCAATCAAAGTTTAAATATAATAGCAATAAGCATTATAACATTAGCTAAAATAGACTTTAAACTTTCATGTTAATTTAAATATTATACATTTGAGTCGTGAGATCTATTTGATAGATACATTATACTTATATAACACTTTTTTTTTAATTTCTAATATATTTCCAATAGCTGTTTAGAATGTTTATATACCACCTTAGATCCATATTTAGGACCATACAATGTTTATTAGTCCAATTCTATTGTTCACTATTTATATACCTTAAATAATGGGTAATTAAAAGCTTTACCTGGACAACATATTCAATAGTGGAAAACTGTGGAAGAAGCTCAGCGGGTTGGTTGACCTCAGATATTCCAGCATAGGTTGGTGGGAACTATAAGAGGACATGGATATTGTTTGATATTAATAAAAAGACACTTTAAAAATGCAATGCCCTTTTCTAGGGCTGTAACAACAGTTTTTATTACTTATGCATAGAAAACATCCGTCAGTCTATTTACATTTTAGTAATTTAAAACAACATATATTGTCAGGGTCGGGCTTGTAAATTACTATACATAAACTAGGTAACAATCTGACAGTCACTTTTCTGTTATTTTACAGATATATATGATTTATTATACAACAAACTATTTTTAAATAATAACGATGTCAATAAATGTCATTATGTTTAACTCAACTCAGTGTTGATGGACAGAGATATAGGTCCAATAATGCAATTCAAAAACTTGATTTGAAAACACTGGTGAATCACAAAATACACATATAATTTTAACAATTCATAATTACTTTAAATGTGTAGAGCCTACATAGATATGTGACCCTGGATCACAAATCCAGTCTTATGCTGCATGTGCATATGTTGCGCATTAGCCAAAAATACATCATATGATTATAATTATTAATTTAGCTTTTATGGCAGAAATCACGAGAATATTAAGTAAAGATCATGTTCAAAATATAAATATATTTTGTAAATGACCTTCCATAAATATATCAAAACTCAATGTTTGATTAGTAATATGCATTGCAAAGCACTTCATATAAATTCTAGGCAATTTTCCTCAATATTTAGATATTTCTTTTAACCCTCAGATTGCAGACTTTGAAATAACTGTATGTCAGCCAAATATTGTCCTATCCTGACAAACTGTACATCAAATGATAAACCTATTTATTCAGCTTTCATGCATGTATAAATCTGAATTTCCAAAATTTGACACTTATGACTGGTTTTGTGGTCCAGGGTCACGTATAGATTTCATTGCCTTAAGTTGCACATTGGGCAGTAACAATATGTGGAATAACAATTATGGAAATAACATTTTTTTTGGATTAAATAAATTGTTTTAAACAAATCACATTAGAATTTTTTTTTTATTTAATTTACAAAAGTTGTGGACAGATTAATCGGGCTGTCCAATTAAACGTTAATCTCAACTCTGTAACTCTGGAGAACAGCAATGACTTTACCTGATTTCTCTGATAACAGAAGTTGCATGCCCAGAGTTTTGCTCTGTAATCCACTTGACTGATTGTTCAAACAGTGGGAAAAGGAAAAAAAACAAGCACAATAATATTAGAGCATCACGTATAATGTATCCAGCTTTCATAATAAATGTGTTTATTTGGAAATTACTGCCACGGATAAGGAGCAGATCCTCCATCTGTGAACTCATTATGCTGTCGACTCTGACTCTGATCTCTCAGACTTACCACAGAGGATTGAGCACAGCTCGGCACGTGGCCCGACTGCACAGCACCGGCTCGTACTGAATGGGGGGGAGATCCGGACGCTCTTTCAGCGGGGTGAAGAGCGAGGCCACCGGCACCACCATACGCGTGGCTTCCAGACGACTGGAGGGCCAAACATTCCAGCTGAAACGGACGCCATCGCGGTCCTCGTTCTGCTGGATGAACTCCTGGAAGGTCGCCATCGCACCCTCTGGAATCTGTGAGTTGTACAAAAGTTGTGGATAAATGCATGCAGTGATGTATTGAACACATGCAATATGATCTGTGTGTGTATACAGAAACAGACCAGCCCAGTCTGATTCAGTGTTACCCTTTGGACACAGGGCAAACTATAATGTCACATCACATATCATTACAGCCGGAATGAGATAAGAGATTTAAGATCTGATCTGAAAACCCTCACATAAGTAGACAATCTAAGTAAGATGTTTCACTTATTTGAGTGTGACTGTTGTAGATATAAACACATTAAAGGGATAGTTCACAGAAAAATTCGGTCATCATTTACTCTCCCTACGTTGGGTCAAAACCTTTACGAGTTTCTTTCTTCTGCTGAACACAAAGATATTTTGAAGAAAGCTGGAAATCTGTAACCATTGACTTCCAGGGCATTTGTTTTTCCTACTATGGATGTCAGAGGTTACAGGGTTTTAGCTTTCTTCAAAATATCTTCTTTTGAGTTCAACAGAAGAAATAATCTCATACATGTTTATAACCACTCAAGGGTGAGTAAATAGTGAGTACATTTTTATTTTTAGGTGAACTACCCCTTTGAGTTTGGTAACAAGTAATTATGATGCCATAAATGCTGTCTAGGTAGACAATTTATAAAGAATAGAATCATAAACAGGGTGTTTCTAATTTTCCGATGAATCAATAAATAAATAAACTGTTGTTTTTAACAGAAATAGTTTGATAATGCATTAAAAGAGTCTTTATCTCCTTAAAACCACTAGGTCTCAGCCATTTGTCTGCAAATTAAATGATCACTTATTCTATTATATATTTGAAAAAGTAAAGGTCAGAATAAATTACTTTTTCCATGTTTACATAAATATATACGTTGCACTGATTGATGAAGGAACAATTTATTTCATCTATATTTTGCCATTTTATTTTCACAAGATATTTGAAACATTAGAGTAGACACTTTACTTGCCTATAACATGCTTTCTATATAAAGAATGTTTACATTTGTTGCACATTTCTGAATTGAATTGAAAGAATTTAATTGAAAGTCCCTATCATATAGTCTATAGCTACAGATGAGAACCAAAAAATGCCACATGTGCAGATGAGAGGAACACAAACCAATGAAGGAAAACACATTAAAAGCAAGTGTGTAAAATACAACTCATTTAGAGAAATAATTGGCTTCACAACAAACAAGCAATGCAACAGCCTGCCAAGTTTTCGAGTAAATAACTAACGTTATATAGCTCGTAGCAAATGTGGCATTATTCATTCATTTCTCTCAAGGAAAAAATAAAACGGGTTTAAAACAAAAATCCGTTAAGACTGACACATACAAACTTTCGTCAGAAAGCTATTTTAGTTTGGTCAATAATACTTTTAGTTTAACTACAGCGATCCACTGGGGGCGTTAGCCCACCCTCCAGAATTAGCCACAGAAAGCTAGTTCGGTAGCTTAGGGAATAAACATTTACGTATATCAACATTAACAACTTAAGTGCTACAATGACTGTCTAAAGATCTGATCCCATCAAACATTTCAGTAAACAACGGCTCCGATGACCTGCTTGTTGATGTTACGTAGACATGATGCTTCCAGTCAAGACTGACTTACAGCTAAATGCCCTTTAAACCCTCGATTTCTTGAACTACGGTCCAGTTAATGTTTCAAAATTTTCATCATTGACCGAATCTCTAATGCAGCGTACATTAGCCGATATCTGTTGAGAGAAAGTTGAGGTTTGACTTACCTGAATCCTTGATTTTGTGTCTCCTCAGAGACTCCCAGTCAGTGACAGCGCGCTCACGAGCAGAAGCGAGTGCCCGAGCTGATGACGTAGCAGCTCAACATGGAGTCGGTGCCACGTCAAGAGTCCCGCACTCATTTTGTTGTTCGCTTTAAAAGTAACGCTTCATCTAAATGCAAATTATGTATGGTTTAACTTTTTTATTTGTTTTAATATCAATTTGTATGTTATATTACGGAAAAGTTTCATGTACTTAAAATTAATAAGAGTCTTTTTAACAATTGTATACAAATTTTATTTTGGATATGTTATTTTAAGTAATTCGGAATCTTTACATGCAAAATATTTTTAAAAGATCATTTCCTTAATCAATAAACATTAAATTTCATCAATTACATTAAACCGTAATTAACGCAACGAATACATTTATACATTTAATTCATTTCCTTGGTTAAAGAGTCATTTAAAATGTGAAAAATTATATTTACACGCAATGTTTGTTAAGCTAAAATGACTTAAAAATATTTTAATCAGTTACAATCATTTTACCAGGGATAAAACAAAGATTACCAACTAATCTCAGTGTAAATTTGTTTAGCTCTTTCTTTGCACAGCCTGGATTACAAACATACATCATAAATTATGCAAATGCTACAGTCACTTCACCGTGTGTAAAACGACAAATTCAATATTTGAAGACAATTTCAGTACAAACAAATCAAAGATTAAAAACAAAGAGACAACTGTTGTTAAAATGTTGCCATATAAACTTTATTATAATATTATGACAAAATATTGCCACATACTCTTTTGCAACTACTGTATTCATCTCTGATACAAAGCTGAAGCTTCTCTATGGCAAATTAATAAATCAGAAACAGTCAATTATACAATGAACCATGATTTCTACTTGAATATCTTTTGCTATAAAGACGGTCATAGCAATTACGGTAAAATCATATAAACGAAAGTGGTCAGCTTTCAATAAGTCTGGCAGTATCGTAAAGCACTCAGATCCAGACGTCTGTGTGTGTTTATATCTGCCAAGCTGATCACTCTCCAAACTCGCGTGACATTTTGAACATCGCTGGACTTGATCTCAGGAAGCATAATTTCTTCTAACAGTTCCCCATTATCAATCCTGCTCCAGAGAAGACACACTGGGCTTTACATGTAAATGTGCCTCTGTTTAATGTTTTACACCTTTTAAAGAATTAAATTACCTGTGGCATACAAGACATACAAATCAAACCATCTTCATCGGCCCAGGTTTTGTTTGCCAAAACCATCAGATTCTTTTATTGTCCTCTGTTTGCAGGTTTACATGTTGTTAAATCCCATCATGCCTTTCATGTTGCCAGCAGCTCCCTGCTGAAACTGCCTCATCATAGACTGCAGTCCGGCCATACCACCTTACAAGAAACCAAGAGAAACCTCTGTAAGTAAGGATTTACGACAAAAATCCATATGCACAAGCTATCACACAAGTGTGTTTTCAGTTGCAGATCAGAGCGTGATTGACATGTTCATATAAGTGTGTCATGATTACCTGTTTAATTTTTCTGACATTCAGTATTACAGTTTAAAAACAATTCTTATCATTAAAACCATGATTATTGTGATGTTACAAACTCGCTGTAAATCTTAAAAACATTGTGATTAACTAATTGTGAAAGGTTGCAATGTAAATGCATGTTTATATATATATATATTTACATCACAACCTTTCGCAATATTATATACACACCCACACACAGTTGAAGTGTTGTATTGTTTTCATTTAAAGTGTGTCCTGCACAGTATTGAGAATACTGAGCTGAAGCTTGTCTCCACAAATCAAAATCTCAATACCAGTCAGAAAAATAGATATATAGATATAGAAGCAGCAATATTGTGAAAAACAATGTAAATATGGATCCCTGTTAAGTACTTTTCCAAGAGCAGGTTTAACAGACTAAACCTTGAATTACCTATAACAAAAAACACAAAAAAATATATACATGAAATAAAACAAACATAAGTAAACAAATCCAAAATGCAGGGATCCGGGTTTATGTTGTTTGTCACAAAATTGCATTAAGTTGCAAATTTTAGTTGTTGTTTGTTTATTTTCAACCCTGGTGGAAATGAATTGTATTTTAGAACATTTTCAAATCATTTTAACAAAACCGTGAGTGTAGAGAACCATGATAATTTTGGTCACTATAATTTTGATATGCCATTATTTCTCTAGTTCATATAAGGATAAACAAACCAAAGTTAAAAAATAGAAAGAAAATGCACCAGGATCTGAAACAAATGCTAGGCAGGTGTTAAAAAGCCCTTAGAGTATCAGCGGAGCTCATACCCATGTGATGAAGCACTCTTGGATCCATCATTTTAGCCATCTGCTGGTTCAGTTTCGCCATCTGTGATGGGTTGACGTTCTTGGACATGTCCCCTCCTTTAAAACAACACCACCACCATAATTTAATTACATCATGAAACAAACAGTTTGCATGCATCAATTTAGTTTGTTCACAAGCACTGGATACAAATCACTCAACCTTTAAACAAGCCTTTAATGCCTCCCATCTTCTTGACCATCTGGGCAAACTTTGTGTACTGGGTGAGCAACTCTTGTACATCCCTGGTGGCCACTCCAGACCCCCGGGCCACTCGCTGGATGCGGTTCGGCTGTTTGCTGAAGAGCTTGGCACCATCTTTGTTGTCCAGTTCTGAGTTGAGAAACCACAATATGCTAACCAAATCAGTAAAGTTCAGAAATGATCAAACTTTTCAATATTGTCCTCATTTACATCAGGCATTAAGATGCATTTTGCTCAATCAGATCACAGGAAGATGAGGAAGGCGGTTCATGTTTATGCCAATTTATCTATGGTCAACCATTTTCTGAGGGTCTGTTGATCTTTTTTACTATAATTCTGCTTAACTAACCTGCACAAGTGAAGTTGAGCTTTATTGTCATTTCGCTATGTGTGGACATACACACAAATAATAATAATAAAAATAAATACAAAAAAAAGTAGCTTTTATATCTGCAGGACTACACAAAACGCTGTGGGCTTATATCAGAACTGTTTAGAGAACAACATACTTTACTTTTTTTTTTTTTAAATCTTCAAATCGAACTTACAGTTTTAGATATCAAAAGTATAAATTCCATCTAGCATGTGCCCTTTAATAACATACAATTAAAGAGAGGAGCTGATTACATGACAACGTTTTCAGCCAATGTAATGCACTTGCATAGTGTTTAAGGGAGTGTAGATTTTAAGCAAGTGCGAACAAACATACACGACAAAGGTGGAGTAAGTGGTAGTGTTGTTGCTCAAGTGTTTCATGTGAATGTAGCCTGAGAGTAGGGCATCATTTTGTGGCACCTGACAACAAGAGCATCAGCAGTACAAAAGCAATGCGATGAAATATGCTTTCAACCATGAAGGTGGCTGAAAGCGAACTGGCTCATAACATTTTAGGGTGCACTCACACTATGCTATCCGAACCATGCCTGTGCGCGTTTCCTGGTTCATTTGACAAGTGTGAGTGCTCCGAATCAGGCCCACATGTGGATCATTTGGCCAGCCCTGGCCCGGTTGGAAGAGGTGTGTCAGAGTGCGGTTCAGTTGGGCTTTGGCACAGTACGCTTGTAGTGTGAGCGAAAAGTGTGCCTGAGCCCGAAACTGAAGATGTGACGTCACTTTAAAAGGGACTGTTTCATATAGATTTATTAATCATTCTTACTTTTCAATGAACGCGAACTGTCATAGTTTATTAAAGACACAAACCACTCTCTGCAGGTCACCTGCACCCTCAGCAAACCTCCTAATACGTGCAGCACGAGGACTTTCATGATAATTTATGAGCGTCAGAAGTGGTGGATCTGTTCGGCAAAATATTTGACTGTCACTGCATCCCAAACGACTAAAAATAATACAAAACAATATAACTAAAGCAATGTCCACTGTGCTGAGCGAGAGCGTTTTTCTTCTGTTAAACTGAACAGTCGCATCATCAATGATGCAAGCGTGCCCCGGCTCCAAAGGCAAAATGCAGTGTGAGTGCAGGCCGTCGGGGGAGAGGGGAGGGGGGACAAGCACGCTTCAGCACAGTTCAAGGCAACTGTACCTAGTGTCAGCACGTCCTTAGACTTGTTTTTAGCGTTTTCTAAAATGCACTACATAAACAGGGCATTATGGAAACCAATGCATTATTCTTGATATATGACAAATCACATACCCTGGTCATTCATACTGTCCATTATTGTCATGAGTTTCTTTAGTCTGGCCATAGACTCCTGCTCATTTCCTTTGCTCATGAAATCGGTTCCAAAACCTGGGATCATGCCCTAAACACACACACAAAGAAAAACAGAAATTATGGAAAACTACCCAGTGAAATAAATTTCTTTCAGTCAGATTTTTTTAATGTTGGCGTTACCATGATCTGACCAAAGGGTCCCATCTTCATGATGTTCTGAAACTGCTCATACATGTCCCTGAGTGTAAACTGACCTAAAAGAGAAAAAACGTCATATCTGATATTGAAAAGGTGCTGAAAAGTATGTTAATGTAGTGCTACTGTCCAGAAAAACAGCACTGAAAACACAAATATGCATGTTCTCATAGAAATAATGTTAAAGTTACCGTGTTTGAGCTTGTCAATAAGCTCCTCATTGTCATCAAGCTTTAGTTCATTCACTTTGTCAATCAGTCCCTCAATGTCTCCCATTCCTAGAGGAAAAATGCATTATTTTAATTTGTTTTACTAAAACTCCTCAATTTGTGTGTGCATTAAAGGTCCAGTGAAATTAAAATAATGTTTTTTAGATGTTAGTATAAGTATGTTAGTCTTCAAGGATATCGATAAGCTAGTGTGGTACAAGACAATGACAAAATTTGTGTTTATAACATAAAACCGATATAAACATGTAAAAGCTTGTAGTTTTCCATTTCTGCCTAAATGGATCAACTTCCTCATCAAATCTTGACCAATCAAATGGTTTCTAGTATCTGACATGCCCCACCCCCTTCAAGACACTTCTCATTTGCTTTTCATTTGATGCACTTGAGCTCAACCACTCTCACTGGCCGAGCTGTGATAAAAACGAGACGCTATTGGCTGTTTATTTATAAAAGGGGAGGAGCTACTCTATATCCCACCCTCTCTTCATTTTTCTGTTGAGATTACGTCAAACATTGAATAAAAATGCACATTTCAAAGCACTTCACGCGACCTTTAAGACCTTAACTAAACAGCAGCTCAGCAATATCTTACCAAGTAGTTTGCTTATGAAGGGCTGAGTTTTGAATGGCTCAAAGTCATCAATGTGCTCGCCTGTGCCGATAAAAATGATGGGGCTCTTTGTGGCAGCCACACTGTAAACATAAATTTACAGTCAACCCCCTGTATTTATTTACTTAAGAGCTGAAAGTACGAAGCAGAGAGTGTGTACTTACGCACTGAGTGCACCACCACCCTTGGCATGACCGTCCAGTTTGGTGACAATAACAGAGGCCACATCTACCTTGTCTTTAAAGGCCTTAGCCTGAGCCTCGCAAGCCTGACCAATGGAGGCATCCATCACGTACACTATATTGTCAGGTTGCTGTGGGACAAATATGACTTATGAAGCATCACTTTACATCAGTCTTTCTGTTTGATATTTCATCAAAACACAGGACTTACCACAGCATTTGACACCTGAAGCATTTCTTCAAAAAGCGAGTCTTCCTGTTTATGTCTACCACTTGTGTCCACAATGATTATTTCAAAGTTTTCTGTCTTGAATTTTTCCACACCTTCTGCAGCTATGATCACTGGATCCATTTCTGTGTAACTGTTTATTCACACCAACATGAATCAATGGCTGAGTGTGAGGAGTTAAATATACAATAGCAGAAGTGGAGAACGGCGTCTTTATTACCTGCCATAAAAGGGTATTCTGGCTTTTGTTGCATTTTGCTTGAGTTGGTCAAAGGCACCTTTAAAAACAGACATAATTATTACTTTTTGACCAAAGTACATAAAGTATGCAAATATACAAATAACTATGTACCAACTTTACCTGCTCTGAATGTGTCAGCACAAATCAAACACGTTTTCCATCCTTTTCTTTGAAAGTAGTATGCCAACTAATAAAAAGACAATACAGATTCTGTCAGTTATGTGACTATGCCACAATTGTCATGCATTATTTAGGAATACCAACAGCCTATTTTACATTATTTCTGAATGACGTAGTAAAATGTGACTTTTAATGATTGAATTTTGATCCAGGGCGACATAGTTATTTAAGTTAAGACTTAGTTATTAGCTAAGACTACTTATTTTCTGGAAAAAGGCCAGTGCAAATACCTAATAATGGCTCACCTTAGAACATGTTGTGGTTTTCCCACTGCCCTGCAGACCCACAAACATGATTACGTTGTTCTTTCCTTTTGTCGGAGTCCAAGCTTTCACTCCAGGATCCACCAGCTGCAACAAAAACATGCCATTCATTTTCTATGTGATAAACCGAGTATCTAAACTAAATACACCAGGAGTCCCTAAGGGCCAGGACACACCAAGCTGACAGTCGGGGAGCATCGGGCCGATTGTCAGTTCTGGCCGATTGTCACTCTGGCTAGTTTTTATGGACGTCGTCTCTCGAATCATTCATTCATTCATTTTCCTTCGGCTTAGTCCTTTATTTATCAGGGGTTGCCACAGCAGAATGAGCCGCCCACTTTTTCGGCATATGTTTTACGCAGCGGATGCCCTTCCAGCCACAACTCAGTATTGGGAAACACCCATGGACACTCGCATGCACACATACACTATGGCCAATTTAGTTTATTCAATTCACCTATAGCACATGTCTTTGGACAGAAGCGTAAACCGGAGCACCTGGAGGAACCCCACGCCAACACGGGGAGAACATGCAAACTCCACACAGAAATGCCAACTGGCCCGACTTAAACCAGCAACTTCTTGCTGTGAGCCACCAGTGTTAACCACTGAGCCACCGTGCCACCCCATCTCTCAAAACAAGTTGGTCCAATTCAGCATGTAGAAATGATCAACGGCTAAAGACTCCAATTGGTTATTCAGCAACAAATCAGAGTGCGAGAACAAAAACTGAAGTGACGTAAACAATTCAGATGCAGAATGCATGCTCTTGTTTCAGTCGGCTGCCATCCTTTTTGGTGTGTTCATGTGCAGCTTTTTTCTTTTTGGCAATAATGACACTTTTATGCTGGGCTCACCTCAAACAGGGATTTAGAAGTATTTTCATGAGTAAATTGCATACAAGTCATTGCAAACATGAGAACTGAGGCGTATTACCATCCCGCAGTTGAACAATGCGATATGTTTGCTGCGAACGTTTTGCGAAATTTGCATCTTCCGCATTTGGTGTGAACCCAGCCTTTTTGTCCAATCAGAAAGGAGAAAACCATCATGTAGTGTCCACA
The DNA here is from genome assembly GCA_903798125.1 of Danio choprae. Taxonomy (NCBI): domain Eukaryota; kingdom Metazoa; phylum Chordata; class Actinopteri; order Cypriniformes; family Danionidae; genus Danio; species Danio choprae. The sequence goes on from CAIGQW010056782.1 coordinate 5,680,868, forward strand.
CGGCCAGAGTTTTCAGAAAGTTTCAGTTTCAGTCACCCGACACTCCCATAACCCGTGTGGACAGGGCTTGAATCTAGTGTTCATCAGTGCTAGTTGTTTGGCATCAGCTTGGTTTGTCCCAGCCCTAAGGAACGATGTAATAACATTTAACAGACAATAATTGTAAATCGCCATTTACCTTGACAAGTTCCTTGAAAACGGCATGTTGGATCATTCGTCTCTTGTTCAGACCGGAGGCCATCTCCTCCAGATCAATGGCTGCCCTGAGATTATAGAGTGGTTTTAGAGACATTCAATAATACCATGCAATGACTTTTTGTTAACTTCCGTTACTTACTTGACATTTTCTCTAAGCTGCTTTACCAGCTTGATATTCACATCAGCCTCTAGCAGGGCAGCACAGACTTCTTTGAGCATAGCATTTAATACCTAAGGAAGATCATAGTTAAATTAATATTTTATGATGGGCTGAATGCTTATCAAGTGTGACTTTAAGATGGCATCTGTACCTCCTCATTGATAATAGTGGCATTGCTGAGAGACCTCAAAGCTGAGGTTATTTTCCTCCCCAGATCAGCTAAAACCATTTTTGCGGTTAATCAGCTGCCAACCTGCAACAGGAATTATTTGTTACATCAGGCACCCAAAATTATAAAAGAGAGAGACTGTATCTGTAAAGGTTATCAGTCTTTTAGATGACCGGAATATAATATGATCATCCTTAAAACATACTTTTTTTAAAAATTATAAATTGTGAAAATTCTAAAATATAATTTGAAAAAATTATATAGTTTGTAAGTCACATTGTAAAGTGTCTCATTAAAGCACTGTATTTATTAATTTATATGCACATGTATGGACTTTTTATTTCAATAATTTATTATTATTATGGTGGTTTATTATGGTGTTTTAACCTACTTTTATATTTATCATAAATTTAGTCAAATCCATTCTCTTGAATATTATCTAACATGTTGGTATTAATTCTTTAAACACGACTGCAATTATGTATTTATATATATATATTTCATTTGTTTGTTCCATAGTAATGTTAATTAAATGTAAAATAAAATACTATTTGTATTACATCAACTGAGTTATTTATCAATTATTTTGACAATCTTATAGCTTCTCTTTAAACATTTCGATTGGCCTAACTAATGGCCCTCATTGAAGCCCAGTTTAAAAACCTGCGGTATTAATGACCAGCTTTAATTACATGAGCATTGAGAAGGACTCGAGTGATGACATTATAACGTGTTGATCAAAATCATCTTTTGCTTACTTGTTATTGTGAATGTGACTTTCCAATGTGGTGGGGTTTCCCCCCAAAACAATCCAACTGTCACTGTTATCTCCACTCCAACCTTCAAGGCTTCAACCTTCAAACCTTATAAACAAAAACATATCAAGAAACTTCAAAAAATAATATCTCGGATGAGTTTTCGGTTATTAGCACGAGCCATGTAACGTTACTATCCAATCTGGATGAAACTGGATCATTTTAAAACCATGAATCGTAACAAAATCATACATTTCGCCAGGTTTATTAATCACTTTACCTATTCTAAGACCATAATCGTTGAATATTATATAGACATGCATGTTTAGCAAGAGTAAACAGTTAAAGCTCTATGCTGAAATCAGGCCAGACAGCCGTAGTAAACCGCATAACCGTAGTCGATTTAATTAAAGACAGGATTGGATTCATGTTTAATCGAAATCAATGACAATTTACGACGCTCAATGATCAAATTATTACGACAAAGATGTCTTTTCGATGAAATATTACTTACCTAAACTCGCAGCAGCTGTTTTTCGCCGAGTGATACACCAACTACACAAACGTCATCTAACCCCCAACTTCCCGTGACGCAACTTTCCTACTTCCGTGAAAATAAGAGTCCGTATTTTTGTTAGAAATGAATATAATCAATAATGAATCATTTAGACTAGTCTTAATATACTGCTCATTTAAACTGTGAAATGAACATATTTATGTTCACACAAGTGAGATTTTAATCCCTGTGTATTTACAGATATTTATTAGATTATGTTTAAATTAGAGATGAGTCAATATTAAGGTGGCACATCGGTAGATAAAATGGATATAATTGTTAAACAAACTAACTGCATTTTTTAACTTTAAGAATCAGTCAAATCTAAATAATGCGGTTTGAATGACATATATTGCTTTTATTTTTATCATCTGTCATAGGTTTGATGTTGACGCAACGTACAGTCTACCTTAAAAAGACGCTCTTTTCACTACTGTAAAACAGTAGACCCATGTGTTGCTCACACCGCTTTGCTTGCTGTATATAGACTGTATTTGACGTAAATTAAGTTTCTATATGTTAAGTCGATGAATTTTAACGATGCTAAGAATGAGGTTCTTCAGGTGTTGACCAAGACGGAGAGACAGTATCTTCCAAAGCTGTTAGAATGGATGAAAACATCTGGTAAATGCATAGTTGAGGAATTTGATTGTTGTTTATTCATCTTTTCTGTGTTTCCTCGTATTTATATCTTAGTAGGGTATATGCACAAGGACTTTTGATTTTCAGTAAGTCAGCTCAAGTGCTTCCGGTGAACTGCATGCCGTTACGAAATCTCTCGTTTTCTTTAAAATTAATGATCTTCAACTGCCCGATTGAGATACAATATAAAGTGGGTGTCAGGATGTACAAGAAGCACTGCATTCATTAAAAATTTTCCGCGCCATGTCTTTAAAATATAAACATTTATTTTACCCCAGTGTTTTCAATGGAGCTTCTGCGTTCGCCTGCTGTTCCTGACAGCGCTTGCGTGTAAACAGCTTTTCATCTCGTTTTACGCTTAAACAAATAAATGAATGTTTAAGTCTATTTAACGTGTTATATTTTAATTAGGTTACATTACAACATCGATGCTGTGAAAGGAACCGTATAAAATTGAAAAAAGTCAAGTCGGAAGTTTATCAGTAGGGGAAAAAAACATGATGATTACCTTCAGAAAATGCATTGAGTAATTTTAACAATGACCAAAACATTTGTTACAGTTTTATACATTATTTGTCAGTGTTAGTTAATTAAAATACAACTTTTCATTGTTATTTCGTGTTACCTCACATTAATTAACGCTAATATACAATGTTGGGCCTCACAGTGGCGCAGTGGGTAGCACGTTCGCCTCACAGCAAGAAGTCGCTGGTTCGAGCCTCGGCTGGGTCAGTTGTTGTTTCTGTGTGGAGTTTGCATGTTCTCCCTGTGTTGGCGTGGGTTTCCTCCGGGTGCTCCGGTTTCCCCCACAAGTCCAAAGACATGCAGTAAAGGTGAATTGGGTAGACAAAATTGTCCGTAGTGTATGAGTGTGAATGGGTGTGTATGGATGTTTCCCAGAGATGGGTTGCAGCTGGAAGGGCATCCGCTACGTAAAACATATGCTGGATAAGTTGGTGGTTCATTCCGCTGTGGCGACCCCAGATTAATAAAGGGACTAAGCCGAAATGAAAATGAATGAATGAATATACAATGTTTGGTTTTGACAGTGTATTAGTAAATGTTGAAATTAATAGCAACTGATATTAATAAATGCATTAGGAATGTTTTTCATTGTTAACCCTCTGTGATACCATGTTGCAACAGCATATTTAGGTGGTTTTGTTATTTTTAATTAATACATTTATTTATTTTTAATGAGACATTTATTGGCAAATGTTATTTCAAGGAGAACTTAAATACTAAATAATGAAAATGCTAAGTAGTTATCAGATGACTCACAAAGGTCAATATTTACTTTAAAGGAAAGTTTTTAAAAACTATTGTGGATTTTTTTCATCTGGAAAATCCCCTGCAGCAAGTCACTTTAATTTGTTATTAAAACGTATTTTCAAAACTTTTTGCATTATATATATATATATATATATACACACACACATAACTTAATTTGTAAACTAATTAGATTTGCTTTCTTTGCATATATGGATTTCTATGGTTGTTACCAACATCTGAGCAAAATGTCAAGTCAACGGCACCTCTATAAATATGTTTTCTGATGAAAATGGTGACGTGTTTAATACTTATTTTCCCCGCTGTATATAAGTAAACTTGCCTTGCCTAATCCCCTGCCAGTTATCACTTTTTATCTACGTTTTCAGATGACCTGGATGATTTCCTGTTGGATAACCAAAGTGTTATTCTTCACAGTATTGCAGAGGATCTAAGAGCTTGCCTTCCACTGGAGGCTATGGCTCCTACTGAGACTCTGGCTATGCAGAAGGTTTGTGCATTAGGTTTTTAATTATTTTACTCTGGCATGCATAGGCCTGTCACGATATCTATTTTTTGGCGTACAATATATCGCAATATTGTGATAAACAATATTATTGTCATTTTAAGACCATTTTATGCCAGAATAACAATATAATATCATAATAATAATAATAATACACTCTTCCAAGGAACACCTCATATTTTATTCTTAAGAATATTTCATTTACTTATAGACATTATAACAATTTAATAATAGGCATTGGAAGCAGAATGTAAAAACGTGTATCCTAAACAAATAAATAATAATAAATATTAACAAAAAAGTGCAAGGTAAAAAGTAACAGGCTGCGATATCTGCTACCAGATCTATTTTCATTGTCAGGCATCCACATGAAAATATACTATAGTAATTTATAGCAAATACTATAGTGTTTTTTTAACCATACTGACACTGACACCTTTATTAGAGATAGAGATGTTGCACAATCAGCTAAAATGTTGCTGGAAATGGTTTTTATGTATGGGCGATATACATTGCATCACCAAAAAAAGGATTGAGGTCATGTCCATGTTTTGTGCGATAAGTCGATATATTGATTATTGTGACAGGCCTAGGCATGCACAACTACATTGTTAGATTCTATAGCGTGCTTTACATTTTAGACTCAACAGAAAGCTCATCCCACTGTGCACGTGGATGCGTTCTTATATGACGATGAAACTGTGGATTCGTTGTGTGAGGAGGGAAAAATGAGTCGCACCTACTGCCTCAACTGTGGATCACACAGAACAGCACTGTTGGGTGAGTGTTTGCATAAATACTATATTCTATGTAGCTGTGCAGTATGATGATATTTATCATATAGACAAAATAAAAAGTCTATCATTTCATATTGTGCTCTATTGTTTATTTCTTGGTGTCCCAAAATACAGTTTGGGTGGCATGGTGGCTCAGTGGTTAGCACTGTGGTCGCCTCACAGCAAGAAGGTTGCTGGTTCGAGTCCCGGCTGGGCAAGTTGGCATTTCTGTGTAGAGTTTGCATGTTCTCCCTGTGTTCTCATGAGTTTCCTCCAGGTGCTCCGGTTTCCCTCACAGTCCAAAGACATGCGCTAGGTGAATTGGATGAACTAAATTGTAGTGTATGAGTGTGTGTGAATGCGAGAGTGTATGGGTGTTTCCCAGTACTGGGTTGCGACTGGAAGGGCATCCGCTGCATAAAACATATGCTGGAATAGTTGGTGGTTCATTCTGCTGTGGTGACCCCTGATAAATAAGGGACTAAGCCGAAGGAAAAATAATAAATGAATGAAAATACAGTTTACAGTAATACTTTTTCATAATTTATGAGCTCGATATTACACTCTATTATGGGATGCAGACAGAAACCCGAATAACAGAATTGTGAGAAAGTTGCAGTCTTGATAGTACAATGTTTACATTTTGCATTTTATTTAGTCATTTATTTTTATGTTGGACCTGTAAACAAAAGGGTTTTATATTTTATTAATATTTATTTTAGATTTCTACATCCCTGAAGTTCTAAATAAATTGAGAAATATGATCACATATGAATCAATTAATTCAAGTAATTATTAAGTATATACTTTAAAATGTAAAAAGAAAAAAATGCCCTTTACATGTGGTTTATATACAGCGGAAGAAATAAGTATTGAACACGTCATGTTTTTTCATGGGAATAATATTTCTAAAGGAGCTGTTGACATGGAATTGAACAAGATTTTGGTAAAAACTCAAACAATACAAACATAAAAATAAAACAAAACAAAAAAAATCGGAAAAATGAGTTATGTGTAATAACAATGAAATTACAGAAGGAGAAAGGACTGAACTACTGAAATGTGTTTAATACTTTATATAAAAGTCTTTTTTGCTGATGGCAGCTTAAAGATGTCTCTCATGTGGAGAATAAAGTCACATGAATTGCTCAAATCAGGTGTGAATTTTTTTCACCGACTTCAACAGAGTGTATAAATCTTGATGGTTCTGTGGGTCTCGTCTGTCAAATCTGATCTTTATTTTCTGTTTTCTATTGGATTCAAGTCAGGTAATTGCCTGGGCCTTTCAACAGCTTGATTTTCTTTCTCTGAAAGCATTTGAGAGTTTCCTTGGCTGTGTTTTGGATCATTGTCTTGCTGAAATGTCCACCCTGGTTTCATCTTCATTATCCTGCTAATGTAGATTCTGGACTGAAGCAGCTCATATTCATTTACAATGACAAAAGGGTTGCTGAGAGAGATTTCAGCTGCTGTCTGGGCTTTCACTGCCTTTCTACACCTTACTTTCTTCATGTGTTCAATCATTTTCCCTCCATCATTTCATTTTATTACACATAACTTAATTTGTAAACTAATTAGATTTGTTTTCTTTGCATATATGCATTTCTTTGATTTCAAGTGAGCGGCACCTTTAGAAATATGTTTTCTGAGAAAAATGGTGACTCAATACTTCAATACTTATTTCCCCCACTGTATATGAATATTAATTGATTGAATTTACAGAAATGGTACTATATTGGGTTATCAGAATATGAGATGACTTGTATTGGGATATGAGATTTTTGTCATATCACCCAGACCTGTGTGTAGCTCATGCAGTAATAAAGCAACATAATATAGTATGCAATTGTCTAATTTTTTACAGAGTTCATCTCGCATTCATTCTCAATCCCGGAGCTCCAGTTCTTATTCCACAACGTTCTTCCAGACCTCGCAGGAAAACTGGTGGTGGATGTGGGATCTAGACTAGGAGCTGTGCTATTCGGGGTAAACTGCTGATGATTGTGTGTTTACCTAAACCTCATTGTCACTTGTAAATTAGCTAATGTTTATAGCAAACTGTCCCTCAGGGCAATCAGGGGTTAAGATCTTTGACCTACCAGGCTTAAATCTGCAACCTTTTGCTCACCAGACCAGGGGTCTCATTTATAAATGTGGCGTACGCACAAAACGGGGGCGGAAATGTGCATATGCCACTTACCATGCAAAATTTGTGTACTTTAAAAACAAATTTGTCTAGAGCAGTGGTTCCCTGGAGGGTCGTGAGACAATAATGGGGAGTTGCTTGGTGATTTCCAA
>CAIGQW010056782.1:5698216-5716480 GCA_903798125.1 Danio choprae
TATGTAAATTGTAATCAGTAACAGACTATCTATCAGTTCTTTCTGTTGCATGTTCTGAGACATTTGTATTTATTTGTTCATTTTATACGTACACAAATGTATCAGACATGGATGAAAATCAAGTCGCATCAACGCCTATTCAACGATATAGTAACCTAAAATTGTCAATCAAAAATACATGAAGCTTCTGTGGTGGAAAAAAAACCCTTTCTACTTTCGCCTCCCACTATTGGCTGTGGGGGCGTGATTGGCGCTCAAACTGGCCAATGGAATGACAGAATTGTCGTGCAAGCTCCGCCCATGGCGCTACCCGGTGGGTAAGTGAACTAGAGCGGATCAAAACTTGTCGTCAACACGCTGATCCCCGCTCGGAGAAGTGGGACGTGCGCTGCTGATACTCTTGTGGTTTTCTTTCCCTTCCGGAGCCGATTATCTCTTTACATCATAGATTTGGTAATTAGAATATTTACTCGTCTATGTATGGGATTTATTTGTCATATAGGCTGAAATGAGTACTTAATATTCGGCTTGAATGAAAAGCGAAACATGTGGACTGGATTTTGAACGTCACCCGGGAAGCGCGTGTCATTAACAAAGACTGAAGAATATCGTTATTATTATTTTGTTTTTACATTTGAAATCATAACGGCTGTTCTTCGATCGCTTTCGACGACTCTTACATATCGACTTTTAATGGACACTTATTAATGTGATATGTTATTACTTTACGATTGTATTTCTGTGTTTGTTGTTTTTCAAAGTCTCCGAGAAAGAGAAAGAAAAGATGCCGCTGCTCCACAAAAAGCCGTTCGTGAGGCAGAAACCACCCGCTGATCTCAGACCCGATGAAGAAGTCTTCCTCTGCAAATATACACACGAAATCTTCAGGACATACGAGTAAGGATTTGTAATTTTTTTTATTTCCTAAATGTTGTTTTCAACTTCCTCTTCGATACCAGTCAACAACAGAATAACTGGAAACTAACAACACAAGTGACAGCCCGCTTTAAAGTTTTCATGTTTCATAAATAAAGCAGCTAACGACTTGTATTTATTCTGATTTGATATTTTAAACTAGCTTTATTAATAACCCTACAGCTTTTGCGTGAGAACTTTATTTTTATTAAGACTTGAGAGCTTTTTTTTAACCTCTATACACCCGGCAGGTGTCAGTTGGAGGCCTTTGCTAACATAGTTGGCTGCTAGTTAGTTAGCTTACTGTAGCCGATTTAATCACGATATAAAGACCCGTCTGAATAAGAATATGTCTAAAACTATCTTTCGATTTGTTATAAGTGTTTATATAGTGTCATATCGCGGATGGGATGTCCACGGGAAGCCCCTGCTCGGGTGTTTTTGGGGTGTTAGCGTGGATGGGAAGATCTCATCCACACACAGGATGTTGTAGCTTGAAACGTGGTCGCTGCTATTGTTAATGTATCTGGCCATTAGAGGCAGGAGTTTACTGCTACTCTCCTATTTGTTTTGATGACACTTGTCATTAGGTTTTGGGAAATTGACTTACTGGTCATGAGGGTCTGGAATGGGCAAGGGTATGATGACCAAGTAGTACTTAGTTGGAACCTCCGGGCAGGTTTGTTTTGGATGGTTTTCTTTAGTCTTGCTGTTGGTGGCATGTGTATAATCATTCATCATTCTACGGGAAGATGTCATCTGTTTTGGTCAGTGATCGTTTTGTGTCATTATATGTAGGAAGTGAAATGCAAATTGTCATTTAGCATCATCTGTCACTAGATCTGTTTACTGAGCCATGAAACTACCTGATGATGAATCTTAGGTCAAGCAAAACTTTAGTTCTTTGATCTCAAATGTTGTTTAATAGAATGATTCTATAGAATAATAGATTTTCATTTTAAAGTATTGACTTTTAGTTGGCTTAGTTATGTTTAATGATGGATTTAAAGAATAATTATTGATTCTTATTTATAACGAAGTTTGAAATGAGGATACATTTTAGGTTAAGTTTAGTCAGTTGTTTTTCCCAAAACTTGACGTTTTGACAAGGTTCATTAGTCAGTTAAGTTTTATGAATGTGGTTTTGTATACATTAAAAGTATTTTCATCCAAGTAAGGTGTGTGATAAAGGTTATTATATTTAAATTATTAAAAACTGTAAAATGGATAATGCATGGTGGCAAATTCTAAAGATTTAAAGTGACAATTATTATTTTGGTGCTGCTCTGTGTGTGATTAAACTTAGATTGGCTTAGATTAAAAGCTCTTTTTTTGCCGTTTAAACTATTGTTGCTCTGACATTTTAGTGGGTGCCTTTTGTAAATTATGGTGAAAATGTTTTGCTATAATCAGGATAGTTAAGTTCCATTATTACACATTGTTTTTGTTTTAACAGTGAATTCTTTGAGAGGACTATTCTGTGTAACAGTCTGGTGTGGAGCTGTGCGGTCACAGGGAAGCCTGGGTTGACCTACCAGGAGGCCTTGGAGAGCGAGAAAAAAGCCAGAGTTAGTCTTCAAAACTTCCCCAATGCGCTAGCCGTCCCCCTCCTGCACCTGACAGCACTTACACACCGCTCACGCCTGCATGAGATATGTGATGATGTTTACGCCTACGTTAAAGACCGATTCTTTCCCGGAGAAATGGTGGATGTTACCAGTCGCTCTACCAGGTGAGGTGTTGTCATCAGCATCAAATCACCGTACAGATTGTTGTGTTTCTGTCAGAGCAGTTCAATCAAACCTCTACCTTTTTAATATAATGTTTATGGAATCAGTAATCAGACCATTTATTTATAAGGCAGTTTTTTTTATGAAAAAAGTGTATTAAAGAGTAATTAAACTGTTAAATGAACATCCTGCCATTTAGAATGTTTATTTGGGTCTTTTTAACCTAAAGTACATATTTGGTTAATTTTGATATCATGGTAATGATATAACCTGTAATTGAAGAAATGATAATTTGCTGTATAGTGAGGTCAGTGCTGATTCAGTGAGTTAATTCAGTGAAAGATTTGTCAGACTGATTCAAATAATTTACCCTGTCAATTTGTGAGTTTTTTTTTTTTTTTTTTAAACAACTGAACATAATAACCTGATTATATATGTTTTATGTTGCTTTACTGTTGTTTTATATTTGATGACAAAATATGATTTACAAGACCTATTCAGTCTGGTTTTACACTAGAAACTGACCATTTAATGATTATTTGATTTGTTTCATTCTGTTTTGAAATGCAAAACAACTTTTGGACAACAGCAGACTTGTTTTGTTTTAACTGGAGGAAAAAAACAAACCTTTATCTAGATGTTCCTCACTTGTGCTGAAGAGAAAGAATATGAATAGTGATGAACAATAGCCCTGCATAAAGCACTGTTTTGAACAGACCACGGCTTAACAGCAGAGAAACACCCAGATGTTCATCGATATGTCTCCACCCTCATCTGCCTCCTCTAGACAAAGCTGTTTTGGAGCTCTGAAAGTCCTTGGCAGCTCTTTATGCAGAATTTTATCAGGTCTCACAAGACAAGTATGCCAAGCTAGAACAATTATAAGTCCAAAAGAATGGCAGTGTGCCTGCTGAAGGGAAATGTATCAAAGCTCTGTCTTGGACAGGATCGGAGTCAGCCATCATGAGCTGACCTTGCTGTTTGGAGATAACTGAAAGTAAATGGGTGGAGCTTAAAGAATTCCTCTGATTGGCTGAACTGGTGCAAGGAGTTGCCTCAGACATCATCAGAGACAACCAGACGTGAGGCAGCATGGAGTCCCACTGGTAGACGGGGTGGAGGGGGATTTTTTTTTTTTTTCTCGAAGACAAGTAGGAAGGCTGTCTGTTTAGCTGAGCGTTGCTGTCTCATCTAGTGAGACAATTCGGTTACACCCAATTTGCCTGCATCATTATGTATGGTTGGAGTTTATCTGTATTGAAAGTGGCTGATCTTAAAGAAATGACTGTTTTGCTTCATAAGTTCTTTTCAGAAAGATTTACATCTGAAATTGTTGACCAAAACAATGGTTTAATTTTCTCTACAGTGTTGCTTTTTGACTGTGCAGCACTATTCATACACAGTGTGGATAAGCTACAACAAGAACATGTCAGCTACTTTCTCTAGTTTATAATAAATACATGTACTGTATTATGCATTTTCTTGGTTTAAAGGGTTAGTTCACACCAAAATTAAAATTTCCTCATTTACTTTTCATCGTTTACTGTTTTGAGAAGCAATGCTCGTTGCTGGCACACATCAACTTTCATATTGGGGAAAAAAGATTACTATGGAAGTCAATGGGTCCCTTCAACCAGCATTTTTCAAAATATCTTCTTTTGTGTTCAACGGATGAAAGAAACTCCAATATGTTTTGAACAAATAAAGGGTGAGTAAATAATAAGTAAATGATTTTTCATGTTTGGGTGAACTATCCCTTTTATTCAAAAATGCATTTCTCTTCTTGAAAACTAATTATTATATCCATCATCACCAGCAAATTAAAAACTCATTATTTATACAACAACATTTTCTGTGCATTTTAAGTAAATCTGAATAATTTATTTATATATTTTTATTATTATTATTTTTTTTTTTATATAGAAATGTTTCCATTTTGTTAAATTGGTCACGCTTCTCCTTTTGGAGCTGAACATTTGCATGCAGAGTAGCCTAATCTATTATAATGTTTCTTTGTTCAACAGACAGTTCTGCAAAATATTGGAAGTTATACCTCCGTATTCCAATGGCGCAGTCAATGGCCAAGCCAAACACCGCATTGAGGGGGATTCAATAGTGATCAGTGACAGCGATGAAGAGCCCACAGTCACTTCACCCAAAACACCATCCAATGGGTCAGTTCACAAAACATTGTTTTAATGCTTCATACATGTTTCGATGGCTAGTTTTCATCCAAATTGTGTATTTTTATTCCTTGTTGTGTGAAGCAAGAAGAAGAAGGCCATCAACCCATCTTCATTTAAATACAGAGTTCAGCCTGCCAGCCCAGAGGCTTGCGAACCAGTAATAGTAAAAGTTGCTCAAATGAGGTAAGTTACATGGTTGTTTGTTACTTGTATTTTAAAATAATATATATTTATACTCGATGACTTTCTTCTTCTTCTTCTTCTTCTTCTTCTTCTTCTGCTGCTGCTGCTGCTGCTACATCTAATAGTCGAAAAAAGAGCATTTTCAGTCGAGACCGATTAAAGCTTCTGCTTAAACAGCACTGTGAACCAATGCATGGGACCATCAGAATTAAGGTATAAAAAATAAAAAAAAATTATTAATTTATTTTAGGGGGCTGGAGTTACCCAGTTTGCCTAATTAACTTATTTAATTTTTTATTGATGTTGTTTTTTTGTAGCCATCATCAGCTTTACAATATAAGTTAGCCGAACACAGTTTTTCCCACTTCTTCCCGGACGAGCCCCCAGTATTTACCTTCAGTCCACCAGGGAAGAGCAGAGGTCGCCCTCCTAATAATGCCTCATCAACAGAGGTCAGTGTTATTGTGTGCTTACATGTGTCTGTAAATGTTTGCAACCCGTTCTCTTTCATTCAGGTAATTAGAAGCATATCAAGTCATTTGTTAAGATGGCAATCAATTTGGTGGAAAATTGCAGCTTTAAATGCCGTTTCTCTTATGAGGACTTGTTTTCCAATTTTAGATGAATTATATTGAAGAGAAGTTCAAATTGATGCAGCAGAAAGAACAGATGATGGCCATGGGTAAGTGTAACACATGCTACATGCTAATAATTAAATCTAGACATGTTATAGAGCAAATTGTGCTAAATTGCTGTTTCTTTACATGGTTTGCTTTATTAAGAAAAATTCAGAAAAGAAAGGGATGATCTAATTGAGGCTAAGAAGAAGGAAAAAGAGGACAAGGAGAAAAAGAGAGAGGAGATGAAGAGGATCATTGAAGAGGAGAAACTGAGGAGGAAAGAGGAGAGGGAACGAATGAAGGTTGCAAAAGAGAAGGTGAGTTGTTTTTTGTTTTTTTTCTTTCCCATTGCTTTCATAAATGACTGCTATTTGGTCCTACAAATTTATCTTTAGTTACATGGTAGTAAATATACCTGTAAATTGTATAATTTTTTTGTATAATTTTTTTTAATGATGTGCTTCAGGAACGAGAGAAGCTAAAGGAAGAAAAGAAAAAATATGCTGAACGACTGAAGCTATGGAGCAAACCTCGAGAGGACATGGAGTGTGATGACCTGAAGGTAAGTCTCCTGCTGGGACGTCTTTGTGTTAGCGCATGCATGAGCGGCAAACTAAACGTTGTTCGTCTCTTATCAGGAGCTGCCAAAACCAATTCCAGTGAAGACGCGTCTTCCTCCAGAGCTGTTTGGAGATGCTCTGATGGTGCTTGAGTTTCTGCATGCTTTTGGAGAGCTGTTTGATTTAAAAGATGAGTTTCCGGATGGTGTAACTCTGGGTAAGACACACTTATTGCTCATAAATGCATTACACCATGTTATTCTCACTTGCTGTTGAATCTAGTCTAAGTCTTCCAATAACATTCTAGCTTACAATGGGCTTTTCTTTTGCAGTTTTTGGTGTTTGTGTTAAATAACGTACCTAATATTGTTTTTGTTGCTTACAGAGGTGCTGGAGGAGGCTGTGGTGGGCTCTGATCCTGAGGGGCCACTCTGTGAACTGCTCTTCTTCTTTCTTTCTGCAATATTCCAGGCTTTAGCAGAGGAACAAGAGGAAGTGGCCAAAGATCAGTTGGCAGAAGGTAGAGGATAAAACTTGTATATAGATAAGAGACTGCATATATTATATTAAATTATATTATTTTATATTTGGGAAAAGTAAAATGTTTTGATAACAAATGGAACATAATCTGGCACTTCCAGATTATGTTAGTAACCCTCATGACTTGACCGTTTTCGTTCTTAGATCTGAGTGAAGCTCTGGATGATGATGCTGACCCCACACAGTCTGCCATTAGTGCTGTGGCATCTCTTGCTGCTGCCTGGCCACAACTGCACCAAGGTCAGATATTGTCCCCTAAAATGGCTGAAAATGGAGACAGATGGACAGATGAAAGTTATAATTTAGATTTGCAGTCAATTTCGACATCCAGTAAACTTCACGTTTCTTCTTTTTCTTGGAGCAGGCTGTAGTCTGAAGCAGTTGGATTTGGACAGCTGTACTCTTACTGAGATTCTGAGGCTGCACATCCTGTCTTCAGGAGCCGACTGTGGCTTCACCAATGCAAAGTTCCGCTATCAAAAACAGGGAGGCTTTGGCTCCACAGACGACCCCTGTGTGGAGCTGCGCCTGTCAAATCAGGGCCTGCTCAAAAAGCTCTCCTGCACTTCTGTTTATGACCTGCTGCCTGGTAATTGTTTTTTTTTATAGAATGATAAAAACAAAAATAGAAAATAAACGGCATGATGTAAACGCTTCTTGAAAGTACTTGAATTTCAGACATGTGGATTCAAGGCCTGGAAAGAAATTTTTTATTTGTTAATGGTTTTATTTCAACAATTGTACTCAATTGTCAAAAACAGAGTGGAAAAAACTAAGAAATTGGTCAGTTGGCATTTCTGTGTGGAGTTTGCATGTTCTTCCCGTGTTCGCGTGGGTTTCCTCCAAGTGCTCCGGTTTCCCCCACAAGTCCAAAGACATGCGCTATATGCGGTATAGGTGAAATTGGGTAAGCTAAATTGTCCGTAGTGTATCAGTGTGTGAATGAGTGTGTTTGGATGTTTCCCAGTGATTGGTTGCAGCTGGAAGGGCATCCGCTGCGTAAAACATGTGCTGGATAAGTTGGTGGTTCATTCTGCTGTGGCGACCCCAGATTAATAAAGGGGCTAAGCCGAAAAGAAAATTAATGAAAATCTTTAATTTAAATTATGTACAAAAACACTGACAAATAATGCACATGTTATCAATATTTCAGAAACCACATTTGAATTTCACCAGTAGTGAATTTATTAAAGTTCTTTGAATGTGACTTTTTAAACAAAATTGCTTGATTTAAAAATTAACTGTGCTTTAAAAACTCCTTTAATCTGCTGTTTATGGAAGTGTGGGAACCCTGTGTAAAGTGAGTACAGGTATGCAAGCATATTCTGATTTTGTAATACTAATGTACATTCAGGAGAAAAGCTGAAGATCCTTCATTCTATGTGTGGTAAACTGCTGACATTGGTTTCCACAAGAGATTTTATTGAGGACAATGCTGATGAACAGCGAGCTGCCAAACAGGAACTACGAGAACTTAAAGCTGAACAGCATCGACGAGAGCGAGAGGAAGCTGCAGAGAGGTACAGACTTATTTACACCTGCACTTACCTATCAGTACAGAGGTTTTTATGCCTAGAGACTATTAGTTGCATTTCTATGTTCCAGGGTTCGAAAAAGAAAGGAGGAGAGGCTGAGGGAACAGGAACAGAAATTGAAAGAAAAACATGAAAGACTTAAAGAGGAGGCCAAAAATGGAGGTCAATTGGCAGGGTAAGTTGAGCCAGTAATACAGTCATTTCTCAGTCTCATTGCTTATTCCTGTCCAGTTGATTAAACTTGTCTCTGTTTGCTGTAGAGAGGAGATGGACACCAGCACAGAGAGTCAGGAAGGTCACACTGAGCAACACACGGAGGATGAGGAGGAGCAACCAGCCAAATCTAAAAAAGGTAAAGCTATTAAAACTTTCATTAAATCAATAATATTCAATAAGCAACTTAACAGATATTAGTACATTTTGTAGCAAATATCTATAATATTCTTATTTTCTTTTCATTTTCCAGTGAAGAAAACAAATGACACAACAAAAGAGAAACCGGCCAGTGAGGTTGAAATGAAAGACAGCCTAAGCCCAGAAGAGCTTCAGCTACAGCAGCTCAAAGAGAGAGAACTTCTGGAGCGCATTCAGCAAGCCATGGCATGTACCTACGTTCTACCTCTCGGCAGAGATCGCCTCTATCGCCGTTACTGGATATTCCCTTCTGCCGGGGCCCTGTTTGTTGAGGATGACTTTTTCGGCCTTACAGAAGACATGCTAGAGCCCCGTCCTACTCCTGAACCCAAAATTGAAGAATTTCTCTCAGCTGAGAGCCCCATTAAGACTAAGATAGATGGCACCACCGAGGAGCTGGTGCTCGTTCAAAACACCTCACCCCCAGTCAACCGGCCCAATCAGTGGTACTTCTACAACAAAACTGAAGAGGTAGAACAGCTCATAGAGGCTCTGAACCCTCGTGGACACAGAGAGAGCTCCCTCAAAGAGACTCTGATGCTGGAGAGGGGCCGCATTTTTCAGCTGATGGAAAGCAATGCTGCTCAGCGCTACCATCACTCAGGTACTGTGGGATATTGGAGCCAGATTTCCTTTTCTAAAAGCATGAAGCACGAGTGCGCCACTTCCTTCACGCTCCTTTGTTGTCTGTCGTTGCTAGGCAACCGTTTCCTCAGAGAATGACAAGCTGACAAAACATTGCTGCAGCTCTGATACAAATTTTATTTAAGGAGAAAATTAAAAAGCACTGCAGTGTTTGGGTGTTCTGTGTTTAGTAATTAGTCTAATGAAATGTGTATATTCCATACAAAGTATGAAGCTGATCTGTCAGTTATTGTCGCGTGACTCGTGGTGTGCTTGCGGCATTCTGAAAAGTGGAGATGTTTTCAACTAGAAACACTTCTATTAGAAAATAACAAACTTGTGTGCGCAAAAGAAGCGATATGTGAACGGCCCCTAAGACCTGTTCATACAAATGTTGTCACGATACTGGAATTTCAGAACCAATCGGTACTGAAATTTTTAAAACATCCATTTCCTGCTAATATTTGAACGCTGTTGAGCGTCTACTTAAACACCACTGATTGGCCATTGTGTTCACGTGCTCAACAGAAATGACAATGATTGGCCGTTAGGGTCAGCTTTGAGCGTTTCAAAGCCGTAAAGATCAGTTGATCCATCAGCGGATCTCGTATATCAGCTCTTAGACAGACCAGCTGATCAACACAGCTTTGAAACACTCCAGTGTCCCTGTATCTGTGTTTGCACTTGGTGGACAGCTGTGAAGACTCGTGAACTGATGACCTTAACGGCCAATCGCATTAATTTCTGATGAGCATGTGAACACAATGTCCAATCAGCAGTGTTCAAGTATGTGCTCAAATGCTAGCAGGAAATATTTCTGACATTTTATTTTATTAATGTTTGTGACTGTTGACTGCATGAACACGCTATACCTTATGGTTTTATATTTACTTTACGATTCATTGCACAGGTGAATCTCTGCCAGAGACTAAAGGCAGTTCGGGTAAAACAAAAGTTAGCCCATCAAACCCACAAAGTACTGTACCTGCTGAGTGCTTTATGGAGAATCGTCTTCGAGATCTACTATTGGATATCGAGGACCGCATATATCAGGGAACTCTTGGGTCAATTAAAGTAAGCTCATTACTGAGTTATAAATATTGTTTGTGGTAGGATCTTTGTTAATTATACCTTGTCTTTTCACCTTTTGTGTATGAAAAGGTTATGGAGAGAAACTTATGGAGAGCCGCACTGGAAAATGGGAGCTATGAACTGTTAGACCCTGATTCCAAAGAGAACGGGCTAATTAACAGAGAAGAGGAGCCAATGGAGATTGAGGAGAATCACAGAGTCAAAGACAGGTCATTTTACTTCAATATCTGTTCACTGTGTATTTTTACTTGTATGTTTATATATTTACCTTGCAGGAGTGCTCTGTGAATGTAGGAAGTGATGGTATCTTTCTGTTTAGGCTACAAGAACTGAAGGTGGAGGGTCAGAGTGCCACATCCACCAGTGTGAGCACACCACAACCCATCAATAATGTCGTCCACTACTTGGCACATGCCCTGGCACAGGTAGAGCAGGGCATAGAGCGCAAGTTCCTGAAAGCTCCACTAGGTAAGATCTGTCAATGCTATGGATTAGGGCTTCACAATATTTCGTTTCAGCATCGATATTGCAATGTGATCATTCGCAATAGTCACATCGCAGGATATGCAACATTTACACGTGTTTTTGAGGCCTGTGACTGTATAATTTTTTTTAAGAATTTAGGCGTAAGAAATTGTACAGTTTGTAACTTTTTAATAATGATTCAATTTTATTTAATTGTTTTTATTATTTAATTATTGTACCTGAATGCTGTTAGACTCAAAGAAACGATAAAACACTGCTTATTTCAATTATATGGTTTTACTTTACTGTATTTATGATTGTATATTGTTTATAAGATAGGATAGGATAGATTTTTCCATTATCGTGCAGCCCTACTATGGATTCAAGCAGACTCCGCTGCAAAAGAAGCACTATTGACAAATACCAAAATTTGTCCAGTTCCTCTTCTGGACCTAAAAACAACTAAATATTTTCATATCTTAATAAGAAATGGCAAAGAGAATGGGATCTACATGCAGGAAAGAAATCCATGTATATATCCCTAATGTTAAAAGAAATCTCTATAAATTCTCCAACAATTGGGACCAGATTGTAGAATTGGTAGGATGTACACAAGTTTGTGATACTTGAAGAATGTTTTCCCACATGCTCTATTTATAAAAGCACTTTAAATATCAAGCATGTTCTATTAGATTGTGTTGGCTTTAATTCTATGAAAATAGAACGTATTTTCTTTAATTCTTTTGAAGAGATTTTTAACACTCTTAATTCAAATGCCTTTTTACAATTTCTAGCAAAACTAAATTGTCAATCTAATCTATTACTGCAGTACAGTGGTCCCTCGTTAATCGCGGGAGTTACGTTCTAAAAATAACCCGCAGTAGGGGAAATCTGCGAAGTAGTTAGCTTACAATTATTATAGATGTTTTAAGGCTGTACACCCCTCACTGCACACTTTATACACTTTTCTCAGACAGGCATTAACATTTTTACACTTTTCTTTCTTGTTTAAACACTCTCAAAGTTCAAACCTTTGTAGAAAAATAAGTCCAGTATTGTAGAATGAAACCAAAGATCAAAACGCAGGCGCAAACATTCACCGCTGTCAGCAAAAGGTTTATAAAGCTTTTTAGCTTTTGTAGGGAAAATGGTGGCATCCAGTGTAATGTTTTTTGGGGGTTTTTTTCTCAGTCACTGATCCACAAAGCTAAAGCAGGCTCCATCCTTAAGGTAGTCGCACACCGGATACGCACATGACAGTTGGAAGTACCACACACCAGAGGCACACATTTGAATGTTATTTAAAATGAAATAATTCAGATGGCGCGGCAGAAATGTGAACAGTGTCCTGAGTCGTAGCTGGGCACTGCAGACAGCCGCTGACTTGCGGTGCTGGTATGCGTACTCCGTTTACAATTCTAATGCATGCCGATGTGTGGCGCAGTGCATACGGTGTGCAACCCCCTTTACGATGGTTTTGCTGCGTACAGTTACAACCCTTGTTGGAACTCACACTGCTAGCGATCAAAGCTTTAAGTTAATTTGGCAAGCTAAATGCATACTGTATTGTACAGAAGACACGGAGGAGATTGCTTGACAATGGTATACAGGCAATCAGGTTGCAGAACACAATGTGCTGTAAAAAAATAAAATAAAAAAGCATGTCAAATTGCAATTAAAAAGATTCACGAAACTGTGAGGCCGCAAAAGGTGAACCGCATTAAAGCGAGGGACCACTGTATATTTTCTCACCATGAAAGTAGCACACAAGCAGATATGAAAACACAAACAAACAATGCTGTGATTTCTACTGAAGCTTTGTGATCCCAAGAATTTTCTTAAGTTCTGTTTACTTTGTAGATTATTGCATTCAAAAATGTATATAGTCTCTTACTTGTGAATGTTATATTTTTATGTAGGTGATGAGGATGCCAAAAAAGACCAGAAGGCGAAGAAAAAGGACAAAAAAAAGGATGATGACCAATCCAGTGAGAAAGACGGTGAGATTTGTTGTTTACCGATTTGTGAGACTGACCAGCCGTTTGCTTAAGCATGTTTACCAAACTGAAAGTGTTTTCATTTTTTAGCACATGCTGTATTTAACGATCAACATTAAACCGGTTTTCCTCTGTATGGTCTCAACAGATGGTAGTGAAAGTGGGCGGCAGGTGAAGACTGTGCAAGAACGCTGGCGCGAGTCTCTTTTGGCTTGCACCAGCCTGTCTCAGGTTTTCTTGCATCTCTCCACACTTGAGCGCAGTGTAGCCTGGGCCAAATCCATCCTGAACACCCGCTGTAAGGTTTGCCGTAGGAAAGGAGATGCTGAGAACATGCTTCTATGTG
Organism: Danio choprae; assembly: GCA_903798125.1. Taxonomy (NCBI): domain Eukaryota; kingdom Metazoa; phylum Chordata; class Actinopteri; order Cypriniformes; family Danionidae; genus Danio; species Danio choprae. The sequence continues at coordinate 5,711,424 of CAIGQW010056782.1, forward strand.
ACGGCTGTGACAGAGGCTACCATATCTTCTGTGTTCGACCAAAACTGAAGGTAAGGGCTTGCTAATGTAGTGGGTTAGGGCTGCATGATATTTGACAAATCTGACGTTGCTATATTGTTTGAAAACGATTTCACCAGATGACTTGAATAGCTCTGTTTGGAAGGAATTGAGTCATTTAGGTTGATTGGGATAATTCTGTAGGGCAGTGAATCATATATAAAAAAAATAATTAACAAATTACAAGCATAGATAAATACAATAGAGCAAAGACAAAAATAAAATAAACAATGCTTTACGGTTTCTAGTATAAAAGTATTCAGGTCGCGAAATCGAATAATCAAGTGTAAAATAACACTGTATAGTCTTCATTATATAAATAATCCAATCAAATTAATCTTTATTAAAGTAAAAATTAATAATAATAATTTGTTCTTGAATGTTTTAAACCAGTCAAATATAATCCCGTCTCAACATTCTGCATCCTGCAGTGTGACTATTGCAGATGCACACATTGGCGATGTCGATGTGAAAACGGTATATTGTGCAGCCCTACAAGGGGTGCAACAACACAGGCTTCTCACGCTTTCGTTTTAGGGGAAAGGTTTGGTATATGATATGTTCAGTAAAAAAACTGAACACTGTCGAAGAAAAATAAAGAAAAACTGTACAAACAAAATACAATACAAAATGAGTACAATATAGTGAAGATAATACTAAAATAAAGCAGTGTTTTTGAGGTATCTAACAGTATATTATTCAATTTGTGTAACTGAAAAACTAATCAAATATAACACTGCATACTGTATATGTTCATACTGTATTTGTCCTTAACTGTTTACATAAAGGTTAAACATTATTGAGCTATATATAGCTATTCAGTCAAGATCAGTGAGTGATTTCATTATCTTTTGTTTGATTAATATTAAAAACACAGATGTTGCACAATAAGAAAGTTACAGAAAATTATTTTCTTAATGTTTACATTCTAAGGCATAATTGATTGAATACTCAAGTTGGACATGTTGATGTAAGTATTGGTCATAATTGAGTTTTACCATTTGAGAAGCAAGAATTAATTTCCACGTCGTAACTTTCATTTACGTGTTCAGATGTCCGACATGAGTTCTCTTTGCTATTTGAGCTTCAAAGTTTAAATAACCAAAGCTTATGAATTTAGTTCAAACAGGAATAATGTCATATAGTGTGGACTTCTGGTGGCACACGTCTTTCATTTTACATTTAGTCATTTAGCAGACACACAGCATTTAGTAATTTAGCAGAGCACAATAAGTGCTAATTTTACAAAGGAACTATTAGTGCCCAGAGAATTAAGTGCTAAGAGTAAGGAAGGGGTACTGTTTTTCATTATTATTATTATTATTATTATTATTATTATTATTATTATTATTATTATTATTATTATTCATTTATATAGAAAAAATTGTGTTTTTACAGGTGGTTTGTCAAGCCCACTTACCTGTGTGAAACACACATCATAAATGCTTTTTTTTTTTTTTTTTTTCCCATATGAGATATGGAGTAATTGTAAGAAAGTGTCCGGTGCCAGCAGACCAATTTTCATGTGAAAGCCTCCCTAATTTTAATGTACACTGATGGCACATTTACTTATGGAGAGCCTTGTTTCAGCATATGGACATACGTTCTAACATGCAGAGCCAGTTTAGAGTTTAATTATAGAAATGGGTAAAATAAAAAATATATAAATGTATATTTAAATGCAAACCAAAAAACAGCAATTTCCATATGCATGTTGAACCGTGAAGTTCATACCAAACAGTTCAATATTATATTGAGTTTTGGGCATGCCTAGTGAACACCATTTTAAACTCATTTCTAAAGAAAGTTTTAACATTCCTTGATTTGCTTTTAAAGGCTGTTCCTTCTGAAGACTGGTTCTGTCCCGAGTGTCGTCCCAAACAGCGCTTAAATAGAATCAACTCCCGCCAGCGTTCCTCTGTAGACTCAGAAGAAGAAATGGAGGATGAGGAGGAGTCTGAAGAAGAGAACGAAGAAGAATCTGAAGAGGAAGAAGAGTCAGAGGAAGAACAATCAGAGGAGGAAGAGTTAGTAGAATTGCTGTTTTCTGGATTTTGATCATGATTTCATGTAGGAATAAGTTCAGAAGTTTTAATGAAGGTTGTTTTCTTTTTTCCCAATTATTCAACAGGGTCCCAAAGAAGGCTGCAGTCAAACTTCCTCTACAAAACAATAAAGGAGGTCGTTCAAACAGCAAATCAAAACAAGCTGAATCAGCTAATTCCACGTCCCGCTTACAGCAGAACACACCCAAACAGAGCCAGTCTGCTAATAAAGGAAGCTCTAAAAACTCAGGGAAGAAAGCCACCCCAGTGTCCAATGGCAAACCTCCATCCCGGGCAGGAAACCGCTCTAGTGCTCGTCTTAGTTTAGAGGTGATCTCCACTAATGGCACAACAGGGAAATCAGAGCAGTCGAGTCCTGCTGCAGAGAATGCAGAGTCCAGAAAGAGACCCATTACTGGTAAGCAGTGTCAGGGATTTTGCTGGAATAAATAAATAAACCAATCTCACTAATATGTTAGAAATGTGCATCACATCTAATTGCGGTTCTTTGATGGCTTGTTTCTACCTTAAAACAGAAAAAAATTGTCATTGCAGCTTTTTCGCTAACAATTATTTTTCTTTTTTTCTCATAATTGCAAGATTATTAGACTTGGCCACAAGATTTTCATATTGCAATAAGGACTTTATCAAGTTTATGCTAGAAGTTTGAGTTTAAAACTTCATTTTTGACAGAATGACACTATAAAAAGGTAAAAGTTTTGGGCATTTTATACAACTTATCTAACTGTTGCCAACTTTTTTGTAGCCATCAGTTTTGGCCATTTATTTATAACACTGTTTTGAAGGCCTGAAAATGCAAACCTATAAAATTTTGGTTCCGTAGTACAAGTGAATGTTGAACACACAACTAATTGACGACCAAAACAACTGTACATGCCAACAGTAGTTTTAGTCAGTTTTTGCAGATTCACATTTTTATCTGCACACACAATTTTTCCAAAAAACAAACAAAAAAACCTTACTTTTAGTACATTGATGTTAGGGATGCACAATATTTCGTTTTAGCATCGATATCTCAATGTGTCTTTCCACTATAGTCACATCGCAAGATATGCAATGTTGAGTTGGGATTATAGTTGACCAGAAACCACAGGTTAAAACAGTCACTGCAGAATTGAACCATAATATATTGAAAGTTTGTCATTTGTATTCGTTTTTATTAATTCCTGTAACTGTGAGCATTTTAAGATAGTTTAAAGCATTCAGGCACAAGAAATTGTACGGTTTATAACTAATAAAGATTATTTTTATTGGATTATTTAAATGATGAAAACCTAATAAATGTTATTTTCCATTTAATTATTCAATTAATTTACCTGAATACTGTTAGACTCCCCAGAAAACCACAAATTATGTCACTTCATCTTTGCTTCATTGTTTATTATATGTATATAATAATATAAAACATATATTTATCTAGAATAATATATAGACCTATACATAATTCACTACCTTACAAAATCATCCCGATCAATCTAAATGAATGAGTTTCCAGAGTCATCTTGTGAAATTGCATTCATATCGCAATATAAATCGCAGAAGAAAAAAATTATCGCAATGTCAGATTTTTCCAATATCGTTCCACCCTAATTGGTCATGCAAACATTTTATTTCACACTTCAGTTATTTTGCAGGTCAGATTAATGGAGAAAAGTCAAAATTATGATGCATAAACTCACAATTGCAAGACAAAGTGAGATTAAAAGTTGCTATTACTATTTATATTTTGGATTTATTTTCATAGCACACAGATTAAAAGAAGGGTTGAAATGTCACTAAACAACTTACATTTTTTTAAAAATATTTTGTATCAAACTTGGGACGTTTAATTGGAAAAATTGCATATTGATCTCTGAACAAATGTAGACATCTGCTATTTCTCCTTTTTCATTTAAAATTCTTGTTCACATCTCAGTTATTGTGGTTTGTCGCTGTTTCTCCACCAGAGGTCTCCCCAAAATCCAAAATCATCTTGGCTCCAACCACCACTTCTTCAAGCCGTCGAAGCTCAGGGAGAAACCTGGGCGTCCACGAGCTGTCGGCCTGTGAGCTGCTCTCTGTGGACCTGGTCAGGCATGAGGACAGCTGGCCCTTCATGAAACTAGTGTCCAGAACTCAGGTTAGAAGTTAAGACCTGTTCTAGGGCTGCACGATTCTGGCTAAAATGAGAATCACGATTTGTTTTTTGTTTGTTTTTTTGCTTAAAATCAAGATCACGATCTTCTCCTGATTCTGTAGATGAAAAAATAAAGGTTAGTATAAGTAGGCTATTATTGTTAATTCTCAAACATATGGTAAAACAATAACAATAATATTAGGCCTATGTGTAGGTCTACTGTTGGTTAAAATGCTAAATTTGTCGAATCGAGATCACAATCTTTTTTCGATTATTCGTGCAGCCCTAACCTGTTCACACTCATAGCGCTATGGTTATGTAGTCCCATTTTTGGTTGGTTTGTGCATAACTATACTCTGTGGGTACAGTTACAAACTTTGCAGTTGTTATACGGGACATCTCACCTTCCCAGTTTTACTCCAGGGCATTACTTGCTGTTAATGACTATTTTTCTGATTGGCTGTAATTTCAGGTGCCTGATTACTATGACATAATCAAAAAACCCATTGCCTTGAGCACAATCAGGGAAAAGGTCAACAACTGTGAATACCAAACTGCTGGTAAGTTTGCCATTGTATTTTGTGGAAATTGTAAGGTTTGAATCTAAAACAAATTCCTTGCTAGATTTCAATAGATGTTCAGTTGACTTAACTTAATTTTTACAATATATGCATATAATTATAATTGCTTGCACATAATTTATTTACTTTGAGTGATTAAACCCATAGATTTAAAATTAAGTAAAATAACCAATCGCTTTTTACAGTGTAGTGTGACAGCCCCTAAATAATGTCCCTCTATTGGGGAATATTAAATAT